>JARGYO010000125.1:2505000-2677500 GCA_029206835.1 Rana muscosa
GTCTGAGCGCTGACAAGCTGACCCCCCCCCACCCCTTCAATCTCTGCAGCAATGCTGGCAGCACTCGTACGTCAATTTCCCAAAGACAACCTCTGGATATGACGCTGAGCACGTGCACTCAACTTCTTTGGTCGAAAGTGGCGAGGCCTGTTCTGAGTGGAACCTGTCCTGTTAAACCGCTGTATGGTCTTGGCCATCGTGCTGCAGCTCAGTTTCAGGGTCTTGGCAATCTTTATGTAGAGAAAAATAGGATTTTTGTACTCACCGTAAAATCCATTTCTCTGACGTCCATGGACTGACACAGCTGGATACTGTAAACGTGTGGGTATATGTCCCTGCTCACAGGAGAAGATCTAGGCAGAATGTTAGATGTTAAAACATTCTAGAACAAACCAGAGCTGAACAGCCCCGCCCAGGGGGGCGGTCCCTCCGGACATTACCCTCCCACCTGCAGCTAGCAGACCTCAGTTCGTAACAAAGCAGTACAAACCTTAAAAGGAAGGGTGGGTGCTGTGTCAGGCCATGGACATCAGAGAAATGGATTTTACAGCGAGTACAAAAATCCTATTTTCTCTGATCGTCCATGGACTGACACAGCTGGATACTGTAAACGTGTGGGACGTCCCAAAGCAGTATCAGAAGGGTGGGAGCGGTAGCAAAGGAACAACCAAAACTTCACTTCAAACAAGCAGAGCTCCTCAACGGAGGAGTTGCGACAATAAACAGCGGCCTGCAATGCTTTGCGGCCGAAGGGAGCATACGAAGATGCAGCCACATCAACCTTATAAAATCTTGAAAAGGTATGAACGGACGACCAGGTCGTCGCCTTGCACACTTGTGCAACCGACGCTTTATGTCGGAAGGCCCGAGAAGCACCAATTGCGTGGGTGGAATGCGCCGCAACCAGAAAGGGAGGCGCCCGCCCCTTAAGGGCATAGGCCTGTATGACGGTCTGCCTGATCCACCTAAAGACGGTGGCAGACGACACCGCTCGGCCCTGTTTTGGACCAGACACAGATTTCCGAATGGAAACAGTAGCAGACAGGTACACTCGTAAGGCTTGTACCCATCTTAATGTATGAAGCGCAAACTCACAGGGATGCGATGGGTGAGGACACAAGGACGGAAGAACAATGTCCTTCTTAAGGTGAAAGGCCAAGACCATCCTTAGAAAAGAAGGATGTCGTGGGCGCAACACCAACATATCCTTATGGAGGACCAAGTAAGGCGACTTGCCGGACAAGGCCGCCAACTCAGACACCCGTCTAACCGAAGCAATGGCCACTAAGGCCAACTTCCGGGACAAGGTCAAGAGAGGAATCTCTCTGATATTCTCAAAGGGATGTTCTTGGAGAACCGAGATGCATCAAAATCAGATCCCAAGTAGGGAGAGGAGGCTTGACAGGGGGGATCACATGGCGAACCCCCTGCACAAAAGGTGCTAATCAAGGAATGGCCCGGTAGCAGTCGTTGAAAAAAGACAGCCCGGGCCGAAATCCGACCCTCAAAAAAGGTATGCAAGGCCAGCTTTTGGGTCACACCACGCTGTAAGAACAGCAAAATCCTGGGAACGGAATACATCCGAGGATGCCACTCAAGTTCCTCGCACATAGCGATGTAAGCCTTCCAGGTACGGTGAGATCTCTTTCTGGAGGAAGATTCCCGTGTCAACAACATAGAAGAGATGACCGAATACGAGATTACTCGGTCCTTCAGCATCTGGCTTTAAACAGCCATGCCATTAAAGCAGGATGAAGTATGGGATCATGAGACAGAAGATCCACCCCAATAGGCCGTCGCCAGGAATGTCTGCGACTAGCCGAAGTAGATCGGCGTACCAATGTCGCCGTTCCACAGCACTGGAATGGCCTCAGCCCCTACTCTGCGAAGCCGGCGAGGCAACAACAGTAGCGGTGGGTAAGCATATATCAGGTGATACTGCCCCCACGGGCTTCCAACACGTCTGACGCGTCCGCCCAGGGGTCCCTGGACCTGACCACGATCTTGCCACCTTGCGAGTGAGTCGAGAGGCCACAAGGTCCACTTCCGGTGCCCCACCTCCGGTAAAGAAGGTGGAAACACCTCCGGATGCAAGGACCCTTTGCCTGCAATGCACACGGCCAACAGGACCGTCTTGCAGCGAGATGTATGAAAATCCCAAAGAGACTCCGCAATGTATCGGAGAAGGGAGGCCCCAGTGTACAGGGTGCCTCAAATGTTGGCCAATAAAGGCAACTTGACGGAACTTCCCTAGAAACTCGGTCAGAGGACTAGTACCTCAGCCTCCACAGGTGGCGCAAACCCACCCCGGGCACAGAGACCCTAAAGGCTAAAGCAGTTGTAGTGCACCTGCTAGACGACTGATGGATGAAGCAGAGGCTTTTGCCCAGTCATTGAGCTATAAAAAATGCCAGAGACGCAGCCACTAATGAGCGTAACGCTAACCCCAACCTGGCGAACACAGTCCAAGCCAGCGCTTCTGATCACCACTGAAAGCAGGTGGAAAGTGATACCCCTGAAACCAGGGATCCTTGTGACAATCCTCCACCCAGCAGCTACCCATGGATAGGTGCCGATTGTGCAAACACATAGTTTATACTATGTATTGCGTCAAACGCACAAATGGAGAGTGTGGGAGGAAACCCACCCAGCCACAAAGAGCATAATACCACCACATACGGCGTATGTAGTTTAGTATTTGTGGATAAACCTATTAAACACGTATATACTGTGCCAGCGACGAAGGCGCGCACATCATCGGGGCCTGGACGTAAACCAGCCACGCAGATTGCGTACACAACCGTGTAGGTATGTTAGCCTGCGAATAAACAAATTGCACATGTTTATACTGTGCATAGCGCTGAGAATGCGCACACCATTAGAACGCAGGGGAGAAACCTGAGCACCCAGATGAAACCCATGCAGACTGCATGCGCATACCGTGTATGGTATTATAGTATGTGTGCTAAACATTTTGCACAAGCCCATGTGTGCATAGCACCGAAGGCGCGCACACTGTTGGCGCGTGGGAGGAACTGAAGTACCCCACGCATGCTCAGAGAATGCAATCCCTACAACTACTGTAAATGTATTTAGTGTAGTGTATAGACATAATGTGTATGTTTACACCGTGTATTGCACCAAAGGCATGCATGTCATGTAGCGTGGGCGTAAACCCACGCAGACTGCATACGCATACCGTGTAGGTATTATAGTGTGTGTGCTAAACATTTTGCACAAGCTCATGTGTGCATAGCACCGAAGGCGCGCACACCGTTGGCGCGTGGGAGGTACTGAAGTACCCCACGCATACTCAGAGAATGCAATACCTACAACTACTGTGAATGTATTTAGTGTAGTGTATAAAACATAATGTGTATGTTTACATTGTGTATTGCACCAAAGGCATGCATGTCATGTAGCGTGGGCGGAAACCCACGCAGAGTGCAAAGACATACCGGGTAGGTATGTTAGTATGTGGATATCCAATCGCACAAATTTAGACTGTGCATAGCGCCGAAGCGCCCATACCAATGGAGTGTGGGAGGAAACCGGAGTACCCGAAGGAAAACCACACAGACTGCCTACACATACCGTGTAGGTATTATAGCATGCGTGATAAACATTGAACATGTTTAACTGTGCAGAAGGCCAAAGGCGCACATACCGTCAGCGCGTGGGAGGAAACCGGAACACTCGGAAGAACTCCACGCAGACAGCACACAGATACCGTGTAGGAATGATAGCATGTGAATCAACATATTGCACATGTTTATGCTGTGCATTTCCATTGGAGCGTGGGGGGAAACCGGAGTACCCGGAGGAACCCCACGCAAACAGTATACCCATACTGTAAACATGTATAATATGTGCAATAAACATATTGAACATGTCTATACTGTGCAGAGAGCTAAAGCGCACATACCATGAGTGCGTGAGGACACCGGAGCCCCCGCCAACCCAGAAAGTAGAATACATACATATACTGTGAATGTATCTGGAGTCGTGCATAAACATATTTTGTACGTTTATATCATGTATGGCACTGAAACACAGCATTGGAACGTGGGGAAAGCCACGCAGACACAGAGACCAATAACACATACATACACTGTGAATGTATGCAGTGTAGAGGTATAGGATGAGTTAAATTATGGCGCAGAGGCGCATAATCTTCTCTGTATCATTCCAACCTGCTTGACTGTGCTGCCGAAGCAGCATGCAGGTAACAGGTAACCTCTGATCCTCAGACCGTGTGTCTGTCAGAGCTCAAATCAGTCCCCAGGAAATGGCGGGAAATGTTACCTCAGGTATCACACATAAGGCTCACAGGGACTACAGACATAAATGAATAAAGTCCTCCCTCATCCATGCTGCTTTTGAGGCAGTGTAAGGAAAACAGTGAGGGAACTGTGTAAAAGAAAAGCTTGTCACAGCAATTCCAGCCTGAGAGTGTTTATCACATCAATGAGATCACTTACAAGCGCCCTGTCATTCACTGACACAGAACTGGAGTCTTCCTCACAAGGGAATGTCCTGTTCATAAACATTAAATATTCAGAGGTCGGGTCCTGAGCATAGTAGCTAGGCCCATATCTGACTCAGAGCACCCCTTCAGTAAAGATTTTTGTGGGGGGAGGGGGCTTATAGCTCCTTTTGCTCGCACACCGCTTCCATTCTGACAGGAATTATTCCAGGACTGCTGACAACTGGTCCATAAGGACCGCAGGTGCAGGAAACATATGAACATGTTTAACTGTGCAGCACTGCCAGTTGCCCCAGGCAAGTGTGGGAGCAGGTGTATCAGACTCCATAACGCCACCCTCTGAGACCTTATACACTATACAGTGAATATACAGTCCACCCACTGGCTACGCTGAGGAGGGGATACCCGGGAGGACCCACCAACCCTTAAGGACCGCTCAGTCTGTGAGGAGTTTGTGACGGGATTCGCGCCGCCGCCAGAAATAAATGCGCGGCGGCTACAAGAAAATGGCCGCCGGCCGCAGCTATAACTGCGCCACTGAACGCCAAGATGGCCACCGAGCGCGAAATTCAAAGCTCTAATGCGCGCCAATGGCGCACGCAATAATCACCTCACACACGAGAAAAAACTGCAGACATGAGCGCCCAGCCAGGCCAGAGTGACCCCCAAGCACCCCACAGCACAGCACCAGTACAGGGTGCAGAGAGCAGCATAACAGGGGAGAGACAGGGAGAAACCCCCACACACAGAAACACAGCCAGCATGTACTCACCTTTCAGGGACCCACTGGCTTGTTTCAGACAGACCTATCACACTGTCCACCGCGAGAGATACAGTCACAGTCAAGTACTGTTCAATCTTGAGAGGACCGCGGGAGCATGGAAGCAACCCGGCCACCCCTGGAGTCATGGGGTATGTCGTGAACTGAGTCTCACGCACACAAGGCGAGGATCAGCACGCTCGATGGTCGGACAGGGAAGACTACGAGGATACCAGTGTACCCAACCTGTTGCCCAGCCGACAGTTGATTGAAGGTCTCAAAAATAAAATAATAAAATTCCCAAAGGAATAAAATTAAAAATCTTCCAGGAGACTGGCTCCTGAGAGAGCCACGTCTTCTCCTTCTGCTAGGCAGAAAAAAAACTGAGGTCTGCTAGCTGCAGGTGGGAGGGTAATGTCCGGAGGGACCGCCCCCCTGGGCGTGGCTGTTCAGCTCTGGTTTGTTCTAGAATGTTTTAACATCTAACATTCTGCCTAGATCTTCTCCTGCGAGCAGGGACATATACCCACACATTTACAGTATCCAGCTGTGTCAGTCCATGGACGATAAGAGAAAATAGGATTTTTGTACTCACCGTAAAATCCATTTCTCTGACATCCATGGACCGACACGGCGTGTCTTACACTTTACACGTGGGTATATGTCCCTGCTTGCAGGAGAAGACCTAGGCAGAATGTTAAATGTTAAAACATTCCAGAACAAACCAGAGCTGAACAGCCCCGCCCAGGGGGGAGGTCCCTCCGGACATTACCCTCACACCTGCAGCTAGCAGGCCTCAGTTTGTAACAAAGCAGCACAAACTTAAAGTAAGGGTGGATGCCGTGTCGGTCCATGGATGTCAGAGAAATGGATTTTACGGTGAGTACAAAAATCCTATTTTCTCTTATCATCCATGGACCGACACGGCGTGTCTTACACTTTACACGTGGGATGTCCCAAAGCAGTGTCAAGAGGGATGGGAGCAGTATAAATGGAAAAACCAAAAAAACTTTACTCCAAACAAGGCAGAGCTCCTCAACGGAGGAGTTGCCACTTTAAACAGCGGTCTGCAACCCCTTGCGGCCGAAGGAAGCATCCGGAGATGCAGCCACATCAACCCTATAAAACGTAGAAAGGGTATGAACAGACGACCAGGTCGTCGCCTTGCACACTTGTGCAACTGACGCTTGATGTCGGAAAACCCAGGAAGCACCAATTGCCCTGGTGGAATGCGCCTTAACCGGGAAGGGAGGCGCCCGCCCCATGAGAGCATAGGCTTGAAAGCCGGTTTGTCCGATCCACCTAGAAAAAGGTGGCAGACTAAGCCGCTTGACCCTGTTTCTGACCAGAGACAGTCAACCAGAGAGTAGACTTTCGAATAGAAGCAGCAGACAGGCACACCCGCAAGGCTCGTACCACATTCAAAGTGTGCCGCGCACACTCTCTGGGATGCAATGGGCGAGGACTCTAGGAAGGGAGGACAATGTCCTCATTTTAGGTGAAAGGTCGAGATCACCCTTGACAAAAGAAAAAGTCGCGGATGCAACACCGCCTTATCCTTAGGGATGACTAAACATGGCGACTTGCAGTACAAGGTCGCCAATTCAGATACTCGTCTAACAGAAGTAATTGCCACTAAAAGGGCCACCCTCTGAGACAAAGTGAAGAGGGGAATATCCCTGATATTCTCAAAAGGAGGTTCCTGGAGAACCGAGAGTACCAATTCCGATCCCACGGGAGACTTGACAGGAGGGAGCCCATGGCGAACCCCCTGCACAAGGGTGCCAACCAAGGAATGACCCGCTAGTGGTCACCGAAAGAAGATGGCCAAGGCCGAAACTGACCCTTAATGATACTCAAAGCGAGCCTTTGGGCCACGCCATGCTGTAGGAAACGCAGGATTCTAAGGACGGAATATGTCCGAGGATGTCAGTCCAGCTCTTGGCACATGGCGATGTAAGCTTTTCCAGGTACAGAGATAGTTCTGGAGGAAGACTTCCGTGTCCTTAATATGGACGAAATGACCAAGTCCGAGAGACCTCGGTCTCTCAACACCTGGCTTTAAACAACCATGCCGTTAAGGCCAGAGACTGTAAAAGCAGGTGAAAAATATATGACTTTTGAGACAGAAAGTCCTCCCTTATTGACAAATATCAGGGAACGGCCACGACGAGACGTACGAGATCGGCGTACCAGTGAAGCCGAGGTCAATCCGGAGCAATGAGTCTCACTGGAATTCCCTCGGTCGCCACCCTGCGCAGCAGGCGAGGAAGCAACTGCAGCAGAGGATAAACGTGCATCAGGTGACCATGACCCCATGGGCCACTGACGCCTCTGAGGCATCCGCCCAAGGATCCCTGGATCTGGCCACAAATCTCGACAACTTGCAATTGAGTCGAGAGGCCATCGGGTCCACCTCCGGCGTGCCCCACGAGTTGAAATACCTCCGGGTGCAAGGACCACTCTCCCTGGTCCAACATCTGGCGACTCAATAGTCCGCCAGTTCTATGCCCGGAATGTAAGCGGCTGACAGAGCCGGCACGCTTCTTTTAGCCCCCTTCAGGGTACGGGGGACCTCGGAAGCCGCAGCTGAGCTCTGAGTCCCCCCTTGATGGTCGACATACGCCATCACCGTGACTTGTCCGACAGGATCCTAATGGAACGATCCTGCAATCTCTCAGACCACGAGGATAGGCACAGTCTGATGGCCCGTATTTCCAGAACATTGATCGGCAAACGGGCTTCGTCCGGAGTCCAAGCCCTTGGGCCAACAGGACTCCCCAGACTACACCCCAGCCCTTCAGGCTGGCGTCCGTAGTGAACACCGTCCATTGGACGGGGAGGGAGGAACGACTTCCCGGACCGAAGAGGCGGGGACCCAAACTCCATGTCAGGGACGCCCTGACCAGGTGGCTCACCTGGATCGGAAAATCCAAAGACAATGCGGATTTGTCCCAAGGGAACAAGATCTCCTTCTGCAATGCCCTGGTGTGTGATTGGGCATACGGAATGGCCCCGAAAGAGATCACCATGAGTCCCAGGACTCCCATGCAAAAACGGATTGACGACCATTCTTTGGGATGTCAGCATCCGCACTGCAGACTGAAGTGTCAGTAGCTTCCCCGGAGGTAGGAATACCTTTTGCCTCCAAGGAGTCCAGAATCAGACCGAGATTCCAGATAGCCCACGACAGCAATGCCTTGCTGTCTCAGCAAGCTAGAACCGGCACAAGCACCTTGGTGAACACCCTCGGTGCCCGGGCTAGGTCGAAAGGAAGAGCCACAAATTGATAGTGGACTTCGCCGATCGCAAGCGCAGATCGGAACATACAAGTAGGCGTCCTTGATTTCCAAGGTCGCCAGAAAATCCCCTTGACGGAATGCACTGACCCCTGTGCGAATGGATTCCATGTGGAACTTTTGCACCTTCACGAAGGCATTCAGGACCTGGAGGTCCAAGATAGGCCGAACCCCGTCCCTTTTTTGGGCCGACAAACAATTCGAGTAGAATCCCTGAAACCTCTCCTGTGACGGAACCGGCACAATCACTCCGGACCTCAAACCTGAATAGGCCCCATAGGGCCACCCGACGGGCAGGAAGGAGAGAAAGATTCGAGGGAAGAATCTGTCTGGAATTAGGAACGGAACCTAACCTAACCTGTAACCTGAGGTGATCACCTCGCACACCCACCAGTAGGAGATCCGGGAGGTCCATTGATCCGTGGACCTGCAAAGTCGTCCCCCCTACCCCAGAGTCGGGAGGGGGCAAGACTTCACGCGGAGGCGGGCTAGGGAGCCGGCTTGTTCGGCATACGCACCCAGGGGCGCTCGTGTGCACCAGCCGTACCGCTGTCAGTCTGGGAGGGCCTCCCCGTTGATTGACGAAAAAAAAACCTTTTTTCTGGAAAGGAAGGACCCTGCTTATAGCGGCCTCCTTGCCAGCCTGAGGAAGAACAGTGCTTTTACCTCCCGTGACATCCTTGATGATGTCATCCAGCGCAGCACCGGAAAGCCTACCACCTTTCAATGGTAAACCCTTCGGAGGCTTTTTAGAAGCTAGGTCAGCAGACCAGCATTTCAACCAGATCAGACAATGCAATACCCTGAGTTATAAGGGGCCGCGTCAAACGTGGCGTCGCCACATAAACCAGGCCCTGCACCATTTGTGGGCCAGAGCAATAGTGTCTGGAGGAAGATCATGCTCCTGTATTAGTTGCCCATCCCGCAAGTGCTGGAGACACAAGGGCCGCCGCTACCACAAGCCGTAGGGCGGACCCCAACAAGGCAAACATAGCTCTGCTCACCACTTCTGACCTCTTGTGAGTGGGGTCCTTTAATGCAGGAGTCCCCTCCACCAGGAGAATGGTGGCCTCGTGCAACCAGGCGACTGGAGGGTCGACCACTGGGGGAGAAGCCCACGTTTTAAGTAGGGCATTTTTAAAAGGGTATCTATAGGCAAACGCTGCGGGACCATAAAAGTCTTCTGCGCCTTTTTCCCCAGACCTTGTCAGTGAGCTGGTCAAAGTAAGGTACATATTGAAAAAAAAACACTTTTTAGAAGGCCCGGCCCTAAGGAACCAGAGGAGACCGTCCGCCTGAGGTTCTGCATCTGCAGCATTTAGCTTGCGAGTGTCCCTCACTGCATCAATGAGTTCACAAAACAAGCACCCTGTCATTTACTGACACAAAACTGGAGTTTTCCTTGCAAGGAATGTCCTGTTCAAAACCATCAAATATATATTCAGAGCTAGGGTCCTGAGCGGTAGTGGCTAGGCCCATATCTGAATCAGCGCACACCCCCCCCTTTTTTTTTTTTTGAGAAAAAAAGTGGGGATAGGGGCTTTTTTGCTCCCTTGCGCTCACACACTGCTTCCTCCCGGTCAGATTAATGATACCAGGACTGCCGACAACTGGTCCCTAAGGACCGCAGGTGCAGGAGCACTGCCAGTTGTCTCTAACAGTGTGAAGAAACAGGTGAACCAGACTCCAATATTGCCACGCTCTGAGACCTTATTCACCATTACAGTGAATAATACAGCCCACCCACAGGCCGTGCTGGGGCTGAGGAGGGGATACCTGGAGTACTCACCACCCCTAGGGACCGCTCGGTACCACTGTATGAGCCGCGCTGTAGCGCTGTATGAGTCGTGCTGTAGCGCTGTATGAGTCGCGCTGTAGCGCTGGTGCAGCCTGAGGTGAAGAATCTGTGAGGATGTGTGTATTTCGCGCCGTACAGCAGCGCTGCTAGAGGCCGAAAACGAAAGTGAAAGTGCAGCGGCTACAAGAAAATGGCCGCCGGGCACCAGTATAACTATGCATTAAGCCCCAGCCAAAATGGCCGCTAATGGCGCACTTTTAAAAAAATAAATAAAACACAGCCAGTCCCCCAGAACACTTCCCAAACCAAATAACAGTCATGGAGCGGCCCCCCAGGGCAGAGTGACCCCCCCAAGCATCCCCACACAGCACAACAGGGTGCAGAGAGCAGCATAACAGGGGGGAGACAGGGAGAACCCCCCACACACAGAAACACAGCCAGCATGTACTCACCTTTAGCAGGAGAGACTACTTACCCGTACCGCAAGCACCTTGGAGAACACCCCCGGTGCCCATTGAGGGACTCACTGGCTTGTTTCAGACAGGCCTATCACAGAGTCGTACTACGTAGCCGTCGGCCCGGTCCACCGCGAAAGATACAGTAGGTACTGTTCGATCTTGAGAGGACCGTGGGAGCATGAAAGCAACCCGGCCACCCCTGGAGCCATGGGGTATGTCGTGAACTGAGTCTCACGCACACAAGGCGAGGATCAGCACGCTCGATGGTCGGACAGGGAAGACTACGAGGATACTAGTGTACCCAACCTGTTGCCCAGCCGACAGTTAATTGAAGGTCTCAAAAATAAAATAATAAAATTCCCAAAGGAATAAAAATTAAAAGTAAAATCTTCCAGGAGACTGGCTCCTGAGAGAGCCACGTCTTCTCCTTCTGCTAGGCAGAAAAAAACTGAGGCCTGCTAGCTGCAGGTGTGAGGGTAATGTCCGGAGGGACCGCCCCCCTGGGCGGGGCTGTTCAGCTCTGGTTTGTTCTGGAATGTTTTAACACTTAACATTCTGCCTAGGCCAGCAGGGACATATACCCACGTGTAAAGTGTAAGACACGCCGTGTCGGTCCATGGATAAGAGAAATTCTTTTTTTCAGATCCTCAGGGAGTTCTTTGCCATGAGGTGCCATGTTGAACTTCCAGTGACCAGTAAGAGTGAGAGCGAAAAACACCATATTTAAAACACACCTTCTCCCCATTCACAACTGAGACCTTGCAAAACTAACGAGTCACATGACACCGGGGAGGGAAAATAGATAACTGAGCCCAATTTGGACATTTTCATGGGTGTACTCACTTTTGTTGCCAGCGGTTTAGACATTAATGGCTGTGCGTTGAATTATTTTGAGGGGACAGAAAATCTACACTGTTATACAAGCTGTACACTCACCACTTTACAATATAATATAATAAAAATGATAGAAGAATTTGGGATGCCCCAGGTAATGTGGCAAGGAAGGTATATTTGTCATCCTCAAGCTAAAATGAAAAACTGTAAAACTATAAACAATGCAATTTTTTATGCTTTCTTCCGCGCAAGGATTACCAGGCGTAAGAAAATCTTAAAGTATTACTAAACCCAGCAATATGAAAATAGTTCATCCACCCCCCCACCAGCTTATAATTTTTTTTACATTAAACTACTGCCACTATATACCCTTTTGGATGATCTGTATACCATGGTTACATGATAAAACTGCAGTTTCTCCAGTGCTGAGAGTTCAGGTAGGAGGAGATTTCCACTAAAGCCTGTATACACACCCACGTGTGTGATGTCAATATCATGTGACCTGGCTAGCTCTGAGAACAAGTAAATGTTCTCCAGCATAAAAAACAACAGAGCATGTGCAGGTCGGCTACCCTGCCTGTGTTAGCTATCCCGGGTATGTTCTGGAGTCACAGAGCTAACATGGCGGCGCTCTCCTCAGCACCCTCTCAGGGACATGACAACATTGTCTTATCTCCGGCTACGCCACCTTCTCCTCATATGGTGATCGCCTCACCGGATCATCAACAACCGAGCCTTAACGACCTCCGTACAGTGGCAGCAGATATCAAGGACACGTTATCTGCAGCCATCACGGATCTCCGTCATGAACTACAGGCGGGAAGAGTTCGTGAGGTAGAGGAGAAGGCCGTACAGCAACAGACGAAGTTGAAAATAATTCACCACACGGCTGATAAGCACACCATGCAACTCTGAGACTTACAACGGCATGTGGAAGATTTAGATAACCGAGGAAGACGCCATAACCTGAGGGTAAGAGGTCTTCCCGAAAGCGTCACCACCGCCCAGATTATCCCCACGGTGACAGCCATATTTAATCAAATTCTTGATAAACCCCGCCAACCGCCCATAGACATGGAGCGTATACATAGGGCTCTCAGACCGCGGGGAAAAGATTCGGATCCGCCTCAAGATATAATCTACTGCCTGACTGATTATAAACTTAAAGAGGACATTCTCAGAAAGGCTCTGAACAAGTTGGATTTAGATTGTGAGGGCAGCACCATTCATATTTATCAGGATTTGTCGGCCATTACTTTAAGGCACCGCAGAGACCTTCGTCCCCTGCTTGAAGTCCTCAAGAATAAAGGCATTCAATATCGTTGGAAGTTTCCCTTCGGCCTAGCGGCGACTCATCTAGGCCGCACCGCTCTATTGAGAGTACCTGAGGAGATGGAACGCTTCTGCCACACACTGGACATTCCGTTGGTTGAAGTACCGAATTGGTATGCCGATTTCTATTTCCACTGACCAGCCCGCATGATGGATAGAGAGGAACCTATGGAAGCTCTGAACGCGCACTTCAGAAGACGACGCTCACCCTCATGTGATCCCAACTTTGATGTCCCAACATCGACCTCACAGTCCTACTATGGCTCCTATGCCTCGCAGAGCTCGTCGGGACCGTTAAGATGACCATATACTATACGCCTTTCACAGTCGGATAAGTTCTAAACTGTTTTATTCTTTTTTCTTATTTTGTTTTTTTTTTATTGATATCCGTTCTGTTCACTGCTGTGCATCGCACCTTGCTACCCCAGTATGTTGCATCGGAGGATATGGGAGGCCCACATCGCAATTGCACACTCTCATAACACACAATGTCGTGAGGATCTGTCTACCGCCATGCATACTTAGTGACACTACCCCTCTGTGTGCATCGCAGAACGATCCCAGGTATCACAAACATTATAACTACGTTTGTCTGAAAGCCTGAAAGACCTTTTTATATCCATGAAGGACTAGGCAACGACTTGAACATTTCTACATCTCCTTCTGTATATAAGGGATCCGATTCGCACCTTAATGGTGACCTTTGCTTTCCAATTTAATAAGGTGTATATTCACCACCTTGACACCTTTGCACTGGGACTTCCATTTTCCATGGACAATACTGTGACATTTGCAAATGCTTCAGTTAATTTTTCTGCATAGATTGTTTTACCCTTATCATCCCCAGAGTTGGGGATGTGTGGCATTATTGGCTCTTAGTGTAAGTATCTCACAGGTTCTGCTTCAGTTCAGAGGGTTACACACCAGAGAATTGTTGGAGTGCACTGTACCGGTCGTTGAAAGGATCCTTCTTTTGCTCGCAACGGTATAAATTTCTCTTCGGTATATTAACATTGTAATGTTTACTTTTATTCTATATACCTCTAGATTTATGCAATACCGACTTGAGGGGTGTTGAGTGGAAGATGTGTTGCTTTGTACTTCCACTATATTTCACCCCTTTATGTCTGAACACTGTTGCTACGATTAGTCTTATGAATTTAAAATTATCTGACTGAAATGTTGTTTTATAGCGCCACCTAGAGACACAGGAAGGTCATTGACATTCTTGTTTCCTGCTAGATAAAATTTGTGACTACAAGTTAACCATATGTGGTGTATCGACTCCCAGCTTCCTTTCTCATACATTTACTGTTTGTACATTGCCATTATATCCCTTACATCAGGAGAATGGTACCCTGACAAGATAATTGTGCGATCTCCTGACTGTCCCCTTATTCATAGCTCAAATGCTTGAAACCAAAAGTCACTAATTATATTTTCAATACATCTTTACTGGGTACTCGTTCTCTTAACCCCCCTCCCCCTCTCATTCATTAAATATTCTGTTGATGGATGCAGGTTTTTTCTTTTTCGTACATCACGGGACACAGAGCGACTTAGTCATTACTAATGGGATTATATAGATTACCTTCAGGTGCTGGCACTGGCAACTTCCAAACCGGAAGTACCCTCCCCTATATAAGCCCCTCCCATCCGGGAGCACCTCAGTTTTTTGCCAGTGTCTAAGGTGTTGGCCAAAGAGTAACATGTGTTTTCACTGGGCTTGCGTACAGGTTCTTTTATGGGCCTCAGTAAGCTGTTCCGGATCCGACCAAAAAAGCTTCATAGCTAAACGGTCGGTACCCGGGCCTTGCAACAGAAGAGCAAGGTTTTGCCTGTAATGCCTCTCTTAGGAGGGCTGGACCCTGGGATCCAGAGCTCTGGTCATACCCACGACCAAGATGTTTTCTGTGCAGGGTGCTATACAGGTCCAGGGGAGTGGAATCCTTGGGAACCCGGTCCCTGAAGGTTTAATTACAATGCCTGCCGTGATAGGTGAAGTTTGGGCTTCTGTGGACCAAACAGAGTCCTGCGGCGAGGAAAAGGTAAGTGGGGGCCCCCAGGAACTTGGTTCTATTGGGGGACCCCCAACCCTAATTTGTCTGTCTGTTACCTAACGGTATTCCCGCTAAATATCTGTGCATGCCTGTAACTAGTGGAAAATGTAAAATTTTAATAGTAGTCAAGAAAAAAAAAAAAAGGGAGACCGCGGTACCTGTGTTAAACCACTAGAGGCCGCTGTGGTCCATTTTTTCTTGTCATGTGGATCTTTGTCTTTTCAAGTCAAAAGATCCAGGCAGTTGGTAAGTTCTCTGTGGGAATCCACTTCCTCTGCCCTGTTGCTGCACTCATCCACCGCACAGGTCCTCCGGCAAAAAGGGCCCTGGCTCCTAGTCCCTGCTTATTTTTTCAAAAAAAGCGCCGAAGGCGCACGCGCCTCCTATATAGAGATGAGCGGAAAAAAAAAAGGGGCGGGGCTGGTGGATGACGCTCGATGCGCGCCGCGGCACTTCTGCGCATGTGCAGGCGTCCCAGCATGGATAAAAGACACAGTACAAGTGTCAGCTGGATGAAAACAGAGCTAGCAACAAAACGGTGGCACACAGAGGCGGTTGATGCAGGCATCCCCATAGAAAGGCACTTTAGTGGACACCAACTGGTATATAGCAGCAACTGTGTTAGACTATTCCCAGTAAAAGTGGTGTATGACGACGGGAATACCTCAGCTTTGTGCTTAAAGGATATGTCGTCCAGACGCTCTGGAAATAAATCTTCCAAGAAGCGAAAGGGGTCTCCATCGGGCTCTGAGGATTTTGGGCATGCTTGTACTGCACCAATCTCCCCTGAAATTTCAGAGGTTAGTAGCCATAGGAACCCCGCAGGAGTACCTGGTGCTGTGGCTGCCCCCAGTCCACCTGCTCCTGTATATATAACAGAGGAGGTTTTTTCCTCAACTCTGGGAGGATTGGAAGAGAGATTAACAGCATTGATCGCTGCTTCCCTGTCACAGGGAAAGCACGTCCGATCTCCGTCTCCTCCTTCAGAGTGCCTGTTAGTGGAGGAACAGCCCCACAGAGAGATCGACCTACCTGAAGGGGATCAGGATGAGGTTGATTCGGTTATAGAGGAATCAACAGTGGAAGAACCTTTATCAGCATCTCAGGCTGAAAGATTATGGGTTCAGTCTCTGACTAACATGGTCCGATCAGCATTTAAAATGCCTCTTGCGGAGCCATCAACCACTACTGTCTCCTCGCTGGGGTCGCTAAAAGCTCCCCAGACTGTCTGTTCCTTCCCAATCCACCCCTTATTGGAAGGGCTTATTTACCAGGATTGGGAGCATCCTGAGAAAATATTTACTCCCCCCAAGAGATTTCCGGTGATCTATCCCATGGAGGATAAGTTCATACAAAAATGGAAGGTGCCCACAGTGGACGCAGCCATCTCTTATGTGAATAAATCACTGACATGTCCAGTAGATAATGTTCCAATGTTCAAAGACCCAATAGATAAAAAAATTGGAGTCTTTACTAAAATCTGCTTTCTCTACAGCAAGCATGGTGACACAACCTGCAGTAGCAGCTATTGGGGTCTGCCAAGCAGTGAAGGATCAGTTAAAACAAGTCTTAGGGGACTTACCAGATCAGCAGGCTCTTGCCTTAGCTGACCTACCTAGAGCCTTATGTTTTGCGGTGGACGCCATAAAGGATACAATCCAACAGGCCTCCCGCTTTACGCTGTCTGTAGTACATATGCGTAGGCTTCTATGGCTCAAAAACTGGTCTGCTGAGGCTCCCTGTAAGAAATTGCTGATTAGCTTCCCATTTCATGGAGAACGCTTATTTGGAGAAGATCTGGACAAGTATATCCAGAAAATTTCTGCCGGTAAAAGTACACTCTTGCCGGTTAAGAACAAAGTTATAAGTCCTTCTTTTAAGAAGCCTACTTCTCCAGTCCCTGGCACATCGGCTGTGAAACAGTTCCGACGGCCTCCGCGGTCAAATCCTGGGGGCAGAAATCAGGGACAATCACAGGGTAACAAGAAACCCTGGGTCACATGAAGGGTTGCCCCCACTCAATCGGGTGGGGGGAAGACTTCAGTTGTTCACAGAGACCTGGCAGGACACCATCAGAGACAGATGGGTGATCTCCGCAGTAAGTCTGGGATACAAGCTGGAGTTAAAAGACACTCCTCCTGCCCATTTTATGAGGTCAAACGTGCCAAGCGATCCCCAGAAGAGAGGATCCCTTCTTCTGGCACTAGAACAACTATTGCTCCAAGGTGTAATCATGAAGGTTCCCTTGGAGGAATGCAGGTTCGGGTTTTACTCAAACCTCTTCACAGTCCCCAAACCAAATGGGGACGTGAGGCCCATATTAAATCTAAAAGGGCTAAACAAATTCCTACATATCAGGACTTTTCGGATGGAGTCGATCCGATCGGTGGCCACCGCCCTACAAGGGCAGGAATGGTTAGCCTCGATCGACATAAAGGATGCTTATCTGCATATTCCCATCTTTCCGGCCCACCAGAAATTTCTACGCTTTGCAGTAGAAGGGCGCCATTTTCAGTTCAGAGCCTTACCTTTCGGTCTGGCCACAGCACCACGAGTGTTCACAAAAATTCTGGCCCCACTATTGGCCAATCTAAGAACACGGGGTGTAACGATAATGGCATATTTAGACGACCTGCTACTAATAGACCACTCAGTGGAAAAACTGGAAGTAGCTATTCACGAGACAATCAAGTATCTGGAATATCACGGTTGGATTATCAACCGAGACAAGTCAGCTCTAAGACCAGTCAAAAGTCTGGAATACTTGGGGCCAAGGCTGGATTCAAATCAGAGAAAGATTTTCTTACCTCCAGAGAAGGTGTCGTCTTTGAAAGATTTGACCCACTTAGTGGGTACAAACAGAAAACCATCCATACGCCTGTGCATGAGGCTGCTGGGAAAAATGGTGGCTTCATTCGAAGCAGTACCCTACGGTCAATTCCATTCAAGGAACTTGCAGAGGGCCATACTGTCAGCCTGGAACAAAAAAGTTCAGGCTTTAGACTTACCAATGTCCCTGTCCCCTTCCGTTCGCAAGAGCCTCCATTGGTGGTTGGTGCCCCAGAATCTGGAAAAAGGGAAACCCTTCAGTCCGGTTTCTTGGAAGGTGGTCACTACAGATGCCAGCCTCATAGGCTGGGGGGCAGTACTGGAGCAATGGTCTCTACAGGGCAAGTGGTCAGAAGCAGAGAAGGCCCTGCCCATCAATCTCTTAGAGATACGAGCAGCCCGGTATGCCCTAGTAGCATGGACATCCAAACTCCAAGGGTCCCCTGTCAGAATTCAATCAGACAATGCCACAGCAGTGGCATATATCAATCACCAGGGTGGCACCAGGAGTCGTGCAGCCCAGAGGGAAGCGAATTGCATCCTGAAATGGGCAGAAAGATATGTCCCAGCCATATCCACGGTTTTCATCCCAGGGGTGGAAAATTGGAGAGCGGACTTTCTAAGTCGCCAGCAATTATTCCCGGGGGAATGGTCTCTTCACCTCGAGGTTTTCCAGGCAATATGCCAGCGGTGGGGAACACCGGATGTAGATCTGCTAGCATCCAGATTCAACGCAAAGGTGGACAGATTTGTGTCTCGCACAAGGGATCCCCTAGCTTGCGGCTCGGATGCCCTAGTGTTCCCTTGGGATCAGTTCAAGCTGATATATGCATTCCCACCGCCACAATTGTTACCACGATTAATTCGCAGAATCCGGGTAGAAAAGAAACCGGTGATTCTGGTGGCTCCAGCGTGGCCCCGAAGAGCATGGTACGCGGAGATCGTAAAGATGTCAGTGGGGAGTCCTTGGACCCTTCCACATCGTCCGGACCTGCTTTCGCAAGGACCGATATACCACCCTTCCTTACCAGCCCTAGGTTTGACGGCCTGGCTATTGAAGCCCACATTCTAAAAAAGAGAGGTCTCTCTAATCCGGTGGTATCTACCATGATCAATGCCAGGAAGCCGGTATCCAGGCAGATCTATTATAGGATCTGGAAGGCGTACATCGCGTGGTGTGAGGCCAAGAAATGGCATCCGCGTAAGTACGTAATAGGTAGGATTCTGGACTTCCTACAGTGGGCTGTGGATAGGAAGCTTGCCTTGAGTACTATCAAGGGTCAGATTTCGGCCTTGTCAATATTTTTTCAAAGGCCCTTGGCTTTGCATTCATTAGTCAAAGCTTTCATACAAGGAGTGATGCGTATTAGCCCTCCAGTTAGTATTCCCATATGTCCATGGGACTTAAACCTGGTTCTGTCGGTTCTACAGAAACAACCATTTGAACCATTGCAGCACATTTCCTTGGTTCTTCTCACCAGGAAATTGATTTTTTTAGTAGCCATTTGTTCGGCTAAAAGAGTATCGGAACTAGCCGCCATGTCCTGTAAGGAGCCATATCTGGTTGTCCATAAGGACAGAGTAGTGTTACGTCCTCATCCAGCCTTTCTTCCTAAGGTGGTATCGAGGTTTCATTTGAACCAAGATGTGGTTCTTCCTTTTTTTCCCAAACCTACCTCGGTAGAGGAAAAGTTATTGCATTCTTTGGATGTAGTAAGAGCAGGTAAAGCTAATCTAAAAGCCACTGCTCAGATTCGTAGAACGGATACTTTGTTTGTTCTGCCGGAAGGCCCCAGAAAGGGTCAGGCAGCATCAAAATCTACTTTAGCCAAGTGGATTCGACAGGTCATAATACAAGCCTATGGCTTGAAAAAGAGACCGCCTCCGTTCAAAGTTAGGGCGCACTCCACAAGAGCAGTTGGAACTTCATGGGCAGTGCATCACCAGGCCTCCCTGGCTCAAATCTGTAAGGCCGCAACATGGTCTTCAGTACACACGTTTACTAGGTTCTACCAGGTGGACGTTAGAAGTCAGGAGGATGTCGCCTTTGGGCGCAGTGTGTTGCAGGCCGCAAAAGATCCTCATGCCTGATGGCGCCCAGCTTATGTATAGTGTATCCCCCCCCTCATTTGGCATTGCTTTGGGACGTCCCATTAGTAATGACTAAGTCGCTCTGTGTCCCGTGATGTACGAAAAAGAAAAAGGGATTTTTAAAACAGCTTACCTGTAAAATCCTTTTCTTGGAGTACATCACGGGACACAGAGCTCCCACCCCTCTTTTGGGGACACTTATTGCTTTGCTACAAAACTGAGGTGCTCCCGGATGGGAGGGGCTTATATAGGGGAGGGTACTTCCGGTTTGGAAGTTGCCAGTGCCAGCACCTGAAGGTAATCTATATAATCCCATTAGTAATGACTAAGTCGCTCTGTGTCCCGTGATGTACTCCAAGAAAAGGATTTTACAGGTAAGCTGTTAAGAAAACAATAAAGGGATTTTTATATGTTTTTGAAGTGACTTTTCTCATTGAGTAGTTGTTACTGGCTTATCCACAATAGGTTTATCATCATCTTCTTATATGTTTGTCATTTTGTTTTTTATAACAAAATGTTGCTTAGAGGGATATTCAAACAGCATGGATTGGATACTGATTTTACAATCTTACTTTCCAGCTTCCTGCCATTTCTGTTGGTAGGACTTTTTTGCTCCATGCCTTGCTATGGCCCTCATTCCCCATTGCACAAGCCATGGACCTCATGGATTCACAATAAATGCCTCTTTTCCCCACATGTTTACTAATGTGCCATTTAAAGGCCAATTGTCTGATGGTTTACATAAATTACCTCTTCTTTTTTGACAAGACCTCCTCCCACACAGTGGCTGTAATAATTATTATACATCTCTACATAAACGAACTCAGTTGCCACTGATATCTTCCGGTTTTCTCACTTCCCTATAAGGACAGGTGAGCGGGTTCTCTATTGTCACCGGAATCCCCCTTTTACTACCCTTGGTCCTATCTTGTACACCCCCACCTCTGAATCCTTATACATTCACCACTCCCTCCCCGCTATACTATACCCCCCTGTTCTCCCTGTTTACCGGTCTCTATTTCAACAATTTGACACATCTCTCAAGGACTTTACCCTTCTCAGATATATATGGCCCATACTACTGCAGCAATAATGTCCTCTACACCACCAAAGAGTGACACACACCATCTCAAGCTCATCTCTCTAAACGTAAAGGGGCAAAACAGTGCTCTTTCCAAATGATTGACACTTGGATAGATGACGAAGGTAGATTTATTTTCTCAAAAGGAACCTACATGGGTAGAACCATTCACCCTGGCGAATATTTATGCCCCAAATTCGACAAGTTACCTTCTTCCGTGATATTGTGAAAGCCCTTGCACCGTTTCAGGAAGGCACTCTCATTTTGGGGGGTGACTTTAACGTCCCCCTAAATCCGCTTCTCGATTCCTCTAATGGTAAATCCACCCTTCCCTATGCGGCTCTCCGGTCCATTAAGGCCCAACTCAAAATCCTGTTACTACATGACACTTGGCGTACGTTAAACCCTAATGGTAAAGACTTGACTTTTTTTTCGGCCCCACATGAAAAAATAGTAAATTCTCGAATATTTGTTATTTCACAGAACGATCTTCCGATCCTACAACGTACCTCTATAGAGTCCTTGTTTCTCTCGGATCATCACCCTGTCTCTATGACTGTAGCATTCTCTGACGCGCCTAACCGCCCACAGTCCTGAAGATTAGACCCATCTCTACTCACGGACCGTGCTATCTCTGCTGTAGTTGAACTTCACATTAAACAATATTTTATGGAAAACAAATCCACTGATACTTTCCCGCTTATTGACTGGGAAGCCCACAAATGTGTAATACGTGGCGTTCTTATCGCATCAGCGGTTAAAAGAAAAAGAGAAAGACAGAAACACTTTAATGAACTAGCTTGCAAGATTAGTCAACTCGAAAGAGTACATAAACAAACACAAGCTATTGACACCTTAAACATTCTGATTCAATCCAGAAATGAGATGCTAGATTTATTGGGCAAACAAGTAAAACACAAATACATTCTCTCCCAAAAGACCTTCTACAAATACGGTAACAAGGCCAGTAAATTACTTGCTAGAGCATTACAGGTCAAAAAAGCTTCTACAACGGTACATTCATTGACAGATCCGGCGGGTCGTAAACTAATCTCAACACCTGACATAGCAAATCAGTTTGTCACATATTATTCGCAATTATATAATCTTCCCCCAATGACTGCGAATTCCACTGAGACTATGAGGAAACGGCTGATCACTGATTTCCTGAAATTACATAGCCCCACTCCTATTTCAGATTCCTCTTTTCAAGATCTAGACAAACCGCTGACTAAAGAAGAAGCCGACATCGCACTGAAACAAATGAAAACAGGTAAAAGCCCAGGACCTGACGGACTGACTGTGGGTTATTATAAAGCGTACTCAGATACTCTAACCCCCATTTTTATATCAGCCTTTGATGCCTGTGCGTCGTCCATCAAGCCCCCACGAGACTTATTGACGGCTCACATTACAGTTATCCCTAAACCTGGTAAAGATTCATCACTTGTTTCAAACTACAGACCCATCTCGTTATTGAATGTAGACCTTAAATGGTATGCAAAAATTTTAGCGAATCAAATACTTCCCGATCTTGTGCATCTTGATCAAGTCGGATTTATCCTGGGCAGGGAAGCAAGGGATAACACCCTTAAGGCGCTCAACATTCACCATTGGCTTACATCTACCAATCGTCAGGGTTTTATGCTGTCCCTTGATGCTGAGAAGGCGTTCCACAGAGTGGCCTGGGATTATATGACAGAGACTTTAAAAACTATGGGCTTTCCTCCCCGTATGTTAAATTATATCCTTACACTTTACTCGACTCCCACGGCAAGGGTCAGGGTCAATGGCCACCTGTCGGATGCCTTCTCTGTCTCAAACGGTACCCGCCAGGGTTGCCCACTGTCCCCTTTCATTTTTGTACTTCCGCTAGAACCATTACTTAGATGTATTAGAGCAAATCCAGATATAAGGGGAATAGACGCAAGTCAACGCACATACAAAGTTGCGGCCTGAGCGGGCGACATACTCCTTTTTCTAACGAATCCATTGACGACTATACCGAACTTACTTAAAGACCTTGAACATTTTAGATTATTATCAAACCTCCAAATCAACTTTTCAAAATCAAAAACGCCCTAAAACGTTTCCCTGCCTCCCGGTTTATGCACACAGTGTCATCATAATTTTCCGTTTAACTGGACCAGCAAAACACTCACTTATCTAGGTATACAAATACCTACTTCCCTGTCAGATTTGTATTCTACTAAATCACCTACCTTTGCTACAAAAAGTAATACAGGACTTGAAGAACTGGTCCATAGGATTTTTTCCTGGTTTAGAAGAGCTGCCATCATTAAAATGAACATTTTACCTAGGATATTGTACTTACTACAAATGGTCCCTATTAAACGTCCCCCAGCCTTTTTCTCGGCTTATAGAAAAGCGTGTACTGATTTTATCTGGGGACCATTAAGACCTAGAATTAGTTACTTGAGACTCACCGCTCCGAAACTCAGAGGTGTGGGCTTACCAGATTCGAGAAAATACCAACAAGCTAGCCATTTGACTAGAATCATTGATTGGAATGTCCACTCTGAAACTAAGGACTGGGTCCAGTTGGAGATTTCATTGGCTCCCGTCCCTTTGGCCCATTCTCCATGGATAGCTCAACATCATATTCCCTTAGCATTCCGTGCCAATCCATTAATACACCCTACACTAACCTCTTTCAGAGATACATGTACCAAACACAAGATTTCATCGATCTTAGGTCCCATGACCCCACTTAGAATGAATCCTACATTTACCCCTGGAATGCAAAAGAACTTCTTAAAAGATGTTTGGCCGCATCCACATATGAGAGCTACACATTTCTTTGAGGATGGTCAACTCCTCTCTTACAATAACTTAACAGCTAAAATGTTGACGGGAAAGTTCCCTTTTTGGAAGTATGTACAAGTTGGACACTTTTTTCACGCCCCTAAACCCAGACCAGATTGGTCGAGACAACCTACCCCATTTGAAACAATGTGTTTAAAAGCAGAACCCCAACGACATCTTATTTCTTACACATAATGCCCTATTATTCTCAGAGCATACTTCTAAAGATAATTGGACTTGTCGCAAATGGGAAAAAGACCTTTCTAAAGAACTGGCTGAAAATGATTGGGAAACCATTTATAACCATATCCATAAGGGTACGCTGAACAGGTGTTACAGAACCCCCCTCAAGCTTCACCATATGTACCCAGCTCTTTCTCCACAATGCTGGAGATGTGGTTCAGAGATTGGATCACTCTTACATATTTGGTGGACGTGCCCTAAAATCGAACCCTTTTGGATAGATGTCCATAAATACATCACACAAATAACCACCTACAATTTAGAATACACACCAGTTCAGTTTCTGTTACACCTCCCCTCGATACCAAAGAAGGTGTAATTCCGCTCTTTACCTATGCATATGGTGAACGCTGCAAAGATTTCTATCCCTACTAAATGGCGTTCCCCTAACCCTCCGTCCATTGCGGATTGGTTCCATCGTATTGGTAAAACTGCGGAAATGGAGGACCTAATTCACCAGGCAAAAGACACGCCTTCCAAATTCACCAAGATTTGGTCTTGCTGGTTACATTTCACTACTACAGATGAATACAAGCAGGTTGTTTCATGATACGTCATTGAGAATGACATTGAGATATCTGAGACTCTGGTAACCCCCATCCCTCCCCATCTAACCCCCCTTGCTTTTCTCAATACTCCACATCCCCCTACCCTGAAATTATAAAAATTGAACTCTTGTGAAATTCCTCCTTAGCATATTTAGCTATATATACACTTCCATTATTCTTCTTTTCCAGTTAGAAGGCTATTCCTTCTCCATTTCACCACCTTTTTTACCTGATAGCACACTTAATTCATTATCTACTTGGATTGTATTGATTAAAACAGTTCTATTCTGCCAGGTACCCTCCTTACTGGAGTAATATCATAATCGCACGAATGTTCCTGTTTGTAAGGTTTTGTTTTCTCTACTTTGGACTTATTTTGCCTTTCTACTACAGTTTTACAGTCTTAAAGATAAGTTCAGACATCAGAGTATACATCTGTATTTATTGTAGCGGCTGCGTCCACACTTATTATCTTTCTGTACTCCTGTATACGATCTCAATAAAAACGTTAAAAAAAAAAAAAAAAAAAAAAAAAAAAAGCAAGCAGCTAGGGGGCGCGTGCCGCTGGAGACCCGATGCCCAGTAACCGAGCAGGACCGTGGATCTGTGTGTGTAAACACACAGATCCACGTCCTGTCAGGGAGAGGAGACCGATGGTGTGTCCCTTGTACATAGGGACAACCATCGGTCACCTCCCCCAGTCAGTCCCCTCCCCCCACAGTAAGAATCACTTCCAGGGAATACATTTAACCCCTTCCTCGCCCCCTAGTGTTAACCCTTCCCTGCCAGTCACATTTATACAGTAATCAATGCATTTTTATAGCAGGGATCGCTGTATAAATGTGAATGGTCCCAAAAATGTGTCAAAAGTGTCCGCCGCAATATCGCAGTCACGATAAAAATCGCGGATCGCCGCCATTACTAGTAAAAAAAAAAACAAAAAAAAAAAACGCTAGAAATCTATCCCCTAATTTTGTATCTACTATAACTTTTGCGCAAACCAATCAATATACGCTTTTTGCGATTTTTTTTTAACCAAAAATATGTAGAAGAATACATATCGGCCTAAACTGAGGAAGATTTTTTTTTTTTTTTTTTTTTTTTAAATGGATATTTATTATAGCAAAAAGTAAAAAATGTTTTTTTTTTCAAACTTGACGCTCTTCTTTTGTTTATAGCGCAAAAAAACCCAAAAAAACGCAGAGGTGATCAAATCCCACCAAAAGAAAGCTCTATTTGTGGGAAAAAAAGGACACCAATTTTGTTTGGGTACAGCGTCGCACGACCGCGCAATTGTCATTCAAAGTGTGACAGCGCTGAAAGCTGAAAAATGGCTTGGGCAGAAAGGGGGTTTTAGTGCCCGGTAGGCAGGTGGTTAAAGAAAAAAATTAAATAAATAAAATTGCCTCAGATTCACACTGCATATATACAAACAGCCTCCACAGAAACCCATCTTATTTTCACATTTCATGTGTTCTGAAATGCATAAAACGGAGCCGTAGCAGACAAATACACCCGCAGAGCTCGGACCACATCCAAGGAATGCAACGCAACCTCTTTGGGATGCGACGGCCGAGGAAACAAGGATGGAAGCACAATGTTCTCGTTTAGATGAAAAGCCGAAACAACCTTAGGAAGAAATGAAGGCTGCGGGCGTAGCACCGCCTTATCCTTGTGGAGAATCAAATAGGGAGCCTTGCAAGACCAGGCCGCCAACTCAGAAACCCTCCTGACTGATGTAATGGTCACAAGAAAGGCTACCTTCTGAGAGAGCGTCAATAGGGGAATCTCTCCAACGTTCTCAAACGGTGGTTTCTGAAGTACCGAGAGGATCAGATTCAAGTCCCACGGAGACAGCGGTGGTCGAACTGGAGGGGCCACATGTCGAACCCCTTGCACAAATGTACTCACCAGTGAATGAGCCGCCAAGGGTCATTGAAAGAAGACAGCCAGGGCTGAAATCTGCCCCTTAATTGTGCTTAAGGCAAGTTTTTGATCCACTCCACGCTGTAAAAACAGCAGGATCCTGGAAACCAAATATGTACATAGACGCCACTCCATCTCCTCACACAGAGATGTAGGCCTTCCATGTGCGATGATAAATCTTCCGAGAAGAGGATTTCTGTGCCCTCAGCATGGTGGAAATTACGGAATCAGACAGGCCTCGGTCCCTTAGCACCTGGCTTTCAACAGCCATGCGACTGTAAAGCAGGATGAAGTATAGGTCCTCTCCCATCGACAGTCGCCAAGGAACATCCGCCACCAGTCGCACTAAAGTCGGCGTACCAGGGATGCCGAGACCAATCTGGGGCAATTAGGATCACAGGAATCCCCTCGGTCTCTACTCTGGAGCCACCAACGCGTCTGTCGCTTCCGCCCAGGGATCCTTGGACCTGCCCACAAACCTCAATACCTTCGAGTCGAGAAGCCAGGAGATCCACGTCTGGCATGTCCCATCTCAGGAGAGGAGTCGAAACACATCTGACCATTCTCCTTGGTCCAGCATCTGACGACTTAGGTAGTCCGCTTGCCAGTTTTCTATGCCCGGAAAGTATATGGCCGACAGAGCCGGCACGCTCCGCTCTGCCCACCACAGGATGTGAGCGACCTCCAATGCTGCAGCCGAGCTTCTTGTTCCTCCTTGATGGTTGACATACGCCACTGCCGTGGCGTTGTCAGACTGGATCCTGACTGGGCGTCCCTGCAGCCTCTGTGACCATGTGGAGAGACACCGCCTAATTGCCCAAAGTTCCAGCACATTGATCGGCAGGCGGGATTCTTCCTGCGTCCATCGACCCTGTGTCGACTGTATGCCCCAGACTCACTCCCAACTGGTCAGGCTGGCGTCCGTCATGATCATCGTCCAGTGAAAAGGAAGGAATGACTTCCCGGACTGAAGAGCCGGAGACCTCAGCCATCAGATCAGGAATCCCTGACTATCTGGCTCACCTGGATTTGACAATCTAGAGACAACGGAGATTTGTTCCATTTTGACAGGATCTCCTTTTGCAAGACTCTAGTGTGGAATTGGGCATACCGCCTCGAAGGTGGCTATCATGAGACCCAGGACATGCAAAAGCGCAGCGACGACCACCTGCGGGACGTCAACAGCTTCACTGCAGCCTGAAGAGTCTGCAACTTGTCCAAAGGGAGGAAAACTCTTGCCTCTGGAGGAGTCCAGGCTCAAGCCCAGGTATTCCAGGCGTTGAGTCGGTACCAACACCGACTTCTGGAGATTCGGTACCCAACCAATCTCCCGAAGAGTCTGACTGGCGATCGCCACATCCTCCCTTAATTCTGAGGCGGAAGCTGCTCTCCGAAGGAGGTCGTCCTGGTAGCCCACGATGGCGATCCCTTTGCTGCCTCAGAAAGGCCCGAATCGGGGCAAGCACCTTGGTTAAAACTCTTGGTGCCAACGCCAGGCCAAAAAGGGAGGGCTACAAATTGGTAGTGCTCGTCCCCGACTGCAAACCACAGAAATGTCTGATGCCAGACGTATATGGGGACATGCAAGTATGCGTCCTTGATGTCCAAGGACGCCAGAAAATCCCCCGGATGGAGTGCAGCAACCACAGAGCGAACTGATTCCATCCTGAACCTTTGTACTTTTATAAAGCAGTTGAGGGCCTTGAGATCCAGGATTGGACAGACCCCGTCCTTTTTTGGGACTACAAACAGATTGGAGTAGAATCCCTGAAACCTTTCCGGCAACGGCACAGGTATTATCACCCCGCTCACCAGCAGGTCCTGCCTGCACTGCCCCAAACAGGGCGTCACAACGAGAAGATGAAGGTTGGAGGGAAAAAAATCTGTTTTGTGGACAAGAGAAAAACTATCTTGTACACTGATGAAACCACTTAGCAAACCCACTGGTCGGAATTCAGGGAGGTCCACCGAGCTGCGAAGGCGACCCCCTCACCCGAGAGTCGAGTGGGGGCAAACCATGCTGTCGCAGATTTGTTCGCAGGCTTGTTTGGCTTGCGAAACCAGGGACGTTTTTGTCCCTCAGCGGGCAGCTTGTCGGCCTGGGAACGCTTACCTGCGGCCCCGGGCAGACGAAAAAAAAAAAAAGATTTTGAGCGGAAAAGCCCTGGCCTATGGTGTGGCTCCTTACCTTTTCTGAATAGTGGGAGCAGTGTGCTCTTACCCCCAGTGACATTTTTAATAATGTCATCCAGGGGGCGCGGCCTAGCAGCGGATGTAGAAGGACGTGTGCTTCCAGCTCCGCCGGCCATCCGTGCATTTATCCTTCTCCTACCTGATCCTGACATTTAACAGCACCGCACACCGCAGCGCCGACATCGGTGAGATGTCCGGATCCTGGCGATACCCTCCGCAACGCTTGGAACCATGTCTAAGAGGACAAATTCTGGGAAGACAGGCTGAAGTCCATGTCCAAGATGGCACCGACCAGCAACGTGCAGCCAAGCAACAACACCTGGAGGCCGCACAAAAACATTTATTTGGCGGAAAGTCATACAAGGATATGCTAGCTAACTCCCCTGCTGGTGGAGAATCTTCTGGGAGTGCAATGGAGGCAGATGACACGGTCCCCTTGGAGGATGCGGATGGATTGTCGCCTGAGTGGCACACAGTGATCACTCCTAAAGACACTATTCATTAGGCCTCAGTCTACCTCCCCAGACTCAGATGCTGCAGAACCCACGTTGAGAGATATACTCACAGCGATAACATCCTGCAACCTGTCTATCACTGCTCTGATGACATTAAAGGGGTAAAAGCTGAAATTACATATGTGCGCCATGACATGCAAAAATTGAGGGCAGATTGAGTGCAGTGGAGGATGATTTACCCCCCATGCAAAAGGACGTGACACATAATTGCCACCTCATTGAAGCGCATGCAGCGCGGCTCGATGAAATGGAGAATCGCATGAGGCGCAATAATATACGTGCCCTGGGCATTCCTGAACGTGCCGAGGGTAAAAACCCTGTGGACTTTATTGAACAGTGGCTTACATCCACGTTTGGTAGGGACGCTTTCTCACCCCTCTTTGCTGTAGAGAGGGCTCACAGGGTGCCATACCGCCCTCGCCCCCGGGAAACCATCCCAGGGCCTTTCTCTTCAAGCTCCTTAATTATAAAGACAGGGATGCTATTCTGTCCAAAGCCAGAACCTCAGCTGGGAAAATGGCGATTGAGAATTACAAAATATCTTTATTCCCTGATTTCTCTGCAGAACTGCAAAAGAGGGCTACCTTTAATGAAGTTAAGAAGAGACTCAGGGACCTCAACCTGCAGTATGCCATGCTATACCCTGCTCGGCTCAGAGTAACTGCCCTGGGAGAAGCCCACTTTGATCGTCCATCCGCGGCCGCGCAATGGCTAGACCGTGAGGACAGAGCGCTTAGAGCTGCCAGACAACAACGTACGGCCCAGGAATAAGGTACTGCTATAAGGAGGAGCCTTTTATTTCTTCTCTTAGTTCAGGCGGATGATGGAGGATACGGAGACTTTTGTATCACTGTTTACTACATGTTGACTGCAAATGTGAAACACCACTTACCACCCAGAAAATACTTCTGCGGGAGTTTCCACTGCTGTCCCCCCCCAGAGCATTTCTCTGGGGGATCTTTGCACTTCGGCCCCAGTGGCTGAGAGCCCAGTTGGCTCAAAGTTTGATTTTACAGTTGGTTTATTTTTATTTTCTTGATTGTGTTGCTCTCTCCCTCTCCCTACCAGACTTTGCAATGATCTTGGCTCCCGCACGGAGCCCCCTGCTGTATGGACTTGGCCCCCTGCCTGGCTGGACAACACCAGACGGTATAAGGTATCTCAGGTCACGCCACCATTAGACAACTCATGTTGGTTTTTCTTTTACAGGCAACTGTACCCCTTATGACTTTAGTGTTATTCTATTGGGGGTCCTGGAGGGGCCCTCCGTTTCCTAATGCTATACCCTTATGTCGGCGAATGTTAAAATTGTGTCCTGGAATGTCAGGGAATTAGGTAGTCCTGTGAAACGATTGGCAGTCCTTAGACATCTAAAAGCTGCTGGGGCGGGTATTGTGTGTTTACAGGAGACACACTTCCCCTCAGATAGCACTCCCAGTTTTAGTCCCCGGGTATATATTATATATATATATATATATATATATATATCACAATTTCACTCTACTTACTCTGTCTATGCCAGGGGGGTGAACGTTCTGATTCGTCAGGATGTACAGTTCCAATGCATACAAAAACTCATTGACCCGGGGGGAAGATATGTGTTCTTATTGTGTAATATATCACGTTTCATGTATTGTGGCGGGTATGTATATCCCACCTCCTTATTCGGCCGAGATCCTCAGGTGTCTGGCAAACTTTATGGCGCGGTTCCCAGATGTTCCGCTGCTGGCAGTGGGTGACTAACAATTCTATTAACCACAATCTGGACAAACTGCCAGTGCCAGCCAATGTGTCCATCCGAAATGATGGGTCCACATCCTTTGCCTGACTACTTGAGGAGCTTGGGCTGACAGATGTGTGGAGAGTGAGCCATCCTCAGGTTAAACAGTATTCTTGCTGTTCCACATCACATGGGAGCCTATCAAGAATTGATATGGGATTAGGTAATGCCCCATTGTTGTTACAGCTGGTTATTGACTCTGGATACGGAGAGACATATCTGACCACTCCATGTGGGTTACGATTACGCTACCTACTACTGTACAACCTAAAAGCTGGAAACTGAATCCGTTCTGGCTTTCTTTGTTCCAGAGCCCAGACCCGATAAAAGGAAGAACTTGAAGTGGTTCTTACAGGAGAAGGGTAGGGGTTGTCTGGGATACTACTAAGGCTTTTCTGCGAGGGCAATTTATTACCACTATTAACAAGATAAAAACAGACACAAAGGCCTGGGAAGGGGAGGTTTGCCGGACACTGAGGGAATTGGAGGAGGCATATATTTCTAACCCCACTGCGGATACAAAGAGGGTCTGGTTGGGGGCACAGGCAACAGGTTTTTCCTACAGCAATCCCATTTTGAGGAAGGGGAGTCGACTGGCCACATGCTGGCCTTATTGGCGAGGACGCAGAGGTCTACCTCAATGGTTTTGACCCTCTGATTCCCAGGGGATAGCCCACACCCAAACTTCTATGATAATGCAAATCTTCAGATCATTCTATGCTGATCTATACACTTCAAAAGTACAGCCCACTGAGGGAGACATACTAGGATTTCTGGGAGAATGTGAACTGCCCCGTTTGTCTGCTTCGGACGCAGCTCTGCTTGATGCCCCTATAAATCGGAGAACGAATTGGCTACTGCATTAGAACAGACTCAGAATATCAAATCTCCGGGGGCAGATGGCATCCCGCCGGAGGTATACAAACGATATGCTGTCACATTGTTACCTATGCTCGTAAGGGTCTATAATGAGGCACTTAGAGAGGGTGTACTTCCGGACTCAATGAATGAAGCTGTTATAATAGTTCTCCTGAAACCCAGTAAGGAAGCCTCACAGCCTGACTCCTATAGGCCTATCTCTTTGCTTACAACCGATGTCAAGTTATTGGCACGGGTGATGGCAACAAGATTGTCAAAGGTGGTCCACAAGCTGGTCCATGTGGATCAGTCGGGATTCATACCTACTAGATCCACAGCTCAAAATATAAGGCGACTTTTCTTAAACCTACATCTGCCGGTGGAGAATACAGGCAACAGGGCCATTTTTTCACTGGACGCAGCTAAGGCCTTCGACAGTGTCGAATGGCCCTATCTGTGGAAGGTGTTAGAACGGCCAGGGCAGGGTGTTAACTTTATTAATTGGGTCAAACTACTGTATGGTAACCCATCAGCCAGAGTCAGGGTTAATAGGGAGCTTTCAGGCCCATTTCCATTGTTCAGAGGCACTAGGCAGGGGTGTCCGCTCTCCCACCTGCTGTTTGCCCTGGCACTGTAACCTCTAGCCGCACAAATAAGGGGGGACAGTGCGATAGTGGGATTCAGGCGTAGCACGGGGACGGATGTTATCTCCCTATATGCAGATGATACCCAGGGCTCCTTGTCTACTGTTATGCACTGCATCAAGACCTTTGGTGCATTGTCTGGCTTCTCCATTAACTGGAATAAGTTGGTACTCATGCCGTTAGATCCCCTGACGGTGCCCCTCCCGGACTGTGCATCGATGGTACAAATTGTGTCCTCCTTCCGCTATCTGGGGGTGCAGGTGTCCCCGGACGTCTCTCAATACATTCCTCTCAATCTCACCCCGTTACTTGCTAAATTTAGGGCCAAGTGTAGTGCCTGGTGTAAATTACCCTTATCGGTAGTTGGGAGTCATAATTCCCCGGTGTGGATTCCACGCTATTGGTTTGATAGGATTGACTCCCAATTTAGAGAACTAATTTGGCGCAAGAAAACGGCGAGGATTAGACTCTCTACCTTACAGTATAACAAGGATGAGGGGGGATTGGCGGTTCCACACGCCAGAACCTATTTTCTAGCAGCTCAATTACAGCAGCTGGGAGGTTGGGGACTGGTAGATACATCGGACCCTATCCGTAGACTTCTGGCCACTCCGACAGACGAGGCCCTGGCGTTGTCTGGCTTGTAGGCTGCCCATGCACATTTGTTGGGTGGGACCCCTTTCTCTGCTCCTACTAACAACTCTGTGGACTTCTGTTAAAATGACTATTGGGCGTTAGGGGATTCCTACCACTCACCCCCATCTGGCGTAATCTTCATTATAGAGAATTATACAAACTTACAGGATTTAGACAATGGGAAGCTGCAGGACTCCGATACTTAGCACAACTTTACAATGGCCGGGTCCTCAAATCCTTTTTGGAACTCCAGGCTGAGTTTGGTATACTTCGCTCTCACTTTTTTAAGTACCTGCAGTTGCATCATGCACTACAGGAACAATCCAGGCAGAGGCCACTTAGACTAACGGACCACGCAATAATCCAGGGGATTTTTATGGAAGGAGAAAAAAAGGGTATGATTTCAAGGGGCTACAATATTTTGTTCAACGCGCTCCAGGATCCAACTAGTTTACCATGTAGGGTTAAGTGGGAGGAAGATGTGGGGCCTATCGATGGGGAAATGTGGAATATCTGTTTGACGGCTGCTCCTATGGTCTCGGTGTCTCCCTCTCAGAGGCGGTCACATTTATACCTGCTGCACAGGGTATATGGAACTACAGCCAGGCTAAATGATTGGGGGCTCAGAGACTCCCCACTGTGCCCCAAGTGCATGAGGGATCATGGGGACCTCATGCATATGTTCTGGAAATGCCCCAAACTCTTCCGATACTGGACTGAGGTGCTTGATGTGATTACACAGGTGTTCGCCTTCGCTGTCCCGAGATCACCCGTTGTATGTCTGCTGGGTGCCCTGGATGAGGAACTCCTATCTCCGCCGGTTTTTACGGCAATTATCCGTTTACTATATGTGGCACGCAAGCTGATAGCTCAGCTTTGGATTACTCCCAGGGTAACCACCAGAGGACAGTGGATTGATCAGGTGAACTACTAATTAGAGAAAAACTGACATATCAGCATAGGAATGCACCGCGTAAGTTTAACTCAATGTGGCAGGCCTGGCTTGATGTCCCGGGGTTAGCACCCCACCAATTGGTTAAAGAGAGACTACTGCAATGCTAAAAGCTGTGCCGAACTATAGGGGGGATTGATTTCATAGATCGTGATGGGCATTTTTGAACCACATAATATGATGTGGAATAAGTTGGTACTCATGCCGTTAGATCCCCTGACGGTGCCCCTCCCGGACTGTGCATCGATGGTACAAATTGTGTCCTCCTTCCGCTATCTGGGGGTGCAGGTGTCCCCAGACGTCTCTCAATACATTCCTCTCAATCTCGCCCCGTTACTTGCTAAATTTAGGGCCAAGTGTAGTGCCTGGTGTAAATTACCCTTATCGGTAGTTGGGAGTCATAATTCCCCGGTGTGGATTCCACGCTATTGGTTTGATAGGATTGACTCCCAATTTAGAGAACTAATTTGGCGCGGAGTGATCAACTTTGTGTTTTCTTCGTTTACTGCGATACGAAACCATTTGGGGGGAGGGGGGAGAAGAGAGAGAGAGGTTAACTGTAGGATATGTGCCTTAATGTACTTTTTGTAAGGTTTGACTGATATTTTGTTGTTACATACACTGAAGCTTTTTCTTTGCACTATGAGGAATGTTCTGAATCTGTGTAATGCACTGTGACGATTCTAATGTAATGTTTCTGTTTTATTCATGGACTTTTTTCATGTACAATGTGTATGGTATGTTTGGCAACATTCAATAAAACTTTTTCTGATTTAAAAAATAATGTCATCCAGCGAGGCTCCAAATAGCCTCTCACCCTGGAAGGGCAAATCCGCTAAAGCCTTCTTAGATGTCTGGTCCGCGGACCAGCATTTTAGCCAAATCAGGCGACGTAGTACCACAGCAGATACCGAGGCTCTGGAAAGCAAGGGAGCTGTATCTGAGGCCGCATCGCAGACATACTTAAGGCCATGCACCAACTGGTCGGTCAGTTCCACACAGGCCGTGGAAGCCTGTTGCTTTTCCAACTCGTGGTGCAACATTTTTGCACAGTCGGTAAGTGTCTGTGACACCAGGGCCGTGGCCAACAAAGGCCGCAAAGCTGACCCCACTACCGTGAACATGGACCGGGCCACCGCCTCGGCCATCCTGTCTGCAGGGTCCTTAAAAGCAGGGGTCCCCTCCACCAGAATACTGGTTACCTTGTTTAACCTGGACACCGGGGGGTCCACAATCGGGGGAGATGTCCATTTTTTCAGGAAACTCTCCTCAAAAGGGGTAACGGACCGCCATGCGTTTTGGGACCAAAAAGGCCCGCTGCGGTCGTTCCCATTCCTTGTATATAAACTTATCAAAATAAGTTATGCAAGGAAATGCCTTAGCAGTGCGGGCCGGCTTGTGGGACCCAAAAGGGGCCGACACCTCAGTAGATATCGCCGCAATGCTAGATACCCTAAAATTGGAAGATACGGTGGGGGCAAGTGCTCCAACAAGCGCTCTTTCCTGCACTGACCCGGACACGGAGTCATCCTCACTGTCCGAATAGCCTTGGTCCGCATCCTCTGACACTTCAGAACAGGGGCTGTGTGACACAGCAAGGCCCGAGTCTGAATCAGAGCTTTCCCCAGAAGATGGTGGGGGGAGGGGGCGTTTTTTACCCCCCTTGTGCCCGCACACTGCTTCCACCCTGGCAACAAGAGACTCTAGGACCTTCTGACGCCATGCTGACCCCACACTCACCTGACACCCGTAGGGACCACCAAGGCAAGGTACACAAAAATGTCCACCCTCCTAGCTGCCACAGACCAAGGACAGAGGACTCACCACCCTGACCCAGGTACTGCACAGCGCTGCCGTCCGCCCTCTTCCTGTTTGAGGTGTTCTGCTGTGTCTGAGGTGTATCTGTGCTGTTCGCGCCATTCAGAGAGATATTCCCACTGCTAGAGGCAAAAACTAAGCTGGGGCTACAAGAAAATGGCCTCCGGCCCTCTCAGTAAAAAGCGTGCGGGCTACAAGAAAATGGGCACCGACTGCTTCAACATTAAAACGAGCGCGGCTACAAGAAAATGGCGCTGGGCTCTGCCAAAATGGCCGCCGGCCATTTCTGAGGCAGGAAAAAAGGCCGCGAACACGCTGGGCCTCCGAGCAGAGACCCCCACATGGCAGACCAGACAACACCCCACTATGGAGAGCCAGCGCAGCCCCCAGCCAGGACTCGGAGCCCCGCCCCCGGAGGACCCCCGGTCAGTACACAGCAGGCCCAGCCACCACAGAGCATGGGGAGGAGGGAAAGGACAGGGAGAGAAGAAAGGAAGGGTGAGAGACCCCCTAGTCGACCTCCCCAGGAATGCCCAGCTGTTCTATCCTGCCGAAAAAGGGGGAACTTTACTTACCCGCCCTGCGGGGACTGCTGGACGCATTCCGGACAGACTGACCACCCGATCGGTACGGGATGGCTGTCAGCCACGGCACACTGTGACTCGGACATCAGTAGCCTGGTCATATGTATGCCTCGGAGCATATAGCTCACCGGCCACCCCTGGAGCAACGGGGCATGTCGTGGCCGACCCAGCGCGTAGCTAAAGGTCTGCTCACGCTCGATGGCCGGACTGGGGAGACTACAAGGATCTATATTATCCAGCCTGTCACCCAGCCGGCAGTTGATGATAGTAGATCTCAGGATCAAAAAAGTAAAAAAATCTCCAGGACCAATGGTCCCAACCGGGAGCCAGGTCCTTCTCCTATGCTAGACAGAAAAAAACTGAGCTGCTGGATGCAGTGTGAGGGGTTATAGACAGAGGGACCACCCCCTGAGCGGTACTGTACAGTTTTGATGTTTTTGTAACATGTTACATGTTCTGCCTAGTCCTCTCCTGATAGAAGGCGAATAACCCTAAGGTCAAGATTAAGCTGCTGTGTCCGTCCAACGAAAGAGAAAGTATTGTTATCTCATTCTGTGTTATAGAGCATTTTTTCTTTATTATATGCAATATTGTACGGATTGATTTATCAATTTGTAGTTTCACCCGCCTCCTAATAACTTTAATATCAAAGAAATATGGTATCTGAAGTTTATGGAGCGGGAAGGTTTAGCTCTCTGTCCTACAGACAGAACGTCATTGGCTGACGGTAGTTGTTAAAAATGTGGGTAAATTACTAAAGCGCTAATGAAATAAATTAGTGTAAATCCAATAAAGAGATAACCAAATAGTGAAAGCTGCAATCAATTAAAAATTCCTGTGACCTTAACATGTAAATAAATAAACAAATATTGATGCGCTGGACACCAACCAAATTATTGTGCACTTGTGACAGTGTTCAAACAACTCTCCTTGCTGAGAGTGAATTTTCTTACAGTAAAAATTATATATATTATAAACCATAAAAATCCCCCCGAACCACAAACGTTGCTGTGTGTATTATCCAAAAAACAGCATGGATTCCAATGTGGGCTGTAATACACTTTATATTGCGTACCCCCAGGCCATATAGATCACTGATCAATGTAGTACAAAAACCATCACCATCTGCACCATAATGATTTTAATCAGTACTTGCTCCTAGACCAGACTCCTCCTTAAAAGCTCAGATTCCCAGGATAATTCCATACACATAAAAGAAAAAGAAAACAGATCATTGCGCAATATGCCTCTGCATGACACAACCTGTCACAGCTGTGGCCTGCACTCACATAACCTCCGGGATAATCAGCGTGTGCTCAGCTCAGTAGTTCCTGTGTTCCTCACTCAGACTGCCCATGCGAGCGTCACTTAGGCTCCTCCCCCCTAGGGGGATCCGTTTTCTTTTTCTTTTATGTGTATGGAATTATCCTGGGAATCAGAGCTTTTAAGGAGGAGTCTGGTCTAGGAGCAAGTACTGTTTAAAATCATTACGGTGCAGACGGTGATGGTTTTTGTACTACATTGATCAGTGATCTATATGGACTGGGGACACGCAATATAAAGTGCATTACAGCCCACATTGGAATCCATGCTGTTTTTTGGATAATACACACAGCAACGTGTGGTTCGGGGGGATTTTTATGGTTTTTAATATATTTAATTTTCACTGTAGATTATATTTTTACTGTAAGAAAATTTACTCTCAGCAAGGAGAGTTGTTTGAACACTGTCACAAGTGCACAATAATTTGGTTGGTGTCCAGCGCATGAATATTTGTTTATTTATTTATTTACAAGTTGTTAAAAATGGCTGCGCCGTTTTTGAATTGTGACAGCAAGTGTGGAGAGAAGATTCCCCGCCTGCTGTCACACTGAGGCTGTAATCAGGGGGAGAGGCTGCAGGAACTGCATCATGTTTATATGTTCCACCCTAAATACAGATGGAACATGTAAACATGTTCCAAAAAGGTGAACCTAGCCTTTAAATGGTTTGCCTTATCCCTGCAACTGCTACATCGGCAGAAAAGTCTGTTCTTTTGAAAAACATCCGACTTACTGGTAAGATCACAACGTGTAAATAAAAAAGCAAGCTTTAAAAAGAAAAAACGAATGCAGCCATCACATGTAAGAATTGGTAAGCTGCAATATAATAAATGTTTGCTTTTGGGTTTAATAATGTTTTAACAGTTTGCATGCTTACCCTTCCAGAATTCTCAGGACCAAGACCCATGCCAAATTCTGTGCGTATATATGTGTTCTTTATGAGATTTGTTATGTCTTCAAAAGTTTTACCGTAATCCTCACTGGAAAGGAAAAAAAAATACAAATTATATATATATATATATATATATATATATATATATATATATATATACACACATACACACATATACATACACACACACACACACACAATATATATATATATATATATATATATATATATATATATATATATATATATATATATATATACATACACACACACACACACACACACACATGCATACATACACACAAAAGGTAAAAAAAAACAAACAAAAAAAAACACACGAGACTGCTGGCAGGTAGCTCGCAAAGATATCCCTGCCTTGACGACCCATCGCTTTCCACAGAGCGGCGCAAGCTCAGCCAATCCTAGCCTGCAGAGGCAGCCCCCGCCCTTTAATACACACCAATTGTGATTTTTCTTCTTTTTTTTCCAAAGACATGTAGCAGAATACATTTTGGCCTACATCTATGAAGAAATTAGATTTTTGGGGTTTTTATTGGATTGTTATAAAACCTAAGTAGAAACTGTTTTTAATTCAAAATGTTTGGTCTTTTTTGTTTTGTGACAGCAGGAAGGTAAAGTCACCTGGTTGCATCCAGGGGGGTAGATATATTTCTCCCAGATTCAGGCTTTATGCTGACTTATACAACTAGGGTGGAGAGTTGTATAAGCCCAGCTGAGGCTAGTAGGCTCATGGATGACTCATACCTCTAGGGAGAGTGTGGGGCGTCGTGCAGACAGAGATGAGGAGACCAGCTGAACCTTGTCAGCTCATTTAGGCCTCTATAAGAACTCCCAGCTTCATTAGATGTTAGCTCATGCCTGGAACCAGACCTGTGTGGACTGTCTAGGGAGAGTGAACCCCTGTGCGGTGAGGCAAAGCCTGTGTGGCTATTTGTTTGGACTTTTACTAAACCAGGGACTTAGGGACTAGGACAGCACCAGGCTGATCCCAGTTGTTAGTTTAGGAAACCTGCATGTTTAGTCAGAGGTCAAACTGACCAGGATTTATTTTGTTTGTTTCTTTTTGGCTTTGCTGTGTTTTTGTCACTGTACATAGAGAAATAAACCGCACCTTTTGATTTTGAAAACCACAACCTCCGTCTGCTGGCCCTGTTTTTGTGTGGGGAGCCCAACCAGGGGGTCACACACACCCGCTACCGAGTTAACCCCCTCACAGTTGGTGGAGAACCAGTGGCAGTTTTTTTTAAGCCAGCATGGAGGAGATACTGAAACAGCTGGCTCTAGCAAATGCCAATCAACAGCAGACAAATGCAGGTTTGCAAAGGAGCCTTGCAGCCCAGCAGCAAGCTCATCAACAAGCCCAGCAGCAATCTGAGGCCCGCTTCATAGACCTGTTACAGAAGCAAGAGCAGAGACTACAACAAATGGAAGCAGTAATGCAGCAACGTCCGCACACCAGTGAGGAAAGCCGTCCCACTAATACCGCGTCCTTTGGGGTGAGTCGTTTATTGACAAAAATGACTGGAGAGGATGATCCAGAGGTATTTTTGACCACATTTGAAAGGACTGCTGAAAGAGAAAAGTGGCCTGAGGAGCAGTGGGCTGGACTGGTGGCTCCTCTGTTAACTGGTGAATCGCAGAAGGCTTACTATGACCTAGAGCCTGACCAAGCAAAAGACTATGTGATGCTAAAAGCTGAAATATTGGCAAGGCTGGGTGTCACCCTGGCTGTCCGGGCTCAGCGTGTGCATAACTGGACTTTCCAGCTTGGAAAACCCCCCAGGTCTCAAATGTATGATCTCATTCACCTGAGCAGGAAGTGGCTACAGCCAGAGACTTTGTCCGCACCAGAGATTGTGGAACGTGTTGTAATGGATCGGTTTTTGAGAGCTCTTCCTACTGCCATCCAAAAGTGGGTAAGCCATGGAGACCCAGAGACGGCCGGTGGTCTTGTGGATCGTGTAGAGAAATACTTGGCTACAGAGAACCTGACGGCCTCTTCCAGAGACACTCGGACTTTCCACCCTAAGACCAGACCATCCCCAGGGGCGGATAAGAGGATTCCAAGGGGTGAGGGTGGAGAGAGTGAGAGGGTGGGAGCTCTACCCCAAGTTTGGCGAGAACAGCCTGGGAAATCAGCGGCTCAAGAGGCCGCAAGAAGGATCGTTTGCTACCGCTGCCGGCAAGCGGGACATATTGCAGCCAATTGCCCGGTTGTGGAGGAACCCATGCAGTGTGACTTTCTGACGGACAGACATCAGTCGCTGTGTGCGACAGTCGCATGCACTGCCATTCGGGGAACTGAGAAACATTTATGCAAAATGTGTATTAATGATAGAAATGTTGTGGTATTGCTGGATTCAGGTAGCCTTGTGACCCTGATAAAGGCTGAATTAGTTAAAACAGAGGTCTCTGGGAATAGCAAGGTAGCTGTTATTTGTGTGCATGGGGACACCCGAGAGTATCCAGTGACTACAGTGTGTTTCGAGACCCCCAAAGGTACCCTCTCTCATCCAGTGGGGTTAGTATCTCAATTACCGCATGATGCCATTGTGGGAAGGGATTTTCCGAAGTTCTGGGAACTGTGGGATGATCCTGAGCCCCCCACTGGTGCCCCTATGTACCAGGAATGTGATAGCCAGAACTCCTCTGAGAGTGGGGAGGACTCTCCAGAATTTCCCTTGTCAGTATTGGCAGGGGAGACTCAAGAAACTGGAGAGGAGCCCACCTCCTCAGACGAAAACCTACCGTCTGTGGAGTTTTCTGATCTGGAGGTTCACAGGGAAAATTTTGCCACAGAACAGTTAAAAGACCCCGCCCTAATAAAGGCACGGGAAAACGTAGTGGAAATAGATGGCGAGTTAGTGAACCCAGATAATACCTGCACTTACCCATACTTCAGCGTAGAGAAGGACCTACTGTATCGGGTGGCAAAAAGGGCAGAAGAAACCGTTGAGCAGCTGGTGGTGCCCAAACCTTACAGGAAGTTGGTGTTGGAGTTGGCCCATGGGCACATTCTTGGAGGTCATCTGGGGACAGAGAAAACCCGAGAGAGGGTATTACAGAGATTCTATTGGCCTGGGGTGATGAAGGACATAGAAAATTATTGTTCCTCCTGCCCTGTGTGTCAGAGGTCGGCCCCGATGCCACATTTCCGTAGCCCGCTGGTCCCTCTACCCATCATTGAGGTCCCGTTTGAGAGAATCGCAATGGATTTGGTAGGTCCTATAATCAAGTCCGCTAGGGGGCACCAGTACATATTGGTTATAATGGACTATGCCACCCGTTATCCAGAAGCGATCCCTCTCAGAAATACCTCGGCCAAAACCATAGCCAAAGAGCTATCTCTTGTTTTTAGCCGGGTGGGTATTTGTAAAGAACTGCTTACGGACCAAGGTACACCCTTTATGTCCCGGGTTATGAAAGAGCTGTGTAAATTGTTCAAAGTGACGCAATTGCGTACATCTGTGTATCACCCCCAAACCGATGGGCTGGTTGAAAGATTCAACAAAACCCTAAAACAAATGTTGAAGAAAGTGGTGGATAGAGATGGAAAGGATTGGGACTGTCCACTTCCTTATTTGATGTTTGCTATTAGGGAGGTGCCCCAATCCTCTACGGGATTCTCCCCCTTTGAGTTACTGTATGGGAGACACCCAAGAGGGCTGTTGGATATTGCCAAGGAAACTTGGGAAAGTGAGAGTTCTCCCCACAGGAGTGTGATTGAGCATGTCGCCCTGATGCAAGATCGAATTGCACAGGTAATGCCCATCGTGAAGGAACATTTGGCCCAAGCGCAGTTGGCACAGCAGAGAGTGTACAACCGTGGAGCAAAGACCCGTACCTTTTCCCCGGGGGATAGGATATTGGTACTTGTCCCTACGGTTGAAAGTAAATTCCTTGCCAAATGGCAAGGCCCCTACGAGATAATGGAAAAAGTGAGCGAAGTGAATTACAAGGTCAGACAACCAGGAAGGCGAAAGCCCGAACAGATATATCACGTTAATCTGTTGAAAGCCTGGAGGGATAGAGAGTCCCTAGTCGCAGAAACTTGGTCACCAGCTCAAACTGGTTGCGTGATTCCGGAGGTTGGAATAGCAGCCACCTTGTCACAACCCCAACAACAGGAGGTTAAGGAGTTTGTGCTTCGCAACAAGGAGGTGTTCTCTGAGCTGCCGGGACAAACATCTGGGGTAGAGCATGATATTATTACCCCGCCCGGTGAAAGGGTGAAGTTAAAACCCTATCGGATCCCAGAGGCCCGACGGGAGGCAATACGGGAGGAAGTACAGAAAATGCTGAACTTAGGGGTGATAGAGGAGTCCCAAAGTGATTGGTCTAGTCCCATTGTGTTGGTGCCTAAACCGGATGGGAGCTGGCGATTTTGTAACGATTTTCGTCAGTTGAACAAAGTTACAAAATTTGACACCTACCCCATGCCACGTATAGATGAGTTGATCGACCGGCTGGGAACAGCCCGATACATGACGACTCTTGACCTCACAAAAGGGTATTGGCAAATTCCCCTGGCCAAGTCGGCCAAAGAGAAAACCGCATTTGTAACCCCAGACGGGGCGTTCCAATATAAGAGAATGCCGTTCGGGTTACAGAATGCGCCGGCCACATTCCAGCGGAAAATGGACCAGATACTGAGGCCCCATCGGAAGTATGCTGCGGCTTACCTGGATGACGTAATTGTCCATAGCACAGATTGGGCCTCACATCTGCCAAAAGTGCAAGCAGTCCTAGACTCTATCCGGGAAGCGGGGTTTACGGCTAACCCCAAGAAGTGTACCATTGGGCAGGAGGAGGCCAAATATCTTGGGTACACCATTGGCAGGGGAGTGATAAAACCCCAACTCAACAAAGTCGAGGCCATCCAGAGTTGGCCACGTCCCAACAGCAAGAAGCAGGTACGGGCCTTTCTGGGAATCGCGGGTTATTATCGGCGCTTCATTCCCCACTTTGCTTCTAAGGCTGTGCCCCTAACCAACCTGACGAAAGGGAAAGGGTCGGTCATGATTAAATGGACCCCCGAGGCTGAGGCAGCATTCCAATTCTTGAAACAAGCCTTATGTAGCCAGCCAGTGTTGTACTCACCCGACTTCTCTAAAGACTTTGTCGTACAAAGTGATGCGTCAGATGTGGGGTTAGGAGCAGTATTGTCCCAGGTCTGGAACGGGGAAGAGCACCCAGTCATTTACCTCAGCAGGAAGTTGAAGTCCCATGAGGTAAATTACGCCACGGTTGAAAAGGAGTGTTTAGCGGTGAAGTGGGCTCTAGATTCCCTTCGGTACTATCTGCTAGGTAGGCACTTTGACATGGTTACGGATCACGCTCCGTTAAAGTGGATGGCTCAAAACAAGGAGACAAATAGAAGAGTGAATAGGTGGTTCCTGGCCCTACAGGAATTCAACTTCACAGTAAAGCATCGCCCTGGCGTTCAAATGGGGAATGTGGATGCTTTGTCTCGAGTACATGAATGCCTGATTGCTGGTGTTCCAACCCCAAGGTTAAAACAAGAGGGGGGGGTATGTGACAGCAGGAAGGTAAAGTCACCTGGTTGCATCCAGGGGGGTAGATATATTTCTCCCAGATTCAGGCTTTATGCTGACTTATACAACTAGGGTGGAGAGTTGTATAAGCCCAGCTGAGGCTAGTAGGCTCATGGATGACTCATACCTCTAGGGAGAGTGTGGGGCGTCGTGCAGACAGAGATGAGGAGACCAGCTGAACCTTGTCAGCTCATTTAGGCCTCTATAAGAACTCCCAGCTTCATTAGATGTTAGCTCATGCCTGGAACCAGACCTGTGTGGACTGTCTAGGGAGAGTGAACCCCTGTGCGGTGAGGCAAAGCCTGTGTGGCTATTTGTTTGGACTTTTACTAAACCAGGGACTTAGGGACTAGGACAGCACCAGGCTGATCCCAGTTGTTAGTTTAGGAAACCTGCATGTTTAGTCAGAGGTCAAACTGACCAGGATTTATTTTGTTTGTTTCTTTTTGGCTTTGCTGTGTTTTTGTCACTGTACATAGAGAAATAAACCGCACCTTTTGATTTTGAAAACCACAACCTCCATCTGCTGGCCCTGTTTTTGTGTGGGGAGCCCAACCAGGGGGTCACACACACCCGCTACCGAGTTAACCCCCTCACAGTTTATATAAAATAAAAATAAAACAGTGGTGATCAAATACCACTAAAAGAAAGTTCTATTGGTGTGAAAAAAAATTATATAAAAATGTCATTTGCATACAGTGTTGCATGACCAAGCAATTGTCAGTTAAAGTAGCACAGTGCTGAATAGCAAGAAATGCCCTGGTCATTAAAGGGTTAAAACCTTCCAGAGGTTAAACGATTAAAGAGTAGGTTGCATGAGTAAGTAGATACGCAACAGGTCAAGCTTTAAAATTGTGAGCCAGCAAGCTTCAGTACTCTATAAATTTCATAGGAAATGCTTTAAAAGCCCCTGTATCACTTTAGAGGTTAACTAAGCGGCCCCATACCGCGGTAAGAATGACGGTATAGCAGCCCCTAGCGGCCGCATACCGCGGTAAGAATGACGGTATAGCAGCGCTGCAAATCGCGCTGCTATACCGCCACCGCTCCTGCCCGCCCCAGTGTGAAAGGGGCCTTAGAGAGGCAATATGATTGAGGCTAAACTAACATAAATAAAAAGGGATTTGTACCAGTTGACCTAGAAACCTGAGAAGTGACCAAAGCACAGGATAATATCCAGTAGGGCAGGGAGAGACGACTGAGGGTCTGCTAAATATAGTAGCATGTTGTCCACATAAAGAGATACCTTTTCCTTCAGACCCCCAAGCGTCAATCCTCAAACCGCCTCCAGAAGACCGTATCAGTGCCGCAAGAGGTTCTATTGCCAGTGCAAACAGCAGCGGCGACAGAGGACACCCCTGTCTGGTACCTTTCCGTATCAGAAAGGGGTTTGATATGGATGCATTTACTCTCTTGTACCCATCTAATAAAAGTGTTGCCAAATCCAAATTAAGCTAAGACTTCTAGTACATATGGTCATTCCACCGAGTCAAAGGCCTTATGAGCATCCAAAATAGCCTGAGATCCCACAGAGTCATAAACAGCCTGCAGGTTGGTGAAAAGTCTGCGTAAGTTAATGGAAGTTAATCGCCCAGGGATGAAGCCCATTTGGTCTGCTCCAATAAGAGTGGTGATGACTGTATTCAGTCGCTGGGCAAGCACTTTAGCCCAAATCTTTACATCCGAGTTAATAAACTAAATTGGTCGATCTGATTCACAAAGAAGATGATCCTTATGGGGCTTGGGGATGTGGACAATTAGCGCCTCTGACATAGAAAGTGGCAGCTGTTCCGTCTTCAGGGCATAGTTATATATCCGAAGCAGATGTGGGATCAGTAGTTCTCTAAAATGCATGTACCACTATGGGGGAATCCATCCAATCCCGGCATTTTGTTTCTATCAAATGACTGGATGGCCTCCCCTATTTCAGTCATTAAAGGAGCATCCAGCAATGAAGCCTGAGGGTCCAGTAACTTTCGACTTGAGATGTCAGATAGTCATCTAGTTCCACAATAGCATAATGAGCTCTAGTAGAATATAGTAGAATCTAGTAGAATAGAGTGAAGAGCAAATGTAACAAATGCCTCCACTACCTCTTTGTTTTGCTCTACTATTACTCTCTGGGTTCTTAATTCTTGGAATGCTGCATGGCTGTTAGCCTATCTTTATAGACCCGACTAAAAGGCGACTATTTTTTGTCACCAAATTCAATAATCCGTTGACTTTGATACAGCAACTTTTTCTGGGTGTGTACCAGATCCAACTCTCTGGCCTTGTTTCGCCAAACGGCATGCGTCTCAGGGTCAGGATACGAGTAGGCAGCCTCGGCCTCCATAAGCCCACCCCCCCTCCCCTCTGCATCCCCCAATGTCTGCAAAGGAGCCACGTGTGGTGGCCTTAAAAGCATCCCAAACCACAGGGATTGAGGAGCTCTGCTTGTTTGTCATCCAGTAGGAGTTAATGTCAGCTAGGCCCTGATCCACAACAGACTGGTTCGCTAGAGCCAATGCAAACCTAAGTGGATTTTTGAGTTGCAGACCCCAACACCAACAGGACACAATCTGGAATTTGATACTAATGGTTTAATTGATGGCTTACTAGTTTTTAGTGTAAGATTTAGTTACTTTCTAATAATCTTCCGGTTTTTAAATGTTTAAATTTCTTTATGCATATTACAAAAGAATGTAGATTATTGGTATATAAAAAAGGTAGAATATACTTTTTTTTTATATATAAAGATTGGGAGTAGGAAGCCGAAAGGGAGACAATTACCTATCCTTGGCCACAAGATGGCATTAAGGAGTTTAAACGGTTTTGATATTATTTTAGATATGAATATTGTAGTGGTAACTTCAAGCTTTTAATACGGTTTAATATTTATATTTTCAGGACATATTTCATTTAATCTTTTCTGGTGAAATTTTTAAATATGGTGTTAATCAAGATTGGGTGGGTAAGTTTACAATGTGAGCAAATCAATAAGCATAGGCATTGGTTCTTTAAAAAGGTCAAAGAGTGATCGGGGCATAATGTTCTAGCACATATTCTGTGTCCATCATGCATTGTTTTGGTGTATATGTTATGCCCGTCACCGTTTCGCTATACACAATAAAGAGCAACATTCTTATGGTTACATGTAAACAATACGCCAGTATTTAGCCTCGGCCACTGTGACCTAGCTCCAGGTCATGTGATCAAAGACACTGTGTCGAGCGGAGTCAGGTGACATAATTTCCGGTATGGATCAAAACAGTTTTTTGCAAACTACAATACATACAGGCTGGCTTAAGTTGTTTAAGATGCAAGTACATATAATAAAAACTAGTTTATAAAGTTATTACACCATTGGCAATTGCTGTTCTTTCAGCTGGAGAGACAGCCCTGAGGCAGAGTGATGAGCATAATGTTTTAAAGGGCCCATGACATCCCTATTGTATGCTTGAATTCCACCCTGAGAGAGGCAAGTCCCACAGGTGACCTTGAGTAGAGTGAAAAAGCAGTTTAGATCTATACGATACACATTGAATAGGTCCACTCAAAGGCAAGCATGTAATAAGTGAACAGTAGTGGTATATGCACTGATCTAACACCTGGGACACTGCCCTACACAGCGGAGAAGTTATTGTGGTTGAAGTGAACACCGATCACATTGTATATGGATGTATACTGTGGAGTTTGTGTTAAACACAGTACATATTATATATGGACTCATGTCATTGTGAGATGTGCGTTTGTATTCATGTATTTATGGCACTGAAGCTTGGATTGTGTCACTATTGTTTTTGATATATTGAACCTAAATATTAGGTTCGCGATAGTACACAAGCACTTTTAAAACATTGTTATTTAGCATATTTTTACTGCATAAAAAGGGGGAGCAGCGCTAAAAATTTAAAACCCCCACTGCTAGCGTATGGCATATGTCAGTGGCAACACAAGAGTTAAGCCCACAGACCTCAATTCTGCAGAGGGGACCTTGAGGCAACAGAAGATAAGAGACAAGCACTGATTTCATGCCATCATGTACTACCAAAACTACAATATAAGAATACTAAATATTAAAAGAATTATAAAGACAGAAATAGAACTCGCCTCCTGTACAGCTTTGACTGTCCATATGTAACGATAATGAATGGAAGCTTGAAAGTAGTTAGGACAAGTACAACCTAAAAGAACAAAGAAAGGTCAGAAACCTTACAAAATATATACGATATTGATACAAACATCAATGGAAAAAACAATGCATTGGGCTTAAAATTAGTGTAGATGATCTTGGCAGAAACAAGGTGTCTTACTGTATATGAAACTGTAGCAGCTTTTCTGGAGAGGATTGCCACATTGGATGTTTTGTACAGTGCTTTGGAAAAAAAAAAAGTATTCATACCCCCTTGAAATTTTCCACATTTTGTCATGTTACAACCAGAAAACGCAAATGTATTTTTTGGGGATTTTATGTGATAGACCAACACAAAGTGGCACATAATTGTGAAGTGGAAGGAAAAATAGGATTTTTGTACTCACCGTAAAATCCTTTTCTCTGTAGTTCACTGACTGACACAGCTCCTTTACTTTAGACCATCAGGTTGTTACGCCACCTTCAGGAGATGACTAGGCAGAACATGTTAACATGGGAGAGGTGGGTGCTGTGTCAGTCAGCGAACTACAGAGAAAAGGATTTTACGGTGAGTACAAAAATCCTATTTTCTCTTACGTTCACTGACTGACACAGCTCCTTTACTTTAGACCATCGGGACGTCCCCAAGCAGTGTCAAAACGAGTGGTGGGAAAAAGCATAAAAAAACTTCACCCACAAAAACAGAAGTGCTCCCTAACAGGGGAGACACAACCTTATCTAACCGCCTCAGAACTTGCGGTAACAATGCAACAGTGCATTGACTGAAAAGTAACTGTGGTTCTTGCCAAAAATCAAGTGCAATTGCAAATTACACCGCCGCCTGCACAAAAATTCCGGCCAAAACAGGCATCAGCTGATGCACTGACATCTACTATGTAGAATTTTGTAAAAGTATGAACAGACGACCAAGTCACCGCTTTACACACTTGAGCGGCAGACGCTTGATGTCGGAAAGCCCAAGAGGTTCCCATTGCCCTGGTGGAATGGGCCGTGACCGGAAAGGGGGGTACCTGCCCCTTCAAGGCATAGGCCTGAACCAAAATCTGTCTGATCCTCCTGGAAATGGTGGCCGACGAGACCGCCGTGCCTTTTTTCAGACCAGCTACCGAAACAGAGAGTCTGACTTCCTAAAGGGAGCCGTGGCAGACAAATATACCCTTAAAGCTCGGACCACGTCCAGGGAATGGAGGGCTACCTCCTTGGGATGTGTCGGTCTAGGGCACAGAGACGGTAATACAATGTCTTCATTGATGTGGAACGCCGAAACCACCTTCGGCAGAAAAGAAGGTTGCGGACGCAACACCACCTTATCCTTATGGATAACCAGATAAGGCGACTTGCCAGACAAAGCCGCCAGTTCCGACACCCTTCTGGCCGATGTAATGGCCACAAGAAAAACAACTTTTCTGGGAAAGAGTCAACAAGGGAATCTCTCTGATATTCTCAAACGGCGGCTTCTGAAGCGCCGACAACACCAGGTTCAGACCATACGAGGGTAATGGTGGACGCACCGGAGGAACTACATGCCGAACCCCCTGAACAAAAGGTGCTCAGAGTGAGATGCCAGGTGTCGCTGAAAAAAAAAAAGACAGCCAAGGCCGATAATTTGTTCTTTAAATGGTACTTAAAGCCAATTTCTGGTCAACTCCTCGCTGCAGAAACAGCAAGACCCTAGATACGGAATAGAAGCGCGGACGCCAGCCTTTCTCCTCACATATAGCGATGTAGGCCTTCCAGGTACGATAATATATCTTCCGAGACAAAGATTTCCGAGCTCTCAACATAGTTGAAATCACCGAGTCCGATAGGCCCCGGTTCCTTAGCACCTGGCTCTCAACAGCCATGCCGTTAAATCCCAGTGATGGTAAAGCAGGATGGAGAATCGGACCTTGAGATAAAAGGTCCTCTCGTAACGGCAGATGCCAGGGGGCGTCCACCACCAGGCACACTAGGTTTGCGTACCAGGGATGCTGAGGCCAATCTGGGGCAATCAGAATGACTGGAATACCCTCGGCCTCCACTCTGAGGAGCAGACGTGGTGGTAGTAGCTTGAGCGAAGGAAAAGCATAGATCAGTTGGTACTGACCCCACGGAGCCACCAGCGCGTCTGACGCGTCTGCCCAAGGATCTCTTGTCCTGGACACGAACCTCGGCACCTTCCGATTGAGACGGGAAGCCAGGAGATCCACGTCTGGTGTGCCCCACCGCAGGCACAATAGCCTGAACACATCCGGATGCAGCGCCCATTCTCCTGGGTCCAGCATCTGGCGACTTAGGTAGTCCGGCTGCCAGTTCTCCACTCCCGGGATGTAAATGGCCATCAGGGCGGGTACATGTCGCTCTGCCCACTGAAGGATGTGAGCGACCTCCCGTGCGACGGCCGAGCTTCTCATTCCTCCTTGAAGATTGACATATGCCACTTCTGTGGCGTTGTCGGACTGGATCCTGATCAGACGTCCTCGAAGTCTCATTGACCACGTGGAGAGGCATAGCCTGATCGCACATAGCTTGAGCAGATTGATCGGCAACTTTGATTCCTCCTCCGACCAGAGGCCATGGGACGACTGTACTCCCAGTACTCCACCCCGGCCGGACAGGCTGTCGTCCGTCGTGATCACTGTCCAATGTAGAGGTAGGAATGACTTTCCGGACCGAAGTGCCGGGGATCTCAGCCACCATGCAGAAGCGTAGGGACGACCACCTGCGGTTCACCAACAGGTTTACCGCGGCTCTGAGAGTCTGTAGCTTGTCCGGAGGGAGAAACACTCTCGCTTCCACGGAGTCCAGCAGTAAGCCCAGGTACTCCAAACGCTGAGTCGGTAAGAGTACCGACTTTTTTTAGGTTCAACAGCCACCCAAAATCCTGCAGGGTCTGCATGGTGATCGCCACATCCTCCTTTAATTCTGAGGCGGAAGATGCTCTCAACAACGCCAGAACTGGAGCCAATACCTTGGTAAAGACTCGAGGGGCTGATGCCAAGCCAAAAAGAAGAGCCACGAACTGGTAGTGGGCATCCAACTGCAAATCGCAGAAACTTCTGATGCCAAGGGCATATGGGTATGTGCAGGTACGCATCCTGGATGTCCAAGGACGCCAGGAAGCCCCCTTGATGGAGTGCAGCGACTACCGAGCGAACTGATTCCATTCTGAACCTCTGTACTTTCACAAAGCAATTGAGGGCTTTTAGGTCCAAGATTGGACGCACCCCTTCCTTTTTGGGAACTACAAACAGATTGGAGTAGAACCCCTAGAATTTTTCCGGCTCCGGAACAGGTACTATCACCCCGTGACTGAGCAAGTCCCTTACCGCCCCCAGGTGGGCCTCCCGGCGAGCCGGGAGCATGGGTATGCTGGAGGGGAAGAATCTGTTTGGTGGCCAAGAGAGGAACTCTATCTTGTAGCCAGAGGAAATCAGTTTGCAGACCCATCGGTCGGATAGCCAAGAGGCCCACCGGGCTGCAAACTCCCAAAAGTGACCCCCCCACCCGTGTGGCAGGCAGGGGCAAACCTTCATGCGGTAGCGCTTTTGCTCACAGGCTTGCGGTTCTAGGGACGCTTTTGTCCCTCAAAAGGTCGTTCTGTCGGGCTGGGGATGTTTAGCCGAAGCCCCGGAGGGACGAAAAAGTCGTTTGTGAGCGTAAAAAGAGGGCCCTTGCCTACGGCATGGCTCCTTAGCCTTCCTGGTCTGCGGGAGTAAGGTACTCTTCCCACCTGTGGCATCCTTAATGATGTCATCCAACGAGGCTCCAAAGAGCCGTTCGCCAAGGAAGGATAGATCCGTCCATGCTTTTTTAGATGCTTGGTCTGCAGACCAGCATTTTAGCCAATTCAGGCGCCTCAGCACCACTACTGACACTGAAGCCCTGGATAACAGAGGGAGGGTATCCAGGGCCCCATCACAAACGTACTTAAGGCCTTGTACTAACTGGTCTGCTAGTTCCACGCAGACAGGAGAAGCCTGTTCCCCCCAATTCGCGGTGCAAAAGTTTTGCCCACTCGGTCAGTGTCTGACACAAGCGCGGAGGCCAGTACTGGTCGCATCGCTGACTCCACAACCGTAAATAAGAAACAGGCCACTGCCTCGGCCTTCCTGTCTGTGGGGTCCTTAAAAGGCAGGAGTCCCCTCTACCGGGATCGTGGTTACCTTATTTAACCTGGATACAGGGGAGTCCACGACCGGAGGAGCCGACCATTTCTTAAGAAGGCTCTCCTCAAAGGGGTAACGCACCGCCATATATTTTGGGACCGAAAAGGTCAGTTGCGGACGCCCCCATTCTTTGTATATGAACTTATCGAAATAAGTCAGATACAGAAACACCTTAGGTGTACGGGCTGGCTTACGGGACCCAAAAGGGACCACTACTTCAGCAGAGGAATCTGCCGTATCCTGAATCTTCAGGGTATCACGCATAGCTGTGATAAGTGCTCCAACTAGCGCTTTGTCGCGCGCGGACCCAGGAGGGGACTCATCCTCACTGTCAGATCGGTCCTGGTCAGCGTCATCTGAAAACAACAGAGCAGGGGTCACCAGCCTCAGCGGGGCCTGAGTCTGCGTCAGAGCTCTCCCCGGAGGATGGGGGGGCGGAGGCAGCTTTTTACCACCTTTGCGCCCACGCACCGCCTCCATCTTGGCAACGAACGAGTTAAGGACCGGCGACAAAGCGTCCAGAGGCACCGCACTGACTGCAGGCGAACCGGTTGCAATTGCCTGGATTTCGGGGGAAGAAACACTAGGTTCTGAAGCCATGCTGACCCACCCTGTCTGCCGCCTGTTGGGGACTTAGGACAGTGAATGGTCCCACCCTCCTAACTGCTGCAGGCTGAGGGGCCCCCACCGCAGGACTCACCAACCCTGACCGAGTTCTGTGCCATCCAGCTAGGTGTGCCTGTGTCCTGTGTCAGCTCCCAGGTGTCTGTGAGAGGAAATCGCGCCGTTCTGAGCCTCCTGGATCAGCGCTTAGCATAAAAAACGTGCCGGGCTACAACAAAATGGCCGCCGAGCGTCCAGTATGAAGGACATGATCACAGGGAAAATAGCCGCCGAACTACAAGAAAATGGTTCCTGACCATGCTTCTCCCTGGGCACACCAAAGATGGCCGACAAACAACTGTATGCAGGGAAAGACACAGTGAAAAACAGACAGAGATCAGCATAGAAGCCCTCCAGACACCCAGGGGAGAGACAACAGACACCCAGGAGCAGCCCCCCACCCAAGGTGAGAGCCCCCCGGGGGACCCCTGTCCATGTGGCACACACACCGAGTAGCAGCCCATGCAGCATCCCCCACGGGGGGGGGGAGATAGGGAGAGAAGAGAGGGAGGAGAGGGAGGAGAGGGACCCCCGAATTGACCTCCCAGGGAATTCCCAGCTGCTCAGCCCCACCAGGACAGGGAGAGCTGTACTTACCATTCCGGACGAGCTGGGGACATTCCATCACAGACCCACTCTCCGATCAGTACGGGGTGGCTGCTGGCCCGGCACACTGACGCAGACATCAGTAGCCCGATCATATGTGTGCCCCGGAGCATTACGCTCACCGGCCGCCCCTGGAGCCTGAGGGGCATGTCGTGGCCTAAACTTGCGCAAAAGGCAAACTTCTACAGAAAAAATCCACGGACCGATGGGCCCGCAGGGTTCCTAGGTCCTTCTTCACTAGGCAGTAAAAAAAAACGGAGGCTGCAAGGTGCAGGCTGGGGGGTTGTTACTGAAGGGACCGCCCCTTGGGCGGAACTAGAAAGATCTGTTTTTTTTGTACATGTTAACATGTTCTGCCTAGTCCTCTCCTGAAGGTGGTGTAACAACCCGATGGTCTAAAGTAAAGGAGCCGTGTCAGTCAGTGAACGTAAGAGAAAATGGTTTTGATTTTTTTTTTTACAAATAAAATATCTGAAAATTGTGGCGTGCTTTTGTATTCAGCCCCCTTTACTCCGATACCCCCAACTAAAATCTATTGGAACCAATTGCCCTCAGAAGTCACCAAATTAGTAAATAGAGTCCACCTGTGTGCGATTTAATCTCAGTATAAATACAGCTGTTCTGTGAAGCCCTCAAGAGGTTTGTTAGAGAACCTTCGTGAACAAACAGCATCATGAAGGCCAAGGAACACACCAGACAGATCAGGGATAAAGTTGGAAACGTTTAAAGCAGGGTTAGGTCATGAAAAAATATCCCAAGCTGTGAACATCTCACAGAGCACTGTTCAATCCATCATGCAAAAATGGAAAGAGTATGGCACAACTGCAAACCTACCAAGACATGACAGTCCACCTAAACTGGACAGGCCAGGCAAGGAGAGCATTAAATCAAAGAAACAGCCAAGAGGCCCATGGTAACTCTGGAGGAGCTGCAGAGATCCACAGTTCAGGTGGGAGAATGTGTCCACAGGACAACTATTAGTTGTGCACTCCACAAATCTGGCCTTTTTGGAAGAGTGGCAAGAAAGCCATTGTTGAAAGAAAACCATAAGAAGTCCCTTTTGCAGATTGCGAGAAGCCATGTGGGGGACACAAATGTAGAATGTGGTGTCCTGGTCAGATGAGACCAGAACTAAACATTTTGGCCTAAAAGCAAAAAAACACTATGTGTGCGATTTACTAAAGACCTGCGCCTGTGGTGCAGTGGAGTAATTGGAGCAATTGCACAAAAAACGCGACTCAAAACATCAAAAATTATGGTGCACTTATATACACCAAACCATATTTACATAGGAAGCGATGTTGCGCACTTGCGCAATCTTTCGCGCCTACCATTAGCAAGCGCAGCCAAAGTAATCTTCAACATTTTTGTCTGAATACTGTAGATAACTTTACTAGTTTATCTTCTGTTACCAGGCTAAAAAGTATGTATATTATAATGTTTAAAGCGGAAGTAAACCTATCGATTTAACAGTTTAAAAAATCAGTTACATTCCCACCCGTCACATTGGTTGTGCTCTCAAACTGTCAAACCTTCCAATGGCTGGTGTCATAACTGATCACATGTGCAGCATCATGGCAGTTGAAGATTAAACAGAGGCCAAGATGGCAGCTTCCTTGCCTGAAAATGATAGGAGGGTTTACTTCCACTTTAAATGCACAAATTCTGTCCAGAACATGTAGATCCGTCTTACAACTAATCAAGCCTTTTTACACCCTTCTTTCAGCTTACTCAACTGCACATGTGCATTGACAAACCACACCATTTTATGCTCGCCTGACAGGGCGCACACGCTTTAGCTTGTTAAATATGTGTGTTGCACACGGGCGCATCTGCGTTCTCCAGAGTGCACAACTGCTTATACATTGAGCTTGTGCTCATTGTAATGCTGATCATGTTAATGAGCTTCTCCTTATCACATGGAGAATATTTCTTCCACTTTTATTCCTTTCATTCACTTTTTTGAAACAACTCAATCATTCTAGAGATCTTCCTCCTATCAACAACTGTGCAGATGTTTACTGGACTTGTAATTGTGCATTTTATGGTGATAGTCTATAGTCATTGGTGGAGCCAAATTTTCCATGAAAACATCTTCTCAACACATGTCTGTGTATTGTGCATTCTAGACAATTCTTTCCCCATACACTGTCCAATCTGATTGCACAGTGTATGGGGAAATGAATTGCTCAGAGAAATGAGTGGATGTAAATGTCATCCAATCAGATTGGACAGTGTATGGGGAAAGAATTGTCCAGAATGCAAAATACACAGACATGTGTTGAGAAGATGTTTTCATGGAAGTTTTGTCTCCACCAATGATTATAGATTATCACCATAAAATGCACAATTACAATTACAAGTCCAGTAAACATCTGCACAGTTGTTGATAGGAGGAGGAAGATCTCTAGAATGAATATTGAGTTGTTTCAAAAAGAAGTGAATGAAAGGAATAAAAGTGGAAGCAATATTCTCCATGTGATAAGGAAAAGCTCATTAACATGATCAGCATTACAATGAGCAAGTGCCCGATGTCGGTTTCATATTTAAGAATGTGTATGCGCCCGTACGCGCAACGATTCCGCGAATCCGGCGCAAGTCGACAGCATGCGCCATGTCGCAATAATTATTCCTGCCCGCGCAAATGCGCCAACATTTTCTTAAATCAGCCCCTATGTGTGGTGGAAAACCAACAATGCACATCATCCTGAACACACCATCCCCACCGTGAACCATGGTGGTAGCAGCATCATGTTGTGGGGATGCTTTTCTTCAGCAGGGACAAGGAAGCTGGTCAGAGTTGATGAGAAGATTAATGGAGCCAAATTCAAATAAATATCTGAAAAGTGTGGTGTGCATTTATATTCAGCCCCCCCGAGACAATACTTTGTAGAAGCACCTTTTGCTGCAATTACAGCTACAAGTGTTAATGTCTATACCAGCTTTGCAATCTTAAGGCCCGTACACACGATCAGATATTCCGACAACAATTGCCCGGACGGAAGATTTTCTTTTGTCGGATAATCCGACAGTCTGTATGCTCCATCGGACAATTGTTGTCGGAATTTCCGACAACAAAATGTTGGCCGTGCATGCTCTCAAATTGTCCGACAACAAATGTGTTCCGTCGGATTATCCGATCGTGTGTACACAAATCCGGAGGACTAAAATCCAAAGTACAAACACGCTCCGAACCAATGCTAACAATCAGACATTAGCAGAAGTTGCCATAATGGTGGCGCTAAAGAGCAGAAAAACCACGTAGTTTTGTGAATGTTGGCTAAAAAAGTTCTGCCGTCTGTATGCAGAACAAGTTCACGGACAACAATCCACAGATTTGTCCGATGGAAGTCCGATGGTGTGTATGAGGCTTTAGAAGAAAACCTGTTAGAGTCTGCAAAAGACTTGAGCCTGGGAAGAAGAGAAGGTTCACCTTCCAGCAGGGAAAGGACAATAAAAAAAAAAGCCAGAGCCACAATGGATTGGTTTAGATCAAAGAATATTTATGTGTTAGAATGGCCCAAAGTCCAGACCTAAATGCAATTAAGAATCTGTGGCAAGAGTTGAAAATTGCTGTTCACAAAATGCTCTCCTTCCAATTTGACAGAGCTTGAGATATTTTGCAAAGAAGAATTGGCACAAATGTCACTCTCTCTCTAGATGTGCAAAGCTGGTAGAGACATTCCCAAAAAGACTTGCAGCTGTTATTGCAGCGAAAGGTGGTTCTACAAAGTATTGAATCTGTGGGGCTGAATACAAATGCACGCTACACTTTTCAGATATTTGTAAAAGAAATTTGAAAACCATTTATCATTTTCCTTCCACTTCACAATTATGTGCCACTTGGCGTTGGTCTATCACATAAAAACCCAATAAAACATATACATGTTTTTGGTTGTAACATGACAAACTGTGGAAATTTCAAGGGGGTATGTATACTTTTTCAAGGCACTGTATGTACACCAAATAAAGTGATTTGAACTTGGCCCTGTACTCCTGTAAATGGTGCAAATTTCTTTCCTGCAACCACCAGTGGTGATGGGGAAGATCTCCCGCCCAGCAATTGTCTGCTCCAGGTGGGGGAAGCCATCTCTTCCAGCAGAAGACACCGTTTATTGCTAGCAGCTCTGGCTGGACGATCGATCAACTTGGTACATTCAGCCTGCCCATACACAATACGAATCTTGGCCGGGTCCTGCCTGAGATTCAAACAAACAGTCTATAGCCGGCCTTACGTTTGTAAATCACCTTCAGCATACCCATCGAATGGTAGTCCAGCTTCATGCAAATTGCCTCACTAGAGCCAGTGAGATCTCTGCATGATGATGTTTCCTTCACCAATTTGAATAAAGTAGTGTTGAAAATGAACAGCTTAGATTTATTCCTTTGGTATCAAATTTATAAAGTCTGCCTCCATGCTTTTATTAAATACCAAGAAAAAGTGTGCCCATTCTAAAACAACAGGTAAGGTTGAAGAGATTACGGTTGGCAGACAGTTAGTGCATGGTGAGCAGTGCATGTAGAAAAGGGTATGACTGAGCGCAAAAGAAAATAGATCAGAAACACTGTAGAGAGCCGTTCACATATAAACATGGACAGCTGCTGCACAGCTGAGCAAACTGCAGCGGTTTACTGTGAAACAGCTCAGCACCCTGGCTGCAGTGAAGTGTACAAAAGTGACACTTGATTTGTGTCACTGCAAAGAAGCACGGTGTACACACACAATGCTTAATGTGGGTAAGGCGTCGATGCCTGCTCACAAAACAAAAGCTTTGCAAGACTGCATGAGTTTCCAAGTATGACATCCACAGAAAAAACAAACAACACACACACACTAACCTCTTGTAGTTTAAAAATGGAATGGATTTAAACCTCACTAAAAACATTCTTGTGCCAGCTGGTAACTGGGACCGTCAGTACTGCCTGTAAAAGTCATTAACATTCAAGCCAGACTCTTGTCATTGCTACATGCTGGGTCTTTGGCTGTATTTACTAAGAGCAACCATGGGCTACTAGTGAAACTACTTGGAGTGAAAAACACTTAACGATGTAGAAAACAAACCGCATTGATTCACTTTTATGATTTTTAAATACCTTTATTAGAAGAAGTGTCTCATAGGGTATTCAAAAGTTAGTTCAATTAGAACTGTTACGTACTAAGCTCTAACTATCTAGAGACACATACTATAGAACTCTACACCAGGGGTAGGCAACCAAAAGTGGAGGTCTACCTGAACAACATGGGAGACGTCAAAGATCACAATGTCGCCTCATCACATCAGATTTAAACCTCTATTTGCCATATTACAAAAAGGTGTACACATGCTGCAGCAGGAATTAAGCCCCCTGTTGCTTTTGGTGGGTGCTACTGCCTACCAATCCCAACCCATTCAAGTAAATGGGGCCACTCTGCAAGTGCCCCACAACTGCAAGCTTCTGGGGGGTCCAAGGGGTTAAGATGGTGGTGAGAAAGCAACAAAACAATGCCTGCTTTAACCCCTTGTTTGCTGTACTGCACAAGGTTGCAGGGCACTTGCAGAACAGCCTCATTCACTTGAATGAGTAATGCTTGGCAGGTGCTACACCCACCAACCATGACAGGGCGTACAACTCTTGCTGCGTCTGACATTTGTACACCCCTAGCCACTGCAGCTAAAACGGGTGCGCTAAAAAATAGGATTTTTTACTCACCGTAAAATCCTTTTCTCTGAGTCCATGGACCGACACAGCTTCTCTATTGACAAAGTGGGTATTATCCGTTAATTAGGACTGACTAGGCAGAAAAACTTGTAAAAAGTGTTGCATCACACCTTCTACAGTACCGCCCAGGGGCAGACCCTCTGGTATAACCTCTGTCTGCATCTCGCAGATCAGTTCGTCAAAAAGCAGTACAAGCTTAAAAGGAGGGGTGGGTGCTGTGTCGGTCCATGGACTCAGAGAAAAGGATTTTATGGTGAGTAAAAAATCCTATTTACTCTTTCGTCCATGGACCGACACAGCTTCTCTATTGACAAAGTGGGACGTCCCAAAGCAGTGTCAGAGAAAAAACGAGGGGTGGTAACAGCATAAAAATAAACTTCACCCCAAAACACAAGACAGCACTCCTCCAACTGAGGAGCTGCATGTCTAAACAGCCGCTTACAAAACCTTGCGGCCGAAAAAGGCATCCGAAGATGCACCTACATCAACTTTGTAGAATTTTGTGAAAGTGTGAGCGGACGATCAAGTCGCCGCTTTACATAATTGGGAAACAGACGCTTGATGTCGGAAAGCCCAAGAGGCACCTATTGCCCTGGTCGAATGCGCCGTGACAGGAAAGGGGGGCGCTTGACCCTTTAAGGCGTAAGCCTGGATTAGTATCTGTCGGATCCACCTAGAGATGGTGGCCGACGAGACTGCTTGGCCCTTCTTGGGACCAGCCACCAAAACAAACAGTGAGTCTGACTTCCGGAACAGGGAAGTAGCAGATAGGTATACTCTCAAAGCTCGGACAACGTCCAAGGAATGCAACACCGACTCCTTAGGATTCGACGGCTGAGGACACAAGGATGGAAGTACAATGTCTTCATTGAGATTAAAAGCCGAAACGACTTTCGGAAGAAAGGAAGGCTGCGGCCGCAGCACCACCCTATCCTTGTGGAAAACCAAAATAGGGAGCCTTGCAGGACAAGGCTGCCAGCTCAGAGGCTCGTCTAACTGACGTAACAGCCACCAAAAAGACCACTTTCTGAGAAAGTGTCAACATGGGAATATCTCTAATATTCTCAAACGGTGCCGTCTGAAGCACCGAGAGGACCAGGTTCAAGTCCCACGGAGGTAACGGGGGATGGACCGGAGGGGCCACATGTCGAACCCCCTGCACAAATGTACTCACGAGAGAGTGAGTCGCCAGGGGTCGCTGAAAAAAAAAAAAGACAGCCAGGGCAGATATCTGTCCCTTAATCGTACTTAAGGCAAGCCTTTGGTCCACCCCATGCTGTAAAACCAGCAGGATTCTGGAAACCAAATAGGTACGCGGATGCCATTTCATCTCCTCACACATGGAGATGTAGGCCTTCCAAGTGCGGTGATAAACCTTCCTAGAGGACAGTTTGAGCACTTCTCATAGTAGAGATTACTGAATCTGACAGGCCCCGGTCTCTCAGTACCTGGTTCTCAACAGCCATGCCGTTAAAGCCAGTGACTGTAAAGCAGGATGGAGTATGGGACCTTGCGATAGCAGGTCCTTCCGTAGTGGTAGGCGCCAGGGGACGTCTGCTACCAGACGTACTAGATCGGCGTACCAAGGACGCTGAGGCCAATCTGGAGCGATTAGGATTATTGGAATTCCCTCTGCCTCCACTCTGCGGAGCAGAAGAGGAAGAAGCCTTAAGGGAGGGAAGGCATAGATTAGCCGATACGAACCCCACGATGCCACCAACGCGTCCGTTGCATCTGCCCATGGGTCTCTTGACCGGGCCACAAACCTCAATACCTTCCGATTGAGTCGGGAAGCCAGAAGATCTACGTCTGGTGTGCCCCATCTTGGGCAGAGGAGTTGGAACACCTCCGGGTGTAAGGACCATTCTCCCTGGTCCAGCATCTGGCGGCTCAGGTAGTCCGCCTGCCAGTTTTCCACACCCGGAATGTACACGGCCGACAGTGCCGGTACGCTCCTCTCTGCCCACTTCAGGATGCGAGCAACCTCCGATGCTGCAGCTGAGCTTCTTGTTCCTCCTTGATGATTGACATATGCCACTGCTATGGCATTGTCTGACTGGATCCTGACTGGACGCCCTTGCAGCCTCTGAGACCATTTGAAGAGGCACAGCCTGATCGCCCAGATTTCCAGGACATTGATCGGCAGGAGGGCTTCCTCTGGGGTCCAGCGACCTTGCGCCGACTGAACACCCCAGACTCCCCCCCCCCAACCTGTAAGGCTGGCGTCCGTCATGATCACTATCCAGTAAACCGGAAGAAATTACTTCCCGGCCATTAGAGCCGGCGCTGTCAGCCACCATACCAGGGATCTCCTGACTAGGTGGCTCACTCGGATTTGATAATCCAGAGATGAAGGGCATCTGTTCCATCTGGACAGAACTTCCTTCTGTAACACTCGAGTGTGGTATTGAGCATATGGGACCGCCTCGAAGGAGGCTACCATGAGGCCCAACACTCGCATGCCAAAACGGAGTGACGACCAATTCCTGGAAGTCAGCTGCCGTACTGCAGCCCTGAAGGGTCTGCAACTTCTCCACAGGGAGGAATACCTTTGCCTCTGAGGAATCCAGAATCAACCCCAGGTACACTAGGCGTTGAGTGGGCACCATACTGACCTTTGCCTGTTTAGTATCCAACCAGTCTCGAAGAGTCCGACAGGAAATGGACACGCTTACCTCTAAATTCTGAGCTTGAAGGCACCTTCAGTAGAAGGTCATCCAAGTAGCCCATGATAGCGATACCCCGCTGTCTTAGAAGTGCCAGAATCGGAGCGAGCACCTTGGTGAACGTCCTGGGTGCTGAGGCAAGGCCAAACGGGAGGGCCACAAACTGGTAGTGGTTCTTCCTGACAGCAAATCACAGAGACTTCTGGTGTCTGGAGTATATGGGGACCTGCAGGTATGCGTCCTTGATGTCCAAGGAGGCCAGAAAGTCCCCCAGATGGAGAGCCGTGACTACAGATCGAACCGACTCCATCCGAAATCTTTGTACCTTCACAAAGCAATTAAGGGCTCTGAGATCCAAGATTGGATGAACCCCATCCTTCTTCGGCACAATCAACAGATTTGAGTAAAAACCCTGACCCCGTTCCTGTTCTGGAACTGGATTAACTACCTCGCGTTCCAGTAGACCCTGGACCGCCCCATACAGGGCCTCCCGACGGGTCGGTAGTAGCTGGAGATTGGAGGTGATGAATCTGTCCGGTGGACAAGAGAGAAATTCTATCTTGTAGCCGGAGGAGATTACTTCGCAAACCCACCTGTCGGAGACTAGAGCTGTCCACTGAGTCGCGAATTTGCGAAGACGTCCCCCCACCCGAGAGCTGGGTGGGGGCGGACCTTCATGCGGGCGCAGATTTGTCCGCAGGCTTGTTGGGTATGCGGGACCAAGGACGCCTTTGTCCTTGGGCAGGCGCTTTATCAGCCTGGGGTCTTTTCCCTGTCGCCCTAGGGGGACGAAAAAAACGCTTGCGTGCAGTAAAGGAGGGCCCTTGCCCTTGGCGTGGTCCCTTACCCTTGCTAATTTGGGGAAGCAACGTGCTTTTACCTCCTGTGGCATCCTTGATGATGTCATCCAGAGAAGCCCCAAAAAGTCTGTCGCCCTTAAAAGGCAGATCCAACAGGGCTTTCTTGGAAGTCTGGTCCGCAGACCAGCCTTTTAGCCAGATCAGGCGGTGTATTGCTACTGCATAAACCAAAGCTTTAGACAGCAGGGGAATAGTATCCATGTCTGACTCGCAGACAAACCTAAGGCCCTGGACCAACTGGTCCGCCAATGTTATCTCTGCAGGAGGAGCATCTCGCTCCTTAACCCCTGGAGTAGCAATCTTGCCCATTCAGTAAGTGTGTGAGACACTAGGGCCCCCGCCAAATACCGGGCGTACTGCCGAGCCTACCACTGAGTAAAGGTAGCAAGCGAGTGCTTCAGCCTTCTTATCCACAGGGTCCTTGAAAACAGGAGCCCCTTCTACAGGAATTGTGGTGGCTCTATTAAGTCTGGACACCGGAGGGTCCACTATAGGGGGAGAGGTCCATTTCTTCAGAAAACTCTCCTCAAAGGGGTACCGTACCGCAAACCTCTTTGGGGCTTTAAAGACCCTCAGTGGGTTCTCCCATTCCTTGTATAAGAGTTTGTCAAAAGACACACAAGGAAACACCTTAGCAGTGCAGGCAGGTCTATGAAACCTAAGTGGACCGGAGTCTCTGCTGCTTCTGCAGTAATTTCCAACTTTAGCGTATCCCGCACTGCAGTAATAAGGTCAGATACCAATGCTGTCTCGCGTACTGACCTGGACTTGGAGACATCCTCACTGTCCGGTCACGGTCTGCAGTCTCTGATGCGTCAGAATCTGGGCCCTGAGCTGTAGCTGGACCTGGTTCTGCATCAGAATTATCCCCAGAAGCTTGCAGGGGACGGGGCGTTTACTACCCCCTGTATTCCCGTGTGCTGCTTCCACCCTGGCAGCAAACGCCTCTAGGATTGCCGTCATAGCGTTCATAGACACCTCAGGGGCACCAGCTGCTAAATCTGGTGTTTCAGGGGAGAAGACATCTGGTTCAGATGTCATGCTGACCACGCTGACCCCCACAGGGCTCCAGGCAAGATATCAATAGGCCACCCTCCTACACTGCAGAGATGCTGGGTTACCCAGAGGACTCACCACCCTGGACCGGTACTGCTATGCTGCCGTGTGCTGCGCCTGTGATGCTGTCCCTCTGCTGCTGTGTCAGTCTGTTTCTTTTATCGGCACTTCCTGTGTGAATTTTCGCGCCAGTGTAATGCACCCTAGAGGCCGGAGGCTCTCGCAAAATGGTTGCCAAAAACGTCTGTATGGAAGATAATGTGGGCTCTAAGAAAATGGCCGCCGAGCCGAAGATAGAGGTCAAGCAGCCGTAGCCCACAAAAAGATGGCCGCCGAATGGCAATATATACATACAGGGTGGACAAATATGGCCGCCGATCAGCTGATAGGGGCCAGTGGGTGTGGCCGAACCACAGGAAGATGGCCGCCGGGCAGTCACAAGAGGCCGAACTCGGCATAGACCACCTCAAAATGGCCGCCGACACTATGGAGGAGGAAACACACACACACACACACACGTAAGCAGAAATGACATTTCTTTTAAATGAAAGTTACAGCCAGCCCCGCTCCGGTGGAACCCCTTAGGTGACCCCCAGCACTGAGCAACCCTTAGCTAGAAGCCCAGGGAGGAGGGAAAGGCAGGGAGAGAGGAAAGAAATGGGCCACAACCACTTACTTGATCTCTCCAGGAATGTCCAGCTAAATCATCCAGCCGAGGCAGGGGAGTTTTACTTACCTATCCTGCATGTATTATGCTGGAAGACATTCCAAACAGATAATCGTCCGCGCACGGAAGGTGACTGTTGGCCAGGCATGCTGTGATTGGACCCAAAAGGGACGATCATATGTATGCCCTGGAGCGTGACGCTCACCGGACAGGCTGCTGCGACTCTGCCGTAAGGTCAGCCAAAGCTGAGCGGTCCGATGCAAGCCTTGGAGCGTAAGCTCACCGGCCAGGCTGCTGCGACTCGGCCGTAAGGTCAGCCGAAGCTGAGCGGTCCGATGCAGGCCCTGGAGCGTAAGCTCACCGGCCACCCGTGGAGCGACGGGCATGTCGTGGAAAACCCAGCGCGTAGCTAGGGTCGGCACACGCTCGATGGCCGAAACTGGGGAGACTACAAGGATCGAGGATCCAGCCTGTCACCCAGTCGGCAGTTAATCGAAGATCGCAGGAAACAACAAATGTAGCAAAAAAAAAAAAAAAATTATATATATCTTTTTTCCCCGGACCAATGGGCCCGAAGGGAGCCATATCCTACTCCTTTCTAGACAGAAAAAAACTGATCTGCGAAGATGCAGACTGAGAGGGTATACCCAGAGGGTCCGCCCCCTGGGCGGTACTGTAGAAGGTGTGATGCAACACTTTTTACAAGTTTTTCTGCCTAGTTTCTCCTAATTAACGGATAATACCCACTTTGTCAATAGAGAAGCTGTGTCGGTCCATGGATGAAAGAGTAATACAATTTAACTATGGGGTTTCACCACTCCCCAAACTGCAAATTATATATGAACCCTTACTGTTCTGAGACGCTTACAAGGCTGCTTTCACACGGCGGTGCTTTTGCCACTTTCCTAGGTTAGCTGCGCTTAGCCATTGACTTCTATTGTATCCTGCAGGTGTGGAGCACTTTCCAAAAGCGCATCAAAACGCCTGCATTCAGAATATGCATCAAACCCGCAGAATATAATAGAAGTCTATGGCTAAGCACAGCAAACCTGCAGGAAAGCAGCCCTATACTATTATGCCCGATGTATTGCTTCACACTGACCTGAAGAGCTTTTCTTTCCTGCTGCTGGCACCACTCTGAAGACCGCTAGAGGTGGAGTGCAGTTGATAGCACTCCACATAGGACAGGAGCCAGCACTACAGAGGAGACATTGGCTTATGTGGCTCTTGCTCCCTACTACAGCTTCAACTTTAAAAGTAGTCCCTCTGCATTGCACTCCATTTGATGCTCTGGAATGGCAGGTCAGCAAGACCAGACCGCGATCTACTGGTAGATAAAGATCTACAGGTTGCTGTAGACAGGATTTTAGGCTTGTAATTGGTAACAGTACAGTATGTTGGTTTGTTTTTTTTTCCCCCCTAGAAGCCAAAAATCTTAAATATGCCAGTGAGGCCCCTTTCACACTGGGGCGGTTTGCAGGCGCTATTTTGCTAAAAATAGCGCCTGCAAACCGAGCCTAAACAGCGGCTCCTGTGTCTCCAGTGTGAAAGCCCCGAGGGCTTTCACACTGGAGCGGTGCGCTAACAGGACTTAAAAAAAAGTCCTGCTAGCCGCATCTTTGGAGCGGTGAGAGGAGCGGTGTGTTTACCGCTCCCACACTGCTCCTTCCCATTGAAATTAATGGGATACCGCGGTAATACCGCCCGCAAACAGCGGCTGTAGCCACGGTTTGCGGGTGGTATTAACCCTTTTTCGGCCGCTAGCGGGGGTTAAAACCGCACCGCTAGCGGCCGAATACCTCTGCAATCCCGACGGATTAGCGCCGCCACCGCCCCCGCCGCCCCAGTGTGAAACCAGCCTAACAGAAGCTTGTGAAGTTATCCTAATTGTTGATTTTTTTCCTCACAACTGGAAAAAAAAAAAAAAAAAGCATATATGAATACCATCACTTACCCCTGATCCATCGCCAACCCAGACCAAAGACAGTTCTATACTTGTATCAAAGGTGGCCTGCATGTATTAGAAAAAAAATAAAAAAATAAATCTGTTTAGTTTTACATCACACATTACACAACAACACTGCAGCCTTAAAGTGTTACTAAACCCACAACAGTAAAATCAGTCTGTATAATGCAGCATAGCATGCTTGTTGTACTCACTGTGGGGTTAATCATCTGAATTGTGTAAAAAGGCCATTTTATCCTGTATGCACCGATCCTCCCCTCCAATGTCCATCTGGGAAAGGCCAGCTAACACACAGGCAATAGTCAACCTGCACATGCTCAGTTGTGTCTTATGCTGGAGAGAACAGTTTCTTGTTCTCAGAGATAGCCAGGTCACATGATATTGACATCACACATGTGGGCGTGTATACAGGCTGCAGTAAAGTAAAAAAAAAAAACTCCACCTTCCTTAATTAACCACTTCAATACCAGGCACTTACGCACCTTCCTGCCCAGACCAATTTTCAGCTTTCAGCTCTGTCGCAATTTGAATGACAATTGCGCGGTCATGCAACACTGTACCCAAACAAATTTTTTATAATTTTGTTCCCACAAATAGGGCTTTCTTTTGGTGGTATTTGATCACCTCTGCAATTTTTTTTTTTTGCGCAACGAATAAAAAAAAGACCGAAAATTTTGAAAATAAAAACGTATTTGTTTGTTAATTTTTTTTATAAATAAATACGTTTTCTTCTTCAAATGACGGGCACTGATATGGCTGCACTGACTGGCACTGATAAGGCGGCACTAATGAGGTGACACCAATGAGGTGGCACTGATAAGCACTGATGATGGGCACTGATGATGGGCACTGATAGGTGGCACATATGGGCACTGATGGGTGGGCACTGATAGGCATGGATGGGCACTGATAAGTGGCACGGAGGTACACTGATGAGTGGCACTGGTTACTGGTGGGTGGCATTGCTGGGCATCACTATTTTTATTTCACTATTATGGTGCAAGTCAGTGCCCATTTGTGGGCACTGATTGGCACATATTTGGCATGTTTTTGAACATGTGGATGGCCATGGGGGATGTACCTGGCCATCCACATGTTTAAGGCTTCTCTGGTGGTCCTGCCGGCTTCCCTGGTGGTCCTGGCGGCTTCCCTGGTGGTCCAGTGTGGGCATCTGAGGGGGGGCTGCACTGATGAACAATCAGCGCGAACCCCCCCTGTCAGGAGAGCTGCCGATCGGCTTTCCTCTACTCGCGTCGGTCAGACACGAGTGAGGAAGAGCCGATAAACGGCTCTTCCTGTTTACATCGTGGTCAGCCGTGATTGGACACGGCTGATCACGTGGTAAAGAGCCTCTGTCGGAGGCTCTTTACCAAGATCGGTGTAGCGGTGTGTCAGACTGACACACCGCACCACCGATAACCGCGATGCGTGCCCCCGCGGACGCTGTTATCCTGCTGGACGTCATATGACGCCCAGACAGGATAACGAAACCACCGCCCGGCCGTCATTCTGCTATAGGCCGGGCAGGAAGTGGTTAAAGGGGTTGTAAACATAATTATTTTTTTTTTTTAAATAACAAACATGTTATACTTACCTCCACTGTGCAGCTTGTTTTGCACAGAGTGGCCCGATCCACCTCTTCTGGGGTCCCTCGGCAGCTGTCTCGGCTCCTCCCCACAATAACTCACCACCTATATGCGAGCGAGCTTGCATGGTGGCGAGTTATTGCGGGCGCACTCCTGTGATACAGCCGGCGGCTACACGGTTTAGGAGATATTTGCAAAAAATGACATGCATCGGTGTCTACGGCGCATGCACGCTATAGACAACGGCGCATTCACAGGGTTAATCCCATTCACAAATCCGGCTTAGCCGGATTTGACGGCTCCCGCGCGCATGAGCGGAGTGACGTCTGCGGCGCTGTGATTGGCTGGAGCGGCGATACCTGGAAGTAACCTTCCGGCTTTCGCCACATTGATGGCTGCGGCTGGAGAGGGAGACTAGGACGGCTTCGGGGGCCCCGATCTAAGGTAAGTGATGCATAATGAGCTAGTGTGCTAGTCATACTAGCTCATTATGGCTTTGTCTTGCAGGTTGGTTTAAAAAAAAAAAAAAAAAGTTTCCAGGGTTTACAATCACTTTAATGCACACAGAAAATACATTCACCTATTAAGATTTATGTATACTGGTATACCCGATTGATACTGGAGTTGCAAAAAGCAAGTTCACTTAAAAAAGGCAAAGGTTAACCAACTCCAAATATCCTGGTCACCCCTTCTAAAAATGCTGCATATTGTGGCCGTTGTAGCAGTTTGTACACTGAAAAACACAGCACTGGAGTGGGTATCCATCATAATGCTTCCATTGGCGGGTATTTATTGTCAGCACAGCCGAGTGACCGTTCTTCCAGTAAGGTGTCCCAGAAGAAAGAAGTGCTTCTCATTGGTCAGCACGATCTTGCGGTCACACTGATCAATGAGTGCGCATTATGATGAACACTCACTGCAGGATGGTGTGGACCACTACACCACAGCCACTATGTGCTGCAGGGTCCTGAGGGGTGGCCAGAAGATTTGCTTTAGTTCACCTTTTCGCAAAAAACAAAATAAACCAGTGAACTTGCCCATTAATCAATTGGTCCCCAGGTCAATTCTGACACTTATCACATACATGTAAAAATAAGCATTTCTTGATAGAAAATTACTTAGAACTTAGAATATTTTTGGAAAGCAGGGACATAAAAAAAATTGCAACCACCATTTTATGCTCCAATAAAATGGTGGTTGTTGCCATGTTTAATGTTGCACAATATTTGCACAGCCATTTTAAAAAAAAACGTAGATTCTTAGTGAACGAAAAAAAATAAACAAAAAAAATCTTCAATGCACAAAATGATACCCATTTTTTTTTTATACCCATTGGATGTCAAACTTGCCTATCCCTGTGGAATGGTAAACTACCGTACATAAAAATCCCCATAGGCAGTGCTTTAAAATTCTTTACAGATTACCACTTCAGAGTTACACAGGCGGTCTGGCGCTAGAATTATTGCTCTCTCTGATGTTCTCACGTGTGGTGCAATCACTGTTTACATATGCATGCAGGTTTACGTTTGCGATGGGATTTGCAAGTGAGCATGGGGGGGGGGGGGGGGGGGCAAGGGTTTTTTCAAAACATTTTTATTATTTTATCTAAAAAAAAATAAAAAAAATAGAATTTTTTTTGTACTCACTGTAAAATCCTTTTCTCGGATGTCCATGAACTGACACAGCATCTTCAATCTTGACAAAGTGGGTTATGTTCCTGCTCACAGGAGAAGACTAGGCAGAATGTTAGATGTTTTAACATACATTCCATTACCAGAGCTGAACAGCCTCGCCCAGGGGGCGGTCCCTCCGGACATAACCCTCCTACCTGCCAGCAGCCTCAGTTCGTATTAAAGCAGTACAAACTAGGGCCGAAACAACTAATCGATTCATCGCAACTAATCGATTATGAAATTAAATCGATTACAATTTTCATAATCGATTAATCGGCCAGTAACATAATGAGGTTAAAAATAAACTAAAATTAACCCTTTACAGTACAAAAAGAGCAAATTGCTACTGTAAATATTACTTTCACTGTCCCACAGTAAAAAATGAACCCCGATTATTTTCTCTTTTTGTACTAATTTTAGTTTTTTTAAACCCCATGTTACTAAACATCTCAGGCCTGGGTCACACCTCCGTGTTTTTTGGTGCTTTTTGCAGAAACACACTACAGTTCATTTACATGGTTTCTATGGGACACGTTCACATCCATGATTTTTTCAGCTGCTGCGTATTTGGAAAGGGCAAGGACTTTTAACGCAAAACTGTGCTATTTTAGTTTTTTGGTTTAATATACTTCAATGGAGAAGTTTCAGAAAAGCATGTAATGTATTTTTGCGGCAATTTGTGTTTTGTAATCTGCCCAACAACAAATTGGCCCCAAAAAAAATTACCTTTTTTTTTTTTTACGGTTATTAACCGATTAGTCGATTAATCCAAACAATAAAATCGGCCAACTAATCGATTATGAAAATAATCGTTAGTTGCAGCCCTAGTACAAACTCAACAAAAGGAGGGGTGGGTGCTGTATCAGTCCATGGACGTCAGAGAAAAGGATTTTACGGTGAGTACAAAAAAATAAATCCTATTTTCTCTTACCGTCCATGGGCTGACACAGCATCTTCAATCTTGACAAAGTGGGACATCCCAAAGCAGTGTCAAAGAACGAGGGGTGGGAACAGTATCAAGGAAAAAAAACAAAAAACTTCACCCCAAACAAGCAGAGCTCCTCAACGGAGGAGGTGCAACTTTAAACAGCCGCCTGCAAAACCTTGTGGCCGAAGGAAGCATCAGAAGATGCAGCAACATCAACCTTATAAAAAACTTTGAAAAGGTATGTGTGGACGACCAGGTCGCCGCCTTGCACACTTGTGCAACAGACGCTTGATGTCGGAAAGCCCAGGAAGCACCAATTGCCCAGGTAGAATGCGCCGTAACCGGAAAGGGAGGCGACCGCCCCTTAAGGGCATAGGCCTGTATGACGGTCTGCCTGATCCACGAGAAATGGTAGCAGACGAAACCGCTTGGCCCTGTTTTGGACCAGGCACAGACACAAAGAGCGAGTCAGACTTCGGAAACAAAGCCGTAGCAGACAGGTACACGTTTAACGTGTGAAGCGCAAACTCTCTGGGATGCGATGGACAAGGACATAAAAGACGGAAGTACAAAGTCCTCATTAAGGTGGAAGGCCGAGACCACCTTCGGGAGAAAAGAAGGCTGCGGGCGTAGCACCGCCTTATCCTTATGGAGGACCAAGTATGGCGGCTTGCAAGACAAGGCCGCCAATTCAGAAACCCTTCTGACAGAAGTAATGGCTACTAGAAAAGCCACCTTCTGGGAGATAACGTTAAGAGAGGAATCTCTCTGATGGTTTCAAAAGGAGGTTCCTGAAGAACCGAGAGTACCAAATTAAAATCCCAAGGAGGAAGAGGTGGTTTAATAGGGGGGAGCACATGTTGGAACACCTGAATGAAGGTACTAATCAAAGAATGGCCCACTAGCGGCCGCTGAAAGAAAATAGCCAAAGCCAAAATCTGACCGTTAATGGTGCTTAAGGCAAGCTTTTGGGACACAGCACGCTGTTAAAACAGTAAGAACCCGGTGAACTGAATACGTCCGTGGCCGCCAATCCAGCTCCTCGCACACAGCGATGTAGGCCCTCCAGGTACGATGGTATATCTTCCTGGAAGAAGATTTCCATGCCCTCAGCATGGTCGAGATGACCGAATCCGAGAGACCCCGGTCTCTCAGCACCTGGCTTCAATAGCCATGCCGTTAAAGCCAGCGACTGTAGAGCAGGATGAAGTATGGGACCTTGAGACAGAAGGTCCTCCCGCACTGGCAGCCGCCATGGAACGTCCACCACTAGGCGCACAAGATCGGCATACCAAGGACGCCGAGGCCAATCTGGAGCGATGAGGATTACCGGAATCCCCTCGGCCACCCCCCCGCGAAGTAGTCGAGGAAGCAACTTCAGTGGAGGATAGGCATAAATCAGCCTATACCGACCCCACGGGGCCTCTGACGCGTCCGCCCAGGGATCCCTGGACCCTGCCACGAAACTCAACACCTTGCGATTGAGTCGAGAGGCCAAAAAGGTCCACATCCGGCATGCCCCACCTCCGGCAAAGGAGGTGAAACACCTCCGGATGCAAGGACCATTCCCCCTGGTCCAATATCTGGCGGCTCAGATAGTCCGCCTGCCAGTTGTCTACTCCTGGAATGTAAACGGCCGATAGAGCCGGCACGCTTCTTTCCGCCCACCTTAGGTTGTGAGCGACCTCGGACGCCGCAGCTGAGCTCCGAGTTCCCCCCTGATAGTTGACATAAGCCACCGCCGTGGCGTTGTCCGATTGTATCCTAATCGAGCGTCCCTGCAGTCTACTTGACCACGAGCAGAGGCACAGTCTGATTGCCCGAAGTTCCAGGACATTGATCAGCAGACGCGACTCATCCGGGGTCCAGAGCCCTTGGGCTGACAGAACTCCCAAGACTCCGCTGTGATCAAAGTCCACTGGACAGGAAGGAACGACTTCCGCGCCCGAAGGGCCGGGGATCTCAGCCACCACATCAGGGATGCCCTGACCAGGTGACCCGCCTGGATCCGACGATCCAGTGATAATGGAGACTTGTTCCAGCAAGATAGGATCTCCTTTTGTAAGATTCGAGTGTGGAATTGGGCATACGGCACCACCTCGAAGGAAGCCACCATGAGTCCCAGGACCCTCATGCAAAAACGGAGTGACGACCATTTGTGGGACGTCAGTACCCGTACTGCAGATTGAAGAGTCTATAACTTGTCTAAGGGTAGAAATACCCTCGCCTCCGAGGAGTCCAGAATCAATCCTAGGTACTCCAGACGCTGAGTCGGAACCAGGACCGACTTCTGAACGTTCAGCAGCCAGCCGAACTCTCGGAGGGCCTTACTGGCTATCAACACATTTTCCTCTAAGTCTGAGCCAGAGTTTGCTCTCAGAAGAAGATCGTCCAGATAGCCCACAATAGAAACGCCTCGCTGTCTCAGCAAAGCTAGAATCGGGGCAAGCACCTCGGTGAAAACCCGCGGTGCTGACGCCAAAACCGAAGGGAAGAGCCACAAACTGACAGGGGTCTTCGCCTATCGCGAAGCGCATATTGGGACATGCAAGCAGGCGTCCTTGATGTCCAAGGATGCCAGAAAATCCCCCGGGTGGAGCACAGCAATCACCAAGCGAATGGATTCCAGGAGGAATTTCCGAACATTCACAAAGGCATGTAGGGCCTTGAGGTTCAGAATTGGACGGACTCCGTCCTTCTTTGGGACCACAGACAGATTCGAATAAAATCCCTAAAAACCTCTCCTTTGCCAGAACCGGTACAATCACTCCGCACCTCAGCAAGTCCTGCACTGCCCCTAACAGGGCAGCCTGACGCACCGGAAGGAGAGAGATTTGAGGGAAACAATCTGTCTGGTGGCCAGGAAAGGAAATCTATCCTGTACCCCGAGATGACCACCTCGCATTCCCACCGGTCGGAGATCCGGGAAGTCCACCGATCCGTGAACCTGCAAAGTCGTCCCCCCACCCCAGAGTCAGGCGGGGGCAAGACTTTGTGCGGTGGCGGGTTTGCTTGCCGGCTTGGTTGGCTTGCGCACCCAGGGCTTCTGTCCCCCATCTGTACCCGTGTCAGTCCGGGAGAATTTTCCCCCGGGGTCTGACTGATGAAAAACCTCTTCTGAGTTGGAAAGGAAGGACCCGGCTTACGGCGCAGCTCTTTCGCCTTCGTAGGTTGAGGAAGAAGGGTGCTCTTACCCCCTGTGACATTTTTAATAATGTCATCCAGGGAAGCCCCAAATAGCCTTCCGCCCTTGAAAGGCAAATCCGTCAGGAGCTTCTTAGAGGCCAGGTCAGCAGACCAGGGACGCCGCTACAAGAGGACGTAGCGCAGATCCCAGCATGGTGAACATGGCTTTGCTCACCACTTCCGACCTCCTATCAGTAGAGTCCCTAAAAGCAGGGGTCCCCTCAACCGGGAGAGCCGTGGATTTAATTAATGGCTTTAGCCAGTTGCTTCTGACATGAATGGGGAAGCAGGTGACACTGACTCCATGATACCACCACCCTCTGAGACTTTGCCAATAAATGAAAGAAAAAGCCCACCCTCCGGCTGCACTGACTGTGGGGGGGTCACCCAGGGGACTCACCAACCCAGACAGGACCGCTCGGTTCTGCTGCCTGTGTGTCACTCTCAGCGGGAGTGAACAGTGAGGAGACTGAGGAGAATCGCGCCGTTCCAGTCAGCGATAGAGGCCAAACCAGCACAAAAGAGCGCGCAGCTTCAAGAAAATGGCCGCCGCAATAACAAGTGCGCCACAGCAAGATGGCGGTTTACAATGCAAATGAAAGTATAGTAAAAACATGGCGCCGAACAGCGCGCAAGGCCCATGCCGACACAGAAAGTACTCCACACCTCAATGCAGACCCCTATGGAACCCCACCGGGACAGAGTGACCCCCAGTCAGTGCATCGCCAGAGTAGGTGACAGAGAGTAGCAAAAAACAAGGGGGAGACAGAGAAAACCCCCTTACCATAGGAAAACACACAGTATGTAACTCACCTGCAGAGGCAGGGGAAACAGTACTTACCCGTCCAGCTAGAACCCACTGGTGTGTTCCTGACAGGTGTATCACAGTGCAGTACTGAGTAGCTGTCGGCCCAGTCTACCATGAAAGATACAGCAAAACTGTTCAGTCGCATGTGGACCTTGGCGCAAAAAGCTCACCGGCCACCCCTGGACTGTCGTGGACTGATCTCACGCAGAGCGAGGATCAGCACGCTCGATGGTCGGACTGGGAAGACTACGAGGATAGCAACTACCCAACCTGTTGCCCAGCCGACAGTTGATAGAAGAATCACAAAAATAAAATAATAAAAGTAAAAAAAAAAAAAGAACAAAATATTTCTTCAAGAGACTGGCTCCAAAGAGAGCCACGTCTTCTCCTCTGCTAGGCAGAAAAAAAAACAGGCTGCTGGCTGCAGGTAGGAGGGTTATGTCCGGAGGGACCGCCCCCTGGGCGGGGCTGTTCAGCTCTGGTAATGGAATGTATGTTAAAACATGTAACATTCTGCCTAGTCTTCTCCTATGAGCAGGAACATAACCCACTTTGTCAAGATTGAAGATGCTGTGTCAGTCCATGGACGTCAGAGAAAAAACTGTAATAGGCATCTCCCCCACTGTAATATCCACAATCTCTCCCACTGAGTCTGGCATCTCCCCCAATCTCTAATAGGCATCTCCCCCACTTACTTTAATCTCTCCCACCGGCCAGTTCAGATCCGAGCAGCGAGGGTGAGGGGTGATGACGTCAGCGGCGCTCAGCGCGCATAAGCCAACAGCCGTCGCCGGGTGTACCAAGATGGCCGCGGCTCCGGAGCTAAGCCAAAACCGCTGCCTTTCCTAAGGCCGAGGATCGCTCCGCGGATCGCGTGGTGATCCGATCCGAACACGGTGACCCGTTCGGATCACGGATCACGACCGATCCGTTGCAGCACTACAAGCCAGTGATCGGCTTTTTTTTCTGCTCACGCTGTCAGCGCAAGCAGAAAAAAAAAAAGCAGATTATCGATCATTTGTTTACATCACTTGATCAGCTGTCATTGGCTGACAGCTGATCAAGCCAGGATCGGCTCCTTACTTCGATCTGTGATCAGCCTAGTCTCATTGACTCCGTGATCACAGAGCATGCCACGCAAGTAATCATAGGACTTCAGGAATTTGTGATTGGCACAACAAGGATTTATGTATGGTTTTGCATCTTCACTGTAGGGTTTTTTTTTCCCTTCTTAAAAAATTTATGGTTAAATAAAATTTTAAAAATGTAAACATTTTAATGCTGCCAGCAAGAGGTTTGACTAGCTCTTTATTGGACTATATGGTATATGCAGCATCATTAGAGTACCTAAAGGCTTACTGGGGACCCAAAGAAAAGATAAGTGTCCAAAAGCTCACTAGGTTCCACTGCTGACTTGTAGAAGTGTTTTTTTTGCCTACAATGGCACAGTCACATAGCAAAAAAAAAAAAAACCCCACTAAAAAAACACACACCCTAGGATTCGAAAAAGCCTGTGTTCTATCAGATAGTCACTACCCAGGCTACTGCGCAGTCAAAGTGACGTTGCCTCGCGGTCATCTTGGTACACCTGCACTCGTCCGCAGTAAGCCTGGAGTTGGAAGTCGGCAAGCGGACATGCTTCTACACCCACCAGAGTCTTGTTTTTCAGTTATTAAGAGTCAACTCAGCTTATATAGTGAAATGCAGTAGTTAGAAGTCTGTAACTCGGTTTTGATGTTTAATTTTTAAAAGCAGCGGTGTTCGGTCACATCAGCAAACCTGTGAGATTAGCAGGCATGCCACTGCTTTTAAAATTCATCATCAAAACAATGTAATGGACTTCCAAATACTGAATTTCACTTTATAAGTTGCGTTTACTGTTAAAAAACACTGTGAAAAGCAAGACTCCGGTGAGCGTATAAAGATGTCCGCTTAACTCCAGGCTTACTGTGGACCAGTGCGGGTGTACCAAGATGTCCGTATCACTTCGGCTGCGCATCACGCAGTAGGCCGGGTAGTGGCTTTGTGATGGGTAGCGGCTATCTGATAGAACACCGGCAATCAGACTGAAGCCTCGTACACACGACCAGTTTTCTCAGCAAGAAAACTGCTGGGAGAGCTTTTTGCCGAGAAAACCGTGCGTGTGTATGGTTTCTCGGCAGGAAAACTGCCGGGAATCTCGATGAGAAAAATAGAGAACCTGCTCTCTATTTTTCTTGTCGGGATTCTCGACAGAGTGTTTCCTGCCGAGAAACCAGGTCGTCTGTATGCTTACCTGTCCAGGGAAACCCGTGCATGCTCGACGAGACTTCGACGCATGTGCGGTAGCATTCAAGGGTAGTGTAGAGTGTAGCAAGATTGCGGCGACGGCATCGTATGTGATGAGCGCCGGCTTGTCCTAGTCGATGACGTCACCACGTTCTTGCCATTCAAAAGAACGGCAGTTCTTTTGAATGGCGCGTGTGTACACAGGGCTTGGCAAGACAAGCTTGCCAGGAATCCCGTCGAGAAAACCGACATTTTATTTTTGACGGGATTCCCGCCCGTGTGTACGAGGCTTGACTGTAGCATGATATGGTGTAACACAAGTTAGGATCTTGGGGTACATTTCTAGGAGAAATAGGAGTAGCACAGTTGGCCCGGTTACCAGCATCCGTGCTTGGCTCTTCTTTTGGAGTTGTGGCCAGTCGTCTGTCTCTGCTTCAGAGATCATGCTCTCCCATGCACACTGCATGACCTGTATGCAAGAATACACTTGGCTCCAAACAAGCCATTTAATTCTCTGAATTTCTCAGATGCTTTGCCAAATATTCTTCAGCTTTTTTTTTGCCCGACCCTAACCTGTGGATGTGTTGTTAGAGACCCAACTTATGTTCCTGGCCTGCTTTCTTGATTACCCTTCTGATTGTCATCTGGACTAGAGGTGTACCGAAATTTTGGCCGCCGAAAACTGTTTCTTCATTTGGCCGAAACACAAAAAAAAAAAAAAAAAATACTGAAAGCCCATTGTGGGAGCATCATCCTGGTGCACCCAGTCCTCCACTCCCTCCTCCTCCTCCCCATTATCTCTTTGTGTCAGGGAGCTGAATTGCACGGGCCGTAGTAACAATGTCCCACCTCCTGCGATAGACGGCACACTGATCCAATTCCGGGACATTGAATCAGTGCGACGTGATCACAGGAGGCGGGACATTGTTACAGCGGCCCGGGCAATTAAAATATGCTCCATGACACACGGAGATCGCCGCTGATCCAGGCACAGGCAGATTGCATATGATGGGCACTGGTGAAGCTGCATATGACGGGCACTGGTGAGGCTGCATTTTTCGCTTGTATCATGTCTGCAGTCTCTGACCTTCTCCTGTAACATATCTGCTAGAGGGGTACCGAATATACGTTTTTCTAATACTATTGGCAATGTGTTATATAAAAATGTTTACAATTTTATATAAAAATAAATATTTTTTAAAAACGGTCATTTTCAGTATTGGTTTTCGGCCTAGTGCATCCTTAGTTTTCGGTACCAAAATTTCCATTGGGTGCACCCCTAATCTGAACCTTCGAGGTTTCCTTACTGACCCGACCTGTTGTGGGTGTATTGTACCAGGGGCGTAGATAGAATAGGGGATATGGGTCCTAGTGCTGACAGAAGCTGAGCATCTGAAGCAGGAATCAATCCTTCTGTCTGTCAGATCTGAGACAGGCAGTACAAAGCGAGGGAGGCTCTACTTGGGTCCACCCAACTCTGGACTGCCTGGTCTAGTGAGTGTGTTATAGAGGGGGAAGATCTATATTGTGAGGGGGAAGGGGGAGATCTGTTTTAGTAGCCCCCACTAAAATCGGGGAGCTCTACTGGGAAGGGGGAGGGGGCTGGTCTTTTTGCTGTATTCTCTCTACAGACAGCCACTCTGTGCAATATGTACCCCTGCAGTCTGTGTGGTATGCACTCCTGAGCCCTGCATTGTACACACTATGCCATGTATTTCATACCTTTGATCACTGCACTATTTGTATTATACAACCGTTGCTGGTTTCCAAGTAATCGCTGACTATGTTAAATGAAGTTCAAGGTAAGCTGCATGCAGAAAAGCATTTAGAAGCGTTTCATTGTCTCAAATGATAGTGCATGAGGTTTTAGACTTGCTTTCCATAGTATTAAAGCATATTTTTTGAATTACAAAGATTGTGGTATATGTTAACCATAAAAATAAAATATATTGCGCAACCCTGTAAAAGGCAAAACAAAGTGCCAAACAAAATATTGATGACCTGAAAAGAAGTGCAACTATATGAATATACACTTAATAAAGTCCAATTACTGATGCTGCTCCAGCAGCATACACATGAAAAGTTCAAAAGAAAAAATCCATAGAAAAAAATATCACCAAAGTGTGTAAAAACACCAAAGTGTGTAAAAAGGACAGCAGATATGGATCTTCAAACATAGGTATAGACTTCAGCGGCAAAGAATGTATACACAGGAGGCTTACCAGAACAGATGGGTCCCTATTACGGGGACCAAACAAGCTCAGCAAAGAAAACCGATCAGGATGTCAGCGATGTGATCCTATAGGTCCTCGCTCAGCTCCAACACCGGTCAGCAAACGTTGGTACTCCCCACAGTAGTGTGAACACTCGTCCAGCGTGATGTTGTTTTCAAAAGGAAAAATAATAAAGAGGCTTCATGGTGTAGATTTGTTTAAAAAGACAAATACCCTTTATTGCAATGTGCGGGTGAACAGACGTCCATACACGATAAAAACCAACAAACGTTTTCAAAAAGGCACTGAAACCCCGCCAGGCGTCAGCCGATCAGCTGGGGGCGTGGTGACGTCAGGGTCCTGAGCTCCACCCTACGCTGCGTATCTCCGTAAGAGGCTTCGTCTGGGAAAGGAGGCTGGATCAAGACGTCACGCACCACGATATTTATATGCAAGGCAGGAGAGTGACACCGGAAGTCCCGATGATTCCATCGAATCATCAGTTCCCCGGCGCACTGTACCCTAAATATAGCGGGCGAACACCGCAACACAGAGGTATCATCCTACATGTCAGCAATGTACACCTCACTTAGTCCGTATCTCCGAAGAGATACAGTAAATAAAAATAAACAAATACATAATTACATCTGAACAGTATGATTGCAATATAGCTCCCCATTGAAAAAATACGATTTTTACAGTTGCAACCATACTTTTAATAAATGTAAAGCAATTTATAAAATATTATAAACACTTAACCCTACGTGGTGCTGTACTCTGGGAAAGGGTAAACATTTGACAAAATAAAACAACATTTGATAATGCTAGCTCATAAAAATTATCCCCCACATCCCAACAGTGTCCGCAGACCCAACGGGCACTGAGAGGGGTGGTGCAGCAAACACACATAAAACACCTGGGTACCTATACACTACAGACCTATCTTACAGGGGGCCACCTCCCCTCCTAAAAATGCCAGTGCGTGTTACGCAGTGCGCATCGAGGAAGTTCGGCACACTGGGCATTCCGTAACATAAATTATCATATATATAATGACCAAAGATTGCATATATTCAGAATACATAATGAAACAATCCTGTACATATATATGAAAAAATATAAAATAAACATTAAAAATTAAACCTCCTAATCATATTTATCTCACCAAGGAAGCCTAAGCTTACCCAGCCCCATTATACTACAATCCCCCCTTGGCTATCCAAAGATACCAAAATAGTGGGAACAAAGGGGCAAAGGGAAAAATGGAAAAAAGGGGGGGGAAAAGCACACACATGTGCATGTGTGCACGTGTCCATTGAGCATGAAGATGGCAAATTATGTATAAAACATACAGAAACATGGAAGAATATATATATATATATATATATATATATATATATATATATATATATATATATATATGTGGATACTGTAAATGAAACTGGTGGTTTTGATGGGACCCATCAGCTGTTATTGATGTAACAGTTTATGTCCCATTCAATGTTAAGGCCCCACGGGCTATAACACTGTATATCAAAGATCCACCGAGTCTCCCTACGAGAAATTTGGCGTTTCAAATTGTCACCCCTCCAGTGGGGGACATATTTCTCAATGCCAACCACTTCCAACAAAGAGGGGTCTCTATTGTGGCATTGGCGAAAATGCCAAGACACACTGTGTTTCCTAAAACCCCTACGTATGTTGGACAGGTGTTCCCCTATTCTGACTTTCAGGGCGCGAGTAGTCCTGCCAATGTATTGAAAACCGCACGGACAACGCAAGAGGTAAATTACTCCCGTGGTACCGCAGGTTATAAATTCTGATATGTTATATTGTTGAGAGGTAACATGTGAGGTAAAGGTAGAAGTTCTCAAGGTTTTAGATGTTCTACACACCTTACACCTCTTACACGGAAAAAAGCCTTTCAATTGACCAAACATCTGAATTCTAGGTGGGGGGTCAACCACACTTGGTGCCACCAAATCTTTCAAATTTTGGTTTCTCCTATATAGGACTTTGGGGCACTCAGGCAGCGAGGGTCCCAGTACCTTATCACTTTTCAAGACCAACCAATGTTTCTTTATTATTTTATTAACCCACCAGAAGTGAGACGAAAAAGTTGTCAGGAAGGACCATTACAGGTCATTAGGTGTATTATGTTTATCCCTCATCTTGGGGACAAGTAAATCCTGTCTATCCATAGATGTGATCTCCCTGAGATCTTTGTCCAACATAGTGGATTGATACCCTTTTTCTAGGAATCGGTTTTTCAAAATGGTGGCTTGAAATTCAAAATCCTCCACCCGTGAACAATTTCGCCTGATTCTCTGAAACTGACCCCTAGGTATAGCTTTGAGCCAGTTAGGGTGGTGACCACTGTCAATTGGGATATACCCATTACGGTCGGTATCCTTGAAGAAAGTTCTGGTCAGAAGGGCACCATTCTCTTTAAATATTACTAAATCCAAAAAATTAACAGAAGAAAAACTTGACTCATATGTAAATTTGATCCCCCAATCGTTCGAATTTAGAAGAGTCATAAAAGTGTTTAGTGATCCTACGTCTCCCTTCCACAGAAAAAAGGCGTCGTCTATATAGCGACGCCAAAAAAGGAGGCGGGGCTCATCCTGGGAAAAAAGTTTGTCATGTTCCCATAAGGCCATAAACAGACCAGCAAGACTGGGGGCAAACTTGGCCCCCATGGCTACTCCTGTGCCCTGCAGAAAAAATTGACCACTGTAATAGAAATAGTTGTGTTCCATTGCGAAACACAACAATTTCATAACAAACTCCAGGGTAGACGTTTTCACTGAGAGTTCTTTTTTAAGAAAAAATTTGGCTGCCTTATAACCCAATTCATGGGGTATTATGGTGTATAGGGAGGCAACATCTGCTGTTACCAGTAGAACATCCTCATCCACCACACACTGAGATAACTCTCTGATTATTTGCATAGAATTCTTCAAAAAGGCCGGGGTCTTGGTTACCACCGGTTGCAAAAATACATCCACAAATTTTCCCACTCTCGATGTAAGGGAGTCTATGCCACTTACTATCGGGCGACCAGGGGGTTGTAATGGGTTTTTGTGCACTTTGGGGATATAATATATAATGGGGGTGCGGGGGGCCAAGGGGACCAGGAATTCAAGTTCTTTCTCATTAATCACTCCCTTCCTATGTCCCGCCATTACAATGGTGTTCAGAGATTTTTTATATTTTTCAGTAGGATCTTTATCCAAGACTTTATAAGTGTCCCGGTCTGATAATATAACCTCCAGGGAACATGACAAACTTTTTTCCCAGGATGAGCCCCGCCTCCTTTTTTGGCGTCGCTATATAGACGACGCCTTTTTTCTGTGGAAGGGAGACGTAGGATCACTAAACACTTTTATGACTCTTCTAAATTCGAACGATTGGGGGATCAAATTTACATATGAGTCAAGTTTTTCTTCTGTTAATTTTTTGGATTTAGTAATATTTAAAGAGAATGGTGCCCTTCTGACCAGAACTTTCTTCAAGGATACCGACCGTAATGGGTATATCCCAATTGACAGTGGTCACCACCCTAACTGGCTCAAAGCTATACCTAGGGGTCAGTTTCAGAGAATCAGGCGAAATTGTTCACGGGTGGAGGATTTTGAATTTCAAGCCACCATTTTGAAAAACCGATTCCTAGAAAAAGGGTATCAATCCACTATGTTGGACAAAGATCTCAGGGAGATCACATCTATGGATAGACAGGATTTACTTGTCCCCAAGATGAGGGATAAACATAATACACCTAATGACCTGCAATGGTCCTTCCTGACAACTTTTTCGTCTCACTTCTGGTGGGTTGATAAAATAATAAAGAAACATTGGTTGGTCTTGAAAAGTGATAAGGTACTGGGACCCTCGCTGCCTGAGTGCCCCAAAGTCCTATATAGGAGAAACCAAAATTTGAAAGATTTGGTGGCACCAAGTGTGGTTGACCCCCCACCTAGAATTCAGATGTTTGGTCAATTGAAAGGCTTTTTTCCGTGTAAGAGGTGTAAGGTGTGTAGAACATCTAAAACCTTGAGAACGTCTACCTTTACCTCACATGTTACCTCTCAACAATATAACATATCAGAATTTATAACCTGCGGTACCACGGGAGTAATTTACCTCTTGCGTTGTCCGTGCGGTTTTCAATACATTGGCAGGACTACTCGCGCCCTGAAAGTCAGAATAGGGGAACACCTGTCCAACATACGTAGGGGTTTTAGGAAACACAGTGTGTCTTGGCATTTTCGCCAATGCCACAATAGAGACCCCTCTTTGTTGGAAGTGGTTGGCATTGAGAAATATGTCCCCCACTGGAGGGGTGACAATTTGAAACGCCAAATTTCTCGTAGGGAGACTCGGTGGATCTTTGATATACAGTGTTATAGCCCGTGGGGCCTTAACATTGAATGGGACATAAACTGTTACATCAATAACAGCTGATGGGTCCCATCAAAACCACCAGTTTCATTTACAGTATCCACATATATATATATATTCTTCCATGTTTCTGTATGTTTTATACATAATTTGCCATCTTCATGCTCAATGGACACGTGCACACATGCACATGTGTGTGCTTTTTCCCCCCCTTTTTTCCATTTTTCCCTTTGCCCCTTTGTTCCCACTATTTTGGTATCTTTGGATAGCCAAGGGGGGATTGTAGTATAATGGGGCTGGGTAAGCTTAGGCTTCCTTGGTGAGATAAATATGATTAGGAGGTTTAATTTTTAATGTTTATTTTATATTTTTTCATATATATGTACAGGATTGCTTCATTATGTATTCTGAATATATGCAATCTTTGGTCATTATATATATGATAATTTATGTTACGGAATGCCCAGTGTGCCGAACTTCCTCGATGCGCACTGCGTAACACGCACTGGCATTTTTAGGAGGGGAGGTGGCCCCCTGTAACATAGGTCTGTAGTGTATAGGTACCCAGGTGTTTTATGTGTGTTTGCTGCACCACCCCTCTCAGTGCCCGTTGGGTCTGCGGACACTGTTGGGATGTGGGGGATAATTTTTATGAGCTAGCATTATCAAATGTTGTTTTATTTTGTCAAATGTTTACCCTTTCCCAGAGTACAGCACCACGTAGGGTTAAGTGTTTATAATATTTTATAAATTGCTTTACATTTATTACAAGTATGGTTGCAACTGTAAAAATCGTATTTTTTCAATGGGGAGCTATATTGCAATCATACTGTTCAGATGTAATTATGTATTTGTTTATTTTTATTTACTGTATCTCTTCGGAGATACGGACTAAGTGAGGTGTACATTGCTGACATGTAGGATGATACCTCTGTGTTGCGGTGTTCGCCCGCTATATTTAGGGTACAGTGCGCCGGGGAACTGATGATTCGATGGAATCATCGGGACTTCCGGTGTCACTCTCCTGCCTTGCATATAAATATCGTGGTGCGTGACGTCTTGATCCAGCCTCCTTTCCCAGACGAAGCCTCTTACGGAGAAACGCAGCGTAGGGTGGAGCTCAGGACCCTGACGTCACCACGCCCCCAGCTGATCGGCTGACGCCTGGCGGGGTTTCAGTGCCTTTTTGAAAACGTTTGTTGGTTTTTATCGTGTATGGACGTCTGTTCACCCGCACATTGCAATAAAGGGTATTTGTCTTTTTAAACAAATCTACACCATGAAGCCTCTTTATTATTTTTCCTTTTGAAAACAACATCACGCTGGACGAGTGTTCACACTACTGTGGGGAGTACCAACGTTTGCTGACCGGTGTTGGAGCTGAGCGAGGACCTATAGGATCACATCGCTGACATCCTGATCGGTTTTCTTTGCTGAGCTCGTTTGGTCCCCGTAATAGGGACCCATCTGTTCTGGTAAGCCTCCTGTGTATACATTCTTTGCCGCTGAAGTCTATACCTATGTTTGAAGATCCATATCTGCTGTCCTTTTTACACACTTTGGTGTTTTTACACACTTTGGTGATATTTTTTTCTATGGATTTTTTCTTTTGAACTTTTCATGTGTATGCTGCTGGAGCAGCATCAGTAATTGGACTTTATTAAGTGTATATTCATATAGTTGCACTTCTTTTCAGGTCATCAATATTTTGTTTGGCACTTTGTTTTGCCTTTTACAGGGTTGCGCAATATATTTTATTTTTATGCATATGTTTTTTGGCTGAGTATTCCAGCCAAAGGTTTATTTGCAGCACCAGTCATATTCTTATTCAATTTTTTTGTGCTAGTTTTTTGTTAATATTACTTATGCACACACTTTTTTCTTTTGTTTTAGTTTTTACAATATAACCTGCACTTAGTGTATTCACACTCAGGATATGTTTTGTTTTTAGTATAGGGAGGTAGCGCGGAAAAACCCCCCCCTTTTACATATGTTAACCATGTACATTGTTGAGTGGGCTTACAGTGAGTAGACCTTGTCCCCACCTGCTGTTTGTACTTTGCTGATCGCCTGTGGCTGATCCTGGCTTTTCCCTGGCAGTTGCCTTTGTCTTCCACGGTCAGCACTTTTGGCCCTTCGTTGCCCCTGTGGCCCTGGTCATCACTATCAAGTTCATTTGGACCAGAGAAGCAAGAGAGGCTGCCCACGCCACTTTGGGCATGCATCAGGTACAAGGTAACCTTGTTGGCAAATGTCTGCAGCACTGAAAGGCTTACCCTAGCTTTTACCCAAGCTCAATCGCTATATCCTGCATAAAGAAGCTAGAGGCCGGTGCTCTGGCTGGGGTTTTCAACACCCAAAATGGCAAGTACCAATTAGATAAAAGCCAGCAACTCTGAGTGCTCTTGCAAGAAAATCCTTTATTGGCTACATGTATAAAAGCACAATAAAATAGATGCTAAATGCATTTCGGCTATGCAGTCTTCCTCATAGCATACTATGAGGAAGGCTGCATAGCTGTAACATGTTAGAATATACTGTATTGTGCTTTTATACATGTAGCCAATAAAGGATTTTCTTGCAAGAGCACTCAGAGTTGCTGGCTTTTATCTAATTGGTACTTGCCATTTTGGGTGTTGAAAACCCCAGCCAGAGCACCGGCCTCTAGCTTCTTTATGCAGGATATAGCGATTGAGCTTGGGTAAAATTCTATATATTGAATTTATAAAACTAGGCCTGCAACAAGAAAGGGAAAGAAACAGTGGCAAGAATGTACAGGCCACACATCTTTGGAAAAAGAAGTCAAAGGGTTTACATTTGCAGCATTATACAACTTTGAGAAAGATTACCAAAAAAATTTATAAAATTAAACAATTCTTGCTCTGAAGAAGCCTTTCAATTTGTGAAGGTCAAATCTCCAGACGAAAAGAGTGCCCCTTGTCTTTTGTAGCGATAAAACAATATGGACCCCCTATGTACAGTGCAACCGAAAAGTATTTCACAGCGTGTCACTATGTACACATTTTGTTATGTTACAGCCTTTTTCCAAAATGGAATAAATTCATGAATTTTCCTCAAAATTCTACAAAAACAATACCCCATCATAATGACAACATGAAAGAAGTTTGTTTGAAATCTTTGCAAATTTATAAAGATAAAAAAAAAAATAAAAAAAAATACCCACACCACACACACGTACATAAGTACTCACAGCCTTTGCCATGACACTCAAAATTGAGTTCAGGTGCATCATGTTTCCACTGATCATCCTTAGGAGGTTTCTACAACTTTATTGGCGTGCACCTGTAGTAAATTCAGTTGATTGGACAGGATTTGGAAAGGCACACAACCTCTGGGGGAATCTAGGATGGAAAAGGACCTGGGGGTCCTAGCAGATGACAGTCTCAGCAATGGCATGCAATGCCAAACTGCTGCAAGCAAACTAAATATTGGCATGCATTAAAAAAATAGGATTTTTTTGTACTCACCGTAAAATCCTTTTCTCTGACGTCCATGGACTGACACAGCATCTTCACTCTTGACAAAGTGGGTTATGTTCCTGTTCATAGGAGAAGACTAGGCAGAATGTTAGATGTTTTAACATACATTCCCTTACCAGAGCTGAACAGCCCCGCCCAGGGGGCGGCCCCTCTGGACATAACCCTCCTACCTGCAGCCAGCAGCCTCAGTTCGTATTAAAGCAGTACAAACTCAACAAAGGAGGGGTGGGTGCTGTGTCAGTCCATGGACGTCAGAAAAAAGGATTTTACGGTGAATACAAAAAAAAAAATACTTTTTCTCTTACCGTCCATGGACTGACAGCATCTTCAATTTTGACAAAGTGGGACATCCCAAAGCAGTGTCAAAGAACGAGGGGTGGGAACAGTATCAAGGAAAAAACCAAAACAAGCAGAGCTCCTCAACGGAGGAGTTGCAACATTAAACAGCCGCCTGCAAAACCTTGTGGCCGAAGGAAGCATCAGAAGATGCAGCCACATCAACCTTATAGAACTGTGAAAAGGTATGTGCGGGCGACCAGGTCGCCGCCTTGCACACTTGTGCGACGCTTGATGTCGGAAAGCCCAGGAAGCACCAATTGCCTTGGTAGAATGCGCCGTAACCGGAAAGGGAGGCGCCCGCCCCTTAAGGTGCCCGCCCGCCCCTGGACCATCTTAGCTCTGAGGAAAGGTGTGCGCCCATGACACGCGTCAGCTATCTAGATGTTTGAGGTGCTGTCGGACCTTCTCTGTCATCAAGTTCAGTCGGTGGGTGCCAAGAACTTCCAGCTCAATTGTCCGATAAGCCTGTACCTAAGCTCCGTTTGTGAGTAGGATCATTGCTTTTTACTCATATTTTACTAAAATTTTTAAGTGGTAATGCACGAGGTTGGTGCGCCCTCCTTTCTCTTTTCTTTTTTCTAGCCATATGAACACCCATTGTTCTGAGGAGGGCTGCAAGACTTTAGACTTTGCCTTTAGACGGAACCACACTACCTGTGTTTTGACATTACACCAAGAGCGCAGGAGATTTTTGTTTTTCTATATGATGGTCTGCCTGATCTACCGAGAAATGGTGGCAGACGAAACCGCCTGGCCCTGTTTTGGACCAGACACAGACACTAACAGCGAGTCAGACTTACGAATCAAAGCCGTAGCAGACAGGTACACCCGCAGGGCACGTACCACGTCTAACGTGTGGAGCGCAAACTCTCTGGGATGCGACGGACGAGGACACAAAGATGGAAGCACAATGTCCTCATTAAGGTGGAAGGCCGAGACCACCTTCGGGGCCTTACCCTTATGGAGAACCAAGTATGGCGGTTTGCAAGACAAGGCCGCCAAATCGGAAACCCTTCTGACAGAAGTAATGGCTAACACAAAAGCCACCTTCTGAGATAAGGTTAAGAGGGGAATCTCCCTAATGTTTTCAAAAAGGAGGTTCCTGAAGAACCGAGAGCATCAAATTCAAATCCCAAGGAGGAAGAGGTGGCTTAATAGGGGGGAGCACATGTCGGACCCCCTGTATGAAGGTACTAATCAAAGAATGGCCCGCTAGCGGGCTCTGAAAGAAAATAGCCAAAGCTGAAATTTGACCCTTAATGGTGCTTAAGGCAAGCTTTTGGGTCACAGCACGCTGTAAGAACAACAAGATTCTGGGAACAGAATAAGTCCGTGGACGCCAATCCAGCTCCTCGCACATAGCGATGGAGGCCCTCCAGGTACAGTGGTATATATTCCTGGAAGAAGATTTTCGTGCCTTCAGCATGGTCGAGATGACTGAATCTGAGAGACCCCGGTCTCTCAGCACCTGGCTTTCAATAGCCATGCCGTTAAAGCCAGTGACTGTAAAAGCAGGATGAAGTATGGGACCTTGAGACAGAAGGTCCTCCCGCATCAGCAGTCTTCATGCAATGTCCGCCACTAGGCGCACAAGATCAGCGTAACAAGGACGCCGAGGCCAATCTGGCACGATAAGGAACACCGGAATCCCCTCGGCCTCCACCCTGCGAAGAAGGCGAGGAAGCAACTTCAGTGGAGGATAGGCATAAATCAGCCGATACCGACCCCACGTGGCCACCAACGCTTCTGCCCAGGGATCCCTGGATCTGCCCACAAATCAACACTTTGATTGAGTCGAGAGGTCAATAGGTCCACATCCGGCGTGCCCCACCTCCGGCAAAAGGAGGTGAAACCCCTCCGGATGCAAGGACCATTCCCCCTGGTCCAACATCTGGCGGCTCAGATAGTCCGCCCGCCAGCTGTCCACTCCTGTTATGTAAACGGCCGACAGAGCCAGCACGCTTCTTTTCGCCCACCTTAGGATGTGAGTGACCTCGGACGCCGCAGCTGAGCTCAGAGTTCCCCCCTGATGGTTCACATAAGCCACTGCCATGGCGTTGTCTGATTGGATCCTGACCGAGCGTCCCTGCAGTCTCCTCGACCACGAGGAGAGGCACAATCTGATTGCCCGGAGTTCCAGGACATTGATCGGCAGACGGGACTCGTCTGGGGTCCAGAGCCCTTGGGCTGACAGAACTCCCCAGACTCCACCCCAGCCCGAAAGACTGGCATCCGTTGTGAGCACAGTCCACTGGAGAGGAAGGAACGACTTCCCCGACCGAAGGGCCACCACTTCAGGGATGCCCTGACAAGATGACTCACCTGGATCTGACTATCCAGTGATAATGGAGACTTGTTCCAGCAAGAAAGGATCTCATTTTGTAAGACTCGAGTGGGGAATTGAGCATACGGCACCGCCTCGAAGGAAGCCACCATGAGTCCCAGGACCCTCATGCAAAAAACGGAGTGACGACCATTTGTGGGACGTCAGCACCCGTACCGCAGATTGAAGAGTCTGTAATTTGTCTAAGGGTAGAAATACCCTCGCCTCCGAGGAGTCCAGGATCAATCCCAGGTACTCCAGATACTGAGTTGGAACCAGGACCGACTTCTGAATGTTCAGCAGCCAGCCGAATTCTCGGAGGGCCTGACTGGCTATCTCCACATTTTCCTCTAATTCTGAGCCAGGGTCTGCTCTCAGAAGATCGTCTAGATAGCAAAGCTAGAATCGGGGCGAGCACCTTAGTGAAAACCCGCGATGCTGACGCCAAACCGAAGGGAAGAGCCACAAACTGATAGTGGTCTTCGCCTATCGCGAAGCGCAGAAACTTCTGGTGACCCGTGCAGATTGGGACATGCAAGTAGGCGTCCTTGATGTCCAAGGATGACAGAAAATCCCCCCGGGTGGAGCGCAGAAATCACAGAGCGAATGGATTCCATACGGAATTTCCGAACCTTCCCAAAGGCATTTAGGGCCTTGAGATCCAGAATTGGACGGACTCTGTCCTTTTTTGGGACCACAAACAGATTCGAATAAAGTCCCTGAAACCTCTCATTTGACGGTACTGGCACAATTACTTCCGCACCTCAGCAAGTCATGCACTGCCCCTAATAGGGCAGCCTGACGCGCTGGAAGGAGAGAGAGATTTGAGGGAAAGAATCTGACTGGTGGCCAGGAAAGGAACTCTATCCTGTACCCTGCGGTAACCGCCTCGCACACACCCACCGGTCGGAGATCCGGGAGGTCCACCGATCCGCAAACCTGCGAAGCCGTCCCCCCACCCCAGAGTCGGGCGGGGGCAAGAGTTCATACGGTGGCAGGCTCGGTAGGCTTACGCACCCAGGGATGCTTCTGTCCCCCAGCCGCACCCTTTCCAGTCCGGGAGAATTTTTCCGCTGGATTAGACTGACGAAAAAAGCTCTTCTGAGTGGGAAAGGAAGGAACCAGCTTACGGCGCGGCTCCTTCGGCTTAGGAGGCCAAGAAAGAAGGGTGCTCTTACCCCCGTGACATTTTTAATAATGTCATCCAGGGAAGTGCCAAATAGCCTTCCGCCCTTGAAAGGCAAATCCGTCAGGAGCTTCTTAGAGGCCAGGTCAGCAGACCAGCATTTTAACCAGATCAGGCGACGCAAAACCACCGCCGACACTGAGGCCCTAGAAATTAGGGGGGCAACGTCCATAGTGGCATCGCACACATACACTAGGCCCTGTACCATTTGGTCTGCCAGTGCTATGCATTCCGGAGGAAGATTATGCTCCTGCACATACTGTTGCATAGTCTTTGCCTGAGGCACCAGGGTCGTTGCAACAAGAGGACGCAGCACGGATCCCAGCATGGTGAACATGGCTCGGCTCACCATTTCCGACTTCCTATCAGTAGGGTCCTTAAAAGCAGAGGTCCCCTCAACCAGCAGAGTTGTGGCTTTATTCAACTGGGCGACCCCGGGGGGGGGGGGCATTTTTTAATCAGGCTGTCCTCAAAAGGGTACCTAACCGCCAGACGCTGCGAGACCGCAAAGGTCTTCTGTGGTTTGTCCCAAACCTGGTCAATGAATCTATCAAAAAAAGCTGTATAGGGAAAAACCTTTTTAGAAGGCTTAGCTTGAAAAGAACCAAAGGAGACTGACTCCCTCACAGGTTCCTCAGCCGCAGCATCCAGCTTGAGAGTGTCCCTCACAGTATCAACAAGTTCACCAACAAGTATTCTGTCATGTACTGACCCAGATATGGAGTCTTCCTCACAAGGAATGTCCTGGTCAAAAATATCCAAAAATTCAGAGCTAGGGTCCTGTGCCGCAGCAATGCCCATATCTAAATCAGAGCACTCCCCTGGAAATGGTGTGGGGAGAGGGCGCTTAATAGCCCCCTTGCGCTCGCAATGCCGCTTCCATCCTAGCAACAAAAGATTCCAGGACTGCTGACAACTGTTCCATAGGGACTGCAGGTGCAGCAGCACTGCCAGTTGCTTCTGACATGAAAGGGGAAGCAGGTGACACTGACTCGATGACACCACCCTCTGAGACTTTGTCCATATGAGAGATAAAGTCCACCCTCCGGCTGCACTGACTGTGGGGGGGGGTTACCCAGGGGACTCACCAACCCGGCTAGGACCGCTCAGTTCCGCTGCCTGTGTCCGTCCTCTACAGTGCGGCTCCCGCGAGTGAACAGTGAGAAGATTGTGAGGAGATTTGCGCCGTCCAATCAGCGATAGAGGCCAAACCAGCACAAAAGAGCGCGCGGCTACAAGAAAATGGCCGCCGCAATAACAAGCGCGCCACAGGCGGCTACAGCAAGATGGCCACGAATGCAATTTTCAATTGTAAAATAACACACAGTGAAAACATGGCGCCGAACGGCACGCAAGGCCCCCGCTGACACAGCTAATGCCCCACACCTCATGCAGACCCCTGTGGACCAGGACAGAGAGACCCCCAGGCACCCCCAGTCAGCGCACCACAGTGTAGGTGACAGAGTAGTAAAAACACAAGGGGGAGACAGGGAAAACCCACCATAGGAATACACAGTATGTACTCACCTGCTGAGGCAGGGGAAGAGTACTTACCCGTTGTTAGATATTGAATTTATTACTATTTTAAGTGATAAAAGTTTCTGTACTCTTTATTGAAACATGTTAAATTTGAAGGTTTCTGAGGACAGACAAAATAATTAACTAATTAATACCAGAGTGTAAAGAAGTTCTTTAATAAGGAAACCAAGTTTAACGCTGCATGAAAATGTTTATGAATATTTAAGCCCTAAACAGAAAATGTGTTATTACAAAATGTGGTCATTCAAAGCGCAAACAAGGGGCAGAACTTAGTTTTAAGAAAAACTATTGATTAAGACAAAGGAAAACATGGGATTTAGTGTTCAACAAAAATACTACAGTTTTGGTTGCAGGAAATAATAAGTTAAGGATTGAGCAATTTTTACAAAATATTCCAAACTAGGATTTGGTTATTAAATTAAAAGAAGTAGATTGTTCTAATTTACTTAAGGCTACCCAGGAAAAATATTAAGATATGAAAGTTTTGTTCAATCTAAAAACTAATCAAAAATTTTAAAAAAAACTATTGTTAAAAGTTTTTGTAATTGAGTATTTCTGATAAAAGTAAAGACTTTGGTGGGGAGGAATTTTTCTCGGGGAAATGGACAATCACAGTTCATGGGCAGGAACCAATCTGTGAGTTTCACGAGATTGTCCTCTAAACAATTTTTTGTCATTACTATAATCAGGAACATCATATAACCTAGTGTACATGATTTTTAGCAGATGTACAAACCAAATATGTTTAAAAAACAAAAATGGTAAAAAAGGTTAAAAATGATAAAAACGATAAAATTAAATTGTTACCGGATTGTACTGTGAAGGGGAGATGCAATTCATGGTAGCTAAGACCGACATGTAACAGATCTTACTCTGAAAAGTGTGACATGTAAAGGAATGTACTGTGACAGTGTCAGAGGAATGCAGATCGAGTTACACAGCCTAGTCAGACATGCCATCGTCATGACAGTTTTTCACTTCTATGATCAATACACATATTTGTGTTAAAACTTCCAGAAATTGGAAGAGGGTTCATGGATGAGAAAAATATGTTATTACTTACCAAAGTAATTGTTTTGAAAAAACATGTGGGTTTTGCACCATTTGTTTAAGGTGTTATTTCAAGACGAACAGGAGGTGTTAATACAGACAGCCCTGACTAACCGTTTATGGACAACTGGGTGTTAAAAAGAAAGGTCAGTTGAAGTAAGATATAAATACATTGAGATTAAAATAATGCAGTGTGATAAAGCCACAGTTGTATAAGCAAATCATGCAAAAGTTACTTTATCAGCTTTAGTCAACATTTATTGGGAAGGAGTCTCTTGTGCTTCTATAGAAAGGCGCCATATATTGGCACAATGGAACTTTCTGTATATTTGTTTGCACTGAAAGATGATTAAGACTGCCATGTGTTTTTGTTTAGCAGTCAGAGTGACGGAACACGTGTGGTTCATTCAATCATACTCTATGAGAAACATGATTGGTTCTGAAAAATGTACTTCAACATCAGAAATATAATATTTAGGAAAGCCCAACCTAAAATAATGTTTTTTGCAAAATTAAAGCAGTTATAAGTGAAGTTTTAGTAAAAGAAAAATACAATAATCTGGTAAGATTATTACTTTTACAAAATTTTATTTAGTCACAGGATAAAGAGGGGGACGATGAAATTTTGTCTTAGTTAGAATCAGTACAGACTGATAATGGAGATAAAATTCATTGTAAAGATAATTGATTCCAACAATAATGGATAGAGTTATTTTTAAATGAAAATATTTCTTTTTGCATATCCAGGTACTTGACTGACTGACAAATTGATTAATTGATTTTTGTTTAAGCTAATGAAAGAAATTCTGAACTACTCAATTTAGAGCATCTTGTCATCAAACTTCTGAATATTGTTTTATTTGTTTATAGAACAATTCAAAAGGAAAGAGTAACCTGATACTACAAAGTATTGAGAGATTTGTCAATCTATGAAGATTGATTATATTATTTTTTCACTTGCTAAAGGAGGATACAAGGATGTTTTTTCCTTTAGTTAATATTTATTTTGATAAATTAATTGAGGTAATTCTAGGAATAAATAAATATTTTTAACATAAGCTAAGTTGTTGTGAACGTATGTCATATTCCATTGGGGTTGAATTTCAAACCATGGAATCAGATAATGATTTTTTATTTTATAGGACAGGTAGTGAAGGACAAGTATGCAATTTTAGTTATTAAATAAAGTTTTTATGTTTCTTATCATCTTTAATGCTCAGGTATTGTAGAACGTATGAATAGTATTACAAAGTCTAAATAGGGTAAGATGATTCAAGAAAAGGTAAAGATTAGGTGACTTATTTACCTGTTATATTTTTAGTTTAAAAACTTTAGTATTTTCTACACATAGGGATGACAGGATGAAGAATGTCTGTTCTTCTATGTCTTTTGAAATTAGCATACAAAGTTATTTACAATCTGTTGTATAGGAAAAAGTACAGGTATAGGAATTTCAGAAGTTTGTTCACAAAACATGGCTAGGCCTTTGCTAAATTTAAATAGAAATGATGTTTTGAAATGAGATTTCTACTTCTCATGAGTATGTTTAGTAATTTATTCCAGTAGCTAAAGTTATGATTAAGAATTATAGATCTGAAGGTACCAGGGATGCCAATAGAGTTGCAAACTGAGATATCAATTGGGAAGATTATTTTATTATTTTTAAAAGGTAATAGGGATTAAAATTATTTTTGTTTCAAAATAATTGGTAAAAATAAAAAAATAATGGGTAAAAATAAGAATAAAATGGGTAAACACAGAAAGGATGAGTCTAAAATAGCTTATATTGATTAATGAAATTATTCTATTCTATGGATTTTTACATGACCATGACACAAGCACAGCTAAATTTGTTATTTTTTTGTTTTTTCAAAATTATGTATTTAATATGTTATCAAGGACTATAATTTTTGGATGAACTTCAATGATTCATTCATATGGTCTTGCATCAAAAAGCGACATATTGATCGGTCGATCATTATGTGAGGGGGAGTTGGGATGTAATTTTAGTATATGAATGTTTTGAAATACAGAAAAAATTGTTGACTCTATGTTGACATTGAAATCTGATACTTTCTCCTACACAATCTTTGTTAGTTTAGTAGATCATGAAAGATTGATATCACAGTAATAACTAATAGTAATGATACTAGCTTAGTTTACATATAGTTGATATTTTTTGGTTTTTAAATCTTTTATAGGAACACATATTAATTCACATAGAATTATTTATTTTTTATTCATTTTTATAGAACACATAACTTGGAAAAGTTGGATGGATAGTTTGTTATTACAAGAATGTACAATAAAGTGTACATTTGAAGTATTAATATAGTTAGAGTACATACAGGCTTGTGTGGAAGAAAAGGATTTTAATGTGTCTAAACAGAGTTACTGTTGAATTAAATAATATAGAACGTTGAAAAAAAGAAAAATGGAAAAAGTTGCTTGTTGGTCATGGATAGACAGATAGGAAAATAGATAGAAAGATAAATAGAAAAATAAATAGAAAGATAAATAGAATATATAAAAATATGACAATCAAATAATGGGAAAGTTATGTTTTTATGTATCAACAGACGAGTAGATTACGTATTACCGTATTTTTCGCACCATAAGACGCACTTTTACCCCCCCAAAAAATAGGGAAAAGTGTCCCTGCGTCTTATGGAGCGAATACTGAGCAGGCTCCGCCCCCCCCATCGCCGCCGCTGTGTCAGAATACAGACACTCGGCTTCTCTGTGGAGGAGAGATGACAGGATGTGAGGCATATCCTTGCTGGGGCATACCAAGGGGGAGCGGGGGGAGACGGTCTGCCCCAGGTGCCAAAACATGGGGGTTGTCAGTGTTGTTGCTATAATGGTGCACTCCCCACCCAGGTAAGTTGACACCCGCCAGATGTGACCCCATCCTGCAAACGACAAGAGCCCTGGATGGCTTTTTTTTTTTCAGCTGGAACACCCCCGGCGCCTTGGTCTGGTCCAGTCTCACTTCCTGCCTCTCTCGACTTGCCGCTGCTGCTGCAAATTATGTCCTCAGTCCTCCTTCCTAGCTGCTGCCCGGGTGTATCTGATGCTGAGAGCCAGCCAGAGGGGGTTGTGGATTGTAATGGCAGTGTCCTCCACTGCCTGAGGTGAGTGATAAGGGGGTGGGAGGTGTGGGATGGTATCCAATGTTCATCATTTGAGCTGTTGTTATATGAGAGGCTGAGGGGGTGTTTGTGTCTGCCCTGCCACCCTGAGCTGATCTGGGAAGGGGGGGGTTGCTGTGTCCACCACCACCCAGGTATAGTGTAGCTGAGCTTATTTGATAGGGGGGCTGATATTGCTGTGTGTCCACCACCCACCTATAGTAGTAATATAATATTAAATATTTTAGTACATCATTTGGTTCAGAATATTTTTTTTCTTGTTTTTCTCCTGTAAAACCTGGGTGCGTCTTATGGTCAGGTGCGTCTTATGGAGCGAAAAATACGGTATGTTAATAATTGTTCAGTGTCAAGGATAATGTATAAAAAAAACTTATATTGTAGAAATTATTTGGTTATTGAAAAATTTCAAATAATGGAAGAAATTTTATTTATTAATTAATAATTTATATTACAAAACAATATAATTTAATATATCAAAGATATTAATTTCTCCTTTATGTTAAAATAGCTATGGTTAAAGTTATAAGAAGAAAAATCTATGAAGGTAAAGGAAGAAAATTTTTAATATTACATAGTTTAGATGGAGAATAAATTTAAATTAATAAATAATATAATAATTTATAGTTGATGGAATGAAATGGTTTAATATTTCACAGGAATATCTCAGAGTTTTGGAAAAAGCTTATGTACAATATCTGAAACACTTAATTGTATGAATGTTTATTGTATTGTATGTATTGGAAAAAAAGAGGATCAGAAACATTTATTATTTAAGATGAATGCACTTATTTAGTTTGATAATAATAGTGCATTGAGGGGGAATTGTTAGATATTGAATGTATTACTATTTTAAGTGATAAAAGTTTCTGTACTCTTTATTGAAACATGTTAAATTTGAAGGTTTCTGAGGACAGACAAAAGGACATTTGCTGTGTATGTAATAGCTATTCTAAGGAACTATGTCAGAACAATGGGTGGAGTTATGTTACTTAATATACACAAGTGGGTGTTACTTCTGTAGGACAGTTAATGCTACCTTTCTTGGAGTGATTCTAAATGTAAATAATGCTGACATAACATAATTAAACTGTATAAGAACCAAGGGTTTTGAACATGAGTTAGGAATGTCGGGCGATGGGGCCTGAAGGAAGATACTATGGAAGGTCAGGCGACCCTGCTCGAAGATATACCATCTTACGATCTGTCACCTCATTCCCCCTTCTGAAGCTACGAACTTACCATGTGTTACCAGCTGTCATTATGTAAGCATTGTCTTTTGCTTGTCTTTCTGAAGAATAAAACAACCTTTCTGAAGATAACCTGGCTCTATTGAATCTGGAACAAAAACGCCTTGGTAGGGGACACTAATTGTTTTTACAGTTGTCCCCCCATCTAACACCCGTCCAGCTAGGACCCACTGGTGTGTTCCTGACAAGCATATCACAGTGCAGTACTGAGTAGCTGTCAGCCAGTCCACCGCAAAAGATACAGCAAAACTGTTCAATCTTCTGCGGACCCTGGAGCAAAAAGCTCACTGGCCACCCCTGGAGCCATGGGGTATGTCGTGAACTGATCTCACACAGAGAGAGAATCAGCACGTTCAATGGTTGGACTGGGAAGACTACGAGGATAGCGAACTACCCAACCTGTTGCCCAGCCGACAGTTGATAGAAGAATCTCAAAAATAAAATAAAAAAGTTCAAAAAAAGAACAAAAAACATTTTTTCAAGAGACTGGCTCCGAAGAGAGCCACGTCCTCTCCTCTGCTAGGCAGAAAAAAACAGAGGCTGCTGGCTGCAGGTAGGAGGGTTATGTCCGGAGGGACCGCCCCCTGGGCGGGGTGGTTCAGCTCTGGTAAGGGAATGTATGTTAAAACATCTAACATTCTGCCTAGTCTTCTCCTATGAGCAGGAACATAACCCACTTTGTCAAGATTGAAGATGCTGTGTCAGTCCATGGACGGTAAGAGAAAGGGGATTCACTCCAGAGATAAAAACGATATTTCTCCCACTCTACAAGACTCTGGTCCGGCCTCACCTGGAGTATGCCATCCAGTTCTGGACACCAGTCCTCAGGAAGGATGTGCTGGAACTAGAGAGAGTCCAGAGAAGGGCAACAAAACTAATAAAAGACTGGAGTACATCAGTTATGAGGAAAGGTTACGAGCGCTGAACTTATTCTCTCTCAAGAGAGAATGTGATTTCAATGTACAAATACCATACTGGTGAGCCCACAATAGGGATAAAAAAACGTTTCCGTGAAAGGAAAATTTAATAAGACACGCGGCTGTTCACTAAATTTAGAAAAAAGCGGTTTAACCTTAAACTGCATAGAGGGTTCTTTACTGTAAAAACGGTAAGGATGTGGTATTCTCTTCCACAGGTGGTGGTTTCAGCAGGGAGTATCGATAAAAAAAAAACAAAAAACTATTACATAAGCACCCGAACGAGCACAACATACAGGGATATACAATGTAATACTGACATATAATCACATACATACTGTAGGTTGGACTTGATGGACTTGTGTCTTATTTCAACCTTGCCTACTATGTAACTAGGAATGGCAAGAGTCATGTCTTGAGGAAACAAGGCACCGCTCATCACCTGGCCAATACCATCCCTATAGTGAAGCATGGTGGTTTTTCAGCACCGCTCTGAAACTCAGACTGGGGTGAAGGTTCATCTTCCAACAAGACAATGACCCGAACCACACAGCCAAGATAACAAAGGAGTGGCTACGGGCAACTCTGTCAATGAATCTAAGAGAAAACATTATCAATCTGTGGGAGGAGGGTTAGATATACTAGCAGATTTAGATACACTAACAAATTGAAGCTGAACTTCTGTTCCCACTGCAATTACATCAACATTTTTTCTTCTTTTGGGAGAAAGGTTTTTCATGAAAAACTAAAATCTGATCATTGACAGTCAGTGGTAAATGGTTTGTCTCAACACTGCATACTGCAACATTTGCAGGAGAGGTTGTTTAGTTGAAAAACAGAGACTTACTGGCCAGATTACCAGGTGAAAATAAAAGAAAACGCCAAAAAAAAAAAAAAAAAAACTTATTGGAGCCATCACATCCAACAACTGGTAAGCTCCAATATAATAAATGCTTTCTATTGGATTTAATACCATTTTAACCACTTCAGCCCCGGACCATTATGCAGCTTAAAGACCAGAGGTGTTTTTACAATTTGACACTGCGCTGCTTTAACTGGTAATTGCGCGGTCATGCAATGTTGTATCCAAACAAAATTTTGCGTCCTTTTTTTTGATGGTATTTGATTACCTCTGCGATTTTTATTTTTTGCAATATAAAAACGGAAAAAGACCAAACATTTTGAAAAAAATAAATAAAAATTTCTACATTTTGTTATAAGAAAAATCGAATAAATTCAACTTTAGTCATACATTTAGGCTAAAATGTATTCAGCCACATGTCTTTAGTAAAAAAAAATGTCAATAAGCGTATATTTATTGGTTTCCGCAAAAGTTATAGCGTCTACAAACTAGGGTACATTTTCTGGAATTTACACAGCTTTTAGTTTTATGACTGCCTATCTCATTTCTTGAGGTGCAAAAACTGGCAGGGCAGTACAACCCCCCCCCCCCCAAATGACCCCATTTTGGAAAGTAGACACCCCAAGGAAATTGCTGAGAGGCATGTTGAGCCCATTGAATATTATATTTTTGTCCCAAGTGATTGAATAACGACAAAAGAAAATATTTTTTTTTACAAAAAGTTGTCACTAAATGATATATTGCTCACACATGCCATGGTTATATGTAAAAATACACCCCAAAATACATTCTGCTGCTTCTCCTCCTGAGTACGGGGATACCACATGTGTGGGAATTTTTGGGAGCCTAGCCGCGTCCGGGACCCCAAAAACCAATCACCGCCTTCAAGATTTCTAAGGGCATAAATTTTTGATTTCACTCCTCACTACCTATCACAGTTTTGAAGGTCATAAAATGCCGAGATGGCACAAAACCCCCCCAAATGACCCCATTTTGGAAAGTAGACACCCCAAGCTATTTGCTGAGAGGCATGGTGAGTATTTTACAGCTCTCATTTGTTTTTGAAAATGAAGAAAAGAAAAATGTATTTATTTTTTAAATTTTCAAAACTTTGTGACAAAAAGCGAGATCTGCAAAATACTCACCATACCTCTCAGCAAATAGCTAGGGGTGTCTACTTTCCAAAATGGGGTCATTTGGGGGGGGGGGGGTTTGTGCCATCTGGGCATTCCATGACCTCCGAAACTGATAGGCAGTGAGGAGTGAAATCAAAAATTTACACCCTTAGACAGCCTGAAGGCGGTGCTTGGTTTTTGGGGTCCCGTACGCGGCTAGGCTCCCAAAAAGTCTCTAATGTGGTATCCCCGTACTCAGGAGAAGCAACAGAATGTATTTTGGGGTGTAATTCCACATATGGCATGTTTGAGCAAAAATAGGATTTTTTACTCACCGTAAAATCCTTTTCTCTGAGTCCATGGACCGACACAGCTTCTCTATTGACAAAGTGGGTATTATCCGTTAATTAGGAGTGACTAGGCAGAAAAACTTGTAAAAAGTGTTGCATCACACCTTCTACAGTACCGCCCAGGGGGAGGACCCTCTGGGTATACCCTCTCAGTCTGCATCTTCGCAGATCAGTTGGTCAAAAAGCAGTACAAACTTAAGAGGGGTGGGTGCTGTGTCGGTCCATGGACTCAGAGAAAAGGATTTTACGGTGAGTAAAAAATCCTATTTACTCTTTCGTCCATGGACCGACACAGCTTCTCTATTGACAAAGTGGGACGTCCCAAAGCAGTGTCAGAGAAAAAACGAGGGGTGGTAACAGCATAAAAACAAACTTCACCCCAAAACAGCACTCCTCCAACGGAGGAGTTGCAACTCTAAACAGCCGCTTGCAAAACCTTATAATATACAAAAAATGTAGCGCTATACATAAAAGTTATATACAAAACACCCAAGTGTAGTGCTCAAAACAAATAAATGTAAAAGAGTCCGTAAAAAGTCCAAAATGGACAAAATATATGTGTAAATAAAGTCTTTGATGACCATTCAAACGTGGATAGTCTTGAAATTTTCAAAACACAACTGGTGACTTTCAAAAAGCAAATGACTATAACGTGACCACCACCAAATGGAAAGGAGGCTTACCAGATGGAATGGACCCAGTAAACGTATGTCTAAAGGGTCAAACAGGCTTGGTACATGTATACTCGTAGGTCTAGAGTCCTGGCTGGCGTTGCACACATCAATGTCCAAAATCCAGGGTCTAGTGGTGTCACCAAATATCCGAACCCAGTATGATGATGGGATAGCTCACAATGGAACCATATTATAGGGAAGAAGGAGAGGGCACATAGCGTAATAACGTAGATACTATTTATTAAATGCAGGTAGATACACTTACATTCAAGCAGTAAACGTAGCGCTTTGCAAAACACTCAGTGGCAGCAGTGGAATCTCCCGACGCGTTTCGCAATACCTTGCATCGTCTGGGGTATGATCATACCCCAGACGATGCAAGGTATTGCGAAACGCGTCGGGAGATTCCACTGCTGCCACTGAGTGTTTTGCAAAGCGCTACGTTTACTGCTTGAATGTAAGTGTATCTACCTGCATTTAATAAATAGTATCTACGTTATTACGCTATGTGCCCTCTCCTTCTTCCCTATAATATGGTTCCATTGTGAGCTATCCCATCATCATACTGGGTTCGGATATTTGGTGACACCACTAGACCCTGGATTTTGGACATTGATGTGTGCAACGCCAGCCAGGACTCTAGACCTACGAGTATACATGTACCAAGCCTGTTTGACCCTTTAGACATACGTTTACTGGGTCCATTCCATCTGGTAAGCCTCCTTTCCATTTGGTGGTGGTCACGTTATAGTCATTTGCTTTTTGAAAGTCACCAGTTGTGTTTTGAAAATTTCAAGACTATCCACGTTTGAATGGTCAAAGACTTTATTTACACATATATTTTGTCCATTTTGGACTTTACGGACTCTTTTACATTTATTTGTTTTGAGCACTACACTTGGGTGTTTTGTATATAACTTTTATGTATAGCGCTACATTTTTTGTATATTGTTTGTTTTTTGCTTTTTCCATAGGCATTGTAGCTGCTCACATTTGTTAGTAGCGCGAATATTGTTTGTATTTTGTGCTTGCAAAACCTTGCGGCCGAAAGAGGCATCCGAAGATGCACCTACATCAACCTTGTAGAATTTTGTGAAAGTGTGAGCGGACGACCAAGTCGCCGCTTTACATAGTTGGGAAACAGACGCTTGATGTCGGAAAGCCCAAGAGGCACCTATTGCCCTGGTTGAATGCGCCGTGACAGGAAAGGGGGGTGCCTGACCCTTTAAGGCGTAAGCCTGGATTACTATCTATCTGTCGGATCCACCTAGAGATGGTGGCCGATGAGACTGCTTGCCCCTTCTTGGGACCAGCCACCGAAACAAACAGTGAGTCTGACTTCCGGAACAGGGAAGTAGCAGATAAGTATACTCTCAAAGCTCGGACAATGTCCAAGGAATGCAACGCCGACTCCTTAGGATTCGACGGCTGAGGACACAAGGATGGAAGTACAATGTCTTCGTTGAGATGAAAAGCCGAAACGACTTTCGGAAGAAAGGAAGGCTGCAGCCGCAGCACCACCTTATCCTTGTGGAAAATCAAATAGGGAGCCTTGCAGGACAAGGCTGCCAGCTCAGAGACTCGTCTAACTGACGTAACAGCCACCAAAAAGACCACTTTCTGAGAAAGTGTCAACAGGGGAATATCTCTAATATTCTCAAACGTGCCTTCTGAAGCACCGAGAGGACCAGGTTCAAGTCCCACGGAGGTAACGGGGGACGGACCGGAGGGGCCACATGTCGGACCCCCTGCACAAATGTACTCACGAGAGAGTGAGTCGCCAGGGGTCGCTGAAAAAAGACAGCCAGGGCAGATATCTGTCCCTTAAATCGTACTTAGGGCAAGCCTTTGGTCCACCCCATGCTGTAAAAAACAGCAGGATTCTGGAAACCAAATAGGTACGCGGATGCCATTTCATTTCCTCACACATGGAGATGTAGGCCCTCCAAGTGCGGTGATAGACCTTCCTAGGATGGTTTTCGAGCACTTCTTATAGTAGAGATTACTGAGTCTGACAGGCCCCAGTCTCCCAGTACCTGGTTCTCAACAGGCATGCCGTTAAAGCCAATGACTGTAAAGCAGGATGGAATATGGGACCTTGCGATAGCAGGTCCTTCCGTAGTGGTAGGCTCCAGGGGACGTCTGCTACCAGACGTACTAGATCGGCGTACCAAGGACGCTGAGGCCAATCTGGAGCGATTAGGATCATTGGAATTCCCTCTGCCTCCACTCTGCGGAGCAGAAGAGGAAGAAGCCTTAAAAGGAGGGAAGGCATAGATTAGCCAATACTGACCGCACGATGCTACCAACGCGTCCGTTGCGTCTGCCCATGGGTCTCTTGACCGGGCCACAAATCTCAATACCTTCCGATTGAGTCGGGAAGCCAGAAGATCTACGTCTGGCGTGCCCCATCTTTGGCAGAGGAGTTGGAACACCTCTGGGTGTAAGGACCATTCTCCCTGGTCCAGCATCTGGCGGCTCAGGTAGTCCGCCTGCCAGTTTTCCACACCCGGAATGTACACGGCCGACAGTGCCGGTACGCTCCTCTCTGCCCACTTCAGGATGCGAGCGATCTCCGATGCTGCAGCTGAGCTTCTTGTTCCTCCCTGATGATTGACATATGCCACTGCTGTGGCGTTGTCTGACTGGATCCTGACTGGACGCCCTTGCAGCCTCTGAGACCACTTGAAGAGGCACAGCTTGATCGCCCGGATCTCCAGGACATTGATCAGCAGGAGGGCTTCCTCTGGGGTCCAGCGACCTTGCGCCGACTGGACACCCCAGACTCCCCCCCCCCCCAACCTGTAAGGCTGGCGTCCGTCGTGATCACTATCCAGTAAACCGGAAGAAATGACTTCCCGGCCATTAGAGCCGGTGCTGTCAGCCACCATACCAGGGATCTCCTGACTAGGTGGCTCACTCGGATTTGATAATCCAGAGATGAAGGGCATCTGTTCCATCTGGACAGAACTTCCTTCTGTAACACTCGAGTGTGGTATTGAGCATATGGGACCGCCTCGAAGGAGGCTACCATGAGGCCCAACACTCGCATGCAAAAACGGAGTGACGACCAATTCCTGGAAGTCAGCTGCCATACTGCAGCCCGGAGGGTCTGCAACTTCTCCACAGGGAGGAATACCTTTGCCTCTGAGGAATCCAGAATCAACCCCAGGTACACTACGCGTTGAGTCGGCACCAATACTGACTTGTGTGTTTAGTATCCAACCACAGTCTCGAAGAGTCTGACAGGTAATGGACACGCTTACCTCTAATTCTGAGCTTGAAGGGGCCTTCAGCAGAAGGTCGTCCAAGTAACCTGTGATAGCGATACCCCGCTGTCTTAGAAGTGCCAGAATCGGAGCGAGCACCTTGGTGAACGTCCTGGGTGCTGAGGCAAGGCCAAACGGGAGGGCCATAAACTGGTAGTGGTTCTTTCCGATAGCAAATCGCAGAAACCTCTGGTGTCTGGAGTATATGGGGACATGCAGGTATGTGTCCTTGATGTCCAAGGAGGCCAGAAAGTCCCCCGGATGGAGAGCCGTGACTACAGATCGAACCGACTCCATCCGAAATCTTTGTACCTTCACAAAGCAATTGAGGGCTCTGAGATCCAAGATTGGACAAACCCCCTCCTTCTTCGGCACAATGAACAGATTTGAGTAAAAACCCTGACCCCGTTCATGTTCTGGAACTGGAATAACTACCCCACGTTCCAGTAGACCCTGGACCGCCCCATACAGGGCCTCCCGACGGGTCGGTAGTAGCTGGAGATTGGAGGTGATGAATCTGTCTGGTGGACAAGAGAGAAATTCTATTTTGTAGCCTGAGGAGATTACTTCGCAAACCCACCTGTCGGAGACTAGAGCAGTCCACTGAGTCGCGAATTTGCAAAGACGTCCCCCCACCCGAGAGCTGGGTGGGGGCGGACCTTCATGTGGACGCAGATTTGTCCGCAGGCTTGTTGGGTCTGCGGGACCAAGGACGCTTCTGTCCTTGGGCAGGCGCTTTATCGGCCTGGGGTCTTTTCCCTGTCGCCTTAAGGGGGCGAAAAAAACGCTTACGTGCAGTAAAGGAGGGCCCTTGCCCTTGGCGTGGTCCCTTACCCTTGCTAGTTTGGGGAAGCAAAGTGCTTTTACCTCCTGTGACATCCTTGATGATGTCATCCAGAGAAGCCCCAAAAAGTCTGTCGCCCTTAAAAGGCAGATCCAACAGGGCTTTCTTGGAAGTCTGGTCCGCAGACCAGCCCTTTAGCCAGATCAGGCGGCGTATTGCTACTGCATAAACCGAAGCTCTTGACAGCAGGGGAATAGTATCCATGTCTGACTCGCAGACAAACTTAAGGCCCTGGACCAACTGGTCGGCCAAAGTTATCTCATTAGGAGGAGCAGCTCGCTCCTTTAACCCCTGGAGTAGCAATTTTGCCCATTCAGTAAGTGTCTGAGACACTAGGGCCCCCGCCAATGCCGGGCGTACTGCCGAGCCTACCACTGAGTATAGGTAGCGAGCGAGCGCTTCAGCCTTCTTATCCACAGGGTCCTTGAAAACAGGAGTCCCTTCTACTGGAATAGTAGTTGCTCTATTAAGTCTGGACACTGAAGGGTCCACTATAGGGGGAGAGGTCCATATCTTCAGAAAACTCTCCTCAAAGGGGTACCGTACTGCAAACCTCTTTGGGGCTGTAAAGACCCTCAGTGGGTTCTCCCATTCCTTGTATAAGAGTTTGTCAAAATAAGACACACAAGGGAACACCTTAGCAGTGCGGGCAGGTTTACGAAACCCAAAGGGGACTGGAGTATCTGCTACTTCTGCAGTCTTTTCCAACTTTAGCGTATCCCGCACTGCAGTAATAAGGTCAGATACCAAAGCCGTCTCGCGTACTGACCTGGACTTGGAGTCCTCCTCACTGTCCGATCGGTCACGGTCTGCAGTCTCTGATGCATCAGAATCTGGGCCATGAGCCGTAGCTGGACCTGGTTCTGCATCAGAAATATCCCCAGAAGATTGCAGGGGACGGGGGCGTTTATTACCCCCTGTATTCCCGTGTGCTGCTTCCACCCTGGCAGCAAACGCCTCTAGGATTGCCGACATAGCGTCCATAGACACCTCAGGGATACCAGCTGCTAAATCTGGTGTTTCAGGGGAGAAGACATCTGGCTCAGATGCCATGCTGACCACACGCTGACACCCACAAGGCTCCAGGCAAGATATCAATAGGCCACCCTCCTGTGCTGCAGAGAGGCTGGGTCACCCAGAGGACTCACCACCCTGGATAGGTACTGCTATGCTGCGCCTGTGATGCTGTCCCACTGCTGCTGTGTCAGTCTGCTTCTTTTATCAGCACTTCCTGTGTGAATTTTCGCGCCAGTGTAATGCACCCTAGAGGCCAGAGGCTCTCGCAAAATGGTTGCCAAAAACGTCTGTATGGAAGATAATGTGGGCTCTAAGAAAATGGCCGCCGACAGAAGATAGAGGTCAAGCAGCCATAGCCCACAAAAAGATGGCCGCCGAACGGCAATATCTGCATACAGGGTGGACAAACATGGCCGCCGATCAGCTGATAGGGGCCAGTGGGTGTGGCCGAACCACAGGAAGATGGCCGCCGGGCAGTCACAAGAGGCCAAACTTGGCATGGACCACCTCAAAATGGCCGCCGACAGCATGGAGGAGGAAGGACACAAACACAGGTAAGAAAAAATGACATTTCTTTTAAATGTTAGTTACAGCCAGCCCCGCTCCAGTGGGACCCCCTAGGTGACCCCCAGCACCCAGCAACCTTTAGCTAGAAGCCCAGGGAGGAGGGAAAGGCAGGGAGAGAGGGAAGAAAGGGGCCACAACCACTTACTTGATCTCTCCAGGAATGTCCAGCTAAATCACCCAGCCGAGGCAGGGGAGTTTTACTTACCTATCCTGCATGTATTCTGCTGGAAGACATTCCAAACAGATCATCGTCCGCGCACGGAAGGTGACTGTTGGCCAGGCATGCTGTGATTGGACCCAGAAGGGACGATCATATGTATGCCCTGGAGCATGACGCTCACCGGACAGGCTGCTGCGACTCGGCCGTAAGGTCAGCCGAAGCTGAGCGGTCCGATGCAGGCCCTGGAGCGTAAGCTCACCGGCCACCCGTGGAGCGACGGGCATGTCGTGGAAAACCCAGCGCGTAGCTAGGGTCGGCACACGCTCGATGGCCGAAACTGGGGAGACTAAAAGGATCGAGGATCCAGCCTGTCACCCAGTCGGCAGTTAATCGAAGATCGCAGGAAACAACAAATGTAGCAAAAAAAAAAAAAATATATATATATTATATCTTTTTTCCCCGGACCAATGGGCCCGAAGGGAGCCATATCCTACTCCTTTCTAGACAGAAAAAAACTGATCTGCGAAGATGCAGACTGAGAGGGTATACCCAGAGGGTCCGCCCCCTGGGCGGTACTGTAGAAGGTGTGATGCAACACTTTTTACAAGTTTTTCTGCCTAGTCACTCCTAATTAACGGATAATACCCACTTTGTCAATAGAGAAGCTGTGTCGGTCCATGGACGAAAGAGTAATATCATTTAGTGACAACTTTGTGCAAAAAATAAAAAATAAATTGTCTTTTTCCCGCAACTTGTGTGAATATTTTAAAAATATTCCATGGACTCGACATGCCTCTCAGCAAATAGCTTGGGGTGTCTACTTTCAAAAATGGGGTCATTGGGGGGGGGGGGGGGTTTGAACTGTCCTGGCATTTTATGCACAACATTAGTTAGCTTATGTCACACATCATCCACTCTAACCACTTGAAGGACAAAGACCTGACACTTTTTGTTTACATGAAAACATTTTTTTTTGCAAGAAAATTACGTTGAACCCCCAAACATAATATTTTTTTAAAGCAAAGGCCCTACAGAATAAAATGGTGGGTGTTGCATTGGGAGACCCTGTGTAAGTGTGTCCTAGTCTGTGAAATGCTGTACCGTACGCTAAAATGTCACTAGTGTGTGGTAGCGTTCAAAACATTTACCAATGCACAGACCAGTATTGTCAGGACAGTGTGGACAATAATAACAGGTCTCATGCCCAAATCCGCGCTTGCTACAGACATGACATCTACTTTAGGGGGCTTGTTGGGTAGGGGTACTCTCGAGAACATACGGAAAATGCCTCTCATGCAGCCGGCTTACTGCATTTGGTTGGGAATGGTGAGGTGCAGCACCGCCTGGAAACAGGTGGTCTGACAATCTCTTCCTGGAATGCAAGGAAGGATAAAGTCCTGCCTGAAGCTCTGTAAAGCACATGAGCGTCCAGCAAAGCCAATTGAAATAAGTAAACACTTTTGTACCAGCGTCTGGCCTTACGGGCAATTAAGTACGGCGCCAACAACCCGGTCGTTGAGGTCCACTACTCCCATATTTTGGTTATATTTGTGGACACGTTGTGGAGAAACCCCTCTACCAGTCGCCGTACGAATTTGGACTGTCGTGTCTGCGTGAAGGGAGGTAAGAACGAAAACATTATTATCCCTCCACTTCACAGCGAGCAAATTATTACACTTCAAGCAGGCTCTCTCCCCCAGCCTAAGACGAGAATCTACAAGCCCCTGGGGAAAGCCCCGGCGATTAGGTCGCACGGTGCCACATGCGCCAATTTGATGATCAAATAAGCGACTAAAAAAAGTGTCATGCTCGTGTAATAATTGTCCACATACAAGTGGTACCCCTTTCCGAATAAGGGTGAAACCAAGTTCCACACTATCTTGCTGTCAGGGTCACCTGTGGCCAGGTGACAGATGCACACCGTAGGGGGACAGGAGTGCACCGCGAGGTAGTGAACCCTATGGCTGGCTTCTGTGGGTAGGAAACTGGGTGGTTGTGGAAAGCGGGACCAGAGGAGCACAACCGGGATCCCAACGGAAGCGAGAGCCAAGATTCCCCAGGGCGCGGAGTCTAAGACCCAGCTGGTCTTCTCCAGGGCCTCTAGTGGTGAGGATGTTACGCTGCAGGCTGGGACCAGGTCGCGGCCCCTGGAGTTTCCTAGCTCACGCCCCGTAGGATAAGGGGAAACAGCGGCACACGATAGAGAGAACCGAATAACAAGCCGAAGGTCAGGGGCCACAAGCAGACAAGGATAACGAAGAACGAGCCGAAGGTCAAGGGTCACGAGCAGACAGGGATGGTCGGGGACAAGCCAATAACGTAACAGAGAGACAGACGTAGCACACGGCAGGCAGGAACCCAAACACACAATGCCTAACAAACACGTTGATCAGCAAAGCAGGCTTGCAGTGCACAGGTTAATATAGTGTTCAGTGATAGGGCCTGGGGTGGAGTCAGGCTGGGAGGAGATTATAAAGGAAGCCAGGTGAAGGAGGTCTGGTCTCTAGATGAACACATGAGGAGGAAGGTAAGATGGCAGACAGACATTAATGCATATCCATGACACTTGCCAGCGCTCCCTATGTAATCTGGGCAGTTCTCCGGCTCTACGTGACTATCTTTTCCCTCAAACCATAAAGCTCCATACATAGCCTGTTGCCCTGTCACAGAACTTATAGAGCTTGACCCCGTACCTGGCACGCTTGCTGGGAAGATACTGTCGGACAAAAAATTGAATCAGGGACTCATCAATGCAGACAACTTGATTGGGAGTAAACAAGGCTGCAAAACGTTCGTTGAAGTGGTTTATGAGGGGCCGAATTTTGTAGAGCCGATCGTATTCAGGGTCTCCACGAGGACGACAAAAGTTCATGGTCGTTGAAGTCAATGAAAACGCAAGATCTGCTCGTATCGTTTCCTGGACATGGAGGCAGAGAACATGGGCATATGGTCAATTGGGCGCATGGACCAATAGGCGCGCAACGACGTGAATTTATGTGTGCCCTTGTTGAGGGAAAGGCCCAGAAAGGTCTTAAATTCGGAAACCATAATTGGTTTCCAATCTCTGGCAAGGGAAGGCAACTGGGAATTAGCGGCGATGAATTGACCAGCATATAAATTACTCTGGCCCACAATAGATCTATAGAGATCTTCTGTGAAAAACAGCGAATAATAATCAAGTGGTGTAAAATCAGGATTGGCCAATTTTGCAGGAAGGGCACTATGGGCCTGCCTTTGTCTTCTTGGTGGCAGCAGGACACTACTTGTGCTTGCCACCTCGCCAGATTGAACTGCACTTATGGGACTCGCCACGTCACCAAGTGTTACTGCAGTGCTGGATGTACATCCAGGCTGTATTAGGCCACTGGTGCTTGCCAGTTCACCAGAAGGAATAGCGGCGCTAGTACTTCTCTGCTCCATAATACGAGAGCCCTGTGGTTCTTGCTCCTCAACAGCAGAATGGGGTCGGGTACGCCTGACCTCAGCAGGGACCTCACCTTAGTCGTCAGAGCTATCTGTCATGGAGCCGCTGTCTTCTACGGAATTGTATTCTGAGCCTGAATCTGACAGATGCATGACCTCCTCTTCACTATCTGTCATGCTCAAAAACTCGTAGGCCTCTTTACTAGTGTACCTTCGATTTGCCATTTTGGGCTCTAAATTTAGTGGTACACTAGTAAGGATTCACAGGTAAAAAAGCACCCGACTGTCAGCAAATGTATAAAACGCTACCGAAAAAACTGTTAGCGATCGCAGGGATCAGGCCTGTCTCTGAACGCTGCAGTTATGCGTGTTGTGTTTTGTAAGGGACAGTGATCGATCAATACTGCACTTGGGTGGGCTGGGCGGAAGGGCCAAATGCAGGTGCTAGCAGGTATCTGGGCTGATCCCGCTAACACTGCATTTTTGGGAACCCTAAACTGCCAGGGACGCTAGTATAGATCTGATCAGATACTATACCCCCTAGGGAGGTGTATGCTTCGCGCGTTAGCGTTACTGGCACTAACCTGGGGCAGCGCAGACCCTGACGCTAAAACCTAATTGCTATCACCTGCTGGGCGATCAGGGGGGTTAAACCTTTATTGGGTTACATAAAGCGGGTGCCCGGATGCTATAAAAAGCAAACTAACAAACCAGCGTCACCCATAACACTTATACGGTGATCACTGGTAAAAGGGTTAACTAGGGGCAATCAGGGGGTTAAAACCTTTATTAGGTAATATATGGGGGTACCTGACGCTATATATAAAAACCTGACAGGGAACCTAAATATCAAAATAACTAACTGGATAACCAGTGTCACCAGTGACACTTATACGGTGATCACTGGTGAAAGGGTTAACACCTTTATTAGGTTTTATATGGGGGTACCTTATGCTATAAAAACCTGGCGGCGAACCTAAAAAAAAATAACTGGCTACCTAGCGGCACCAGCGACACTACTACAGCGATCAGAAAAATGATTGCTTAGTGACACTGGCGATAGGGGGTGAAAGGGTTACCTGGGGGGCGATCAAGGGGTTAAACCTTTATTAGGGGGGGGGGTTAGGGGGCTACCCTGGACCTAAAAAGAGACCCAACACTAATATCCCTGACACTTTTTTTACTGTCACAAATGACACCGATTGCAGTGATCAGTAAAAAAAATGACCACTGCAAAACAGTGAGACTGTGACTGGGGGTACGGGGGGTGAAAGTGTGAATACGTGCAACTTACTGGTGCAACTTACTGTGAGATGTATTCTCTCCTCACGCCGGACGAAAAGACCGCCGCAAGGAGAGATGACATCACTTCCTCCTGTCTGGGTTTACATTACACAGGCAGGGGAAGCATCTTATTCGCCGGGAGCGATCGCGAGGGGGTGGCCAGAAACCAATGGCTGCCCCCTCATCCTGGATCACCCCTCAAGCTTAACAGATCACCACATGTACCGGGTGGGGGACCCCCCACCCGCGGGAAGGCAGGCACATCCAGGTACGTGGATGTGCCTGTCCGTGCCATTCTGCCGACGTATATGTACATGTGGCGGTCCTTAAGTGGTTAACATGTACTTACAGTGCCTTGAAAGAGTATTCATACCCTTTGAAATTTTCCACATTTTGTCAGGTTACAACCAAAAACTTTTATGCGATAGACCAACACAAAGTGGCCCATAATTGTGAAGTGGAAGGAAAAACGATAAATGGTTTTCATTTTTTTTTTTTTAACAAATAAATATCTGAAAAAAGTGTGGCATGCATTTGTATTCAGCCCCCTTTACTCTGATACCCCCAACTAAAATAGTGGAACCAATTACCTTCAGAAGTAGGGATGAGCTTCGAGTTGAACTCATGTTCGACTCGAACACTGGCTGTTCGCACGTTCGCCGAACAGCGAACAACTGTAAAAGTCTATGGGAGAAATCTAAAGTGCTAATTTTTAAGGCTTATATGCAAGTTATCATAAAAAGTGTTTGGGGACCAGGGTCCTGCCCCAGGGGACATCAATGGACATCAGGTATCAATGCAAAAAAAAAGTTTTAAAAAATAGGCAGTTTTTTCGGGAGCAGTGATTTTAATAATGCTTAAAGTGAAACAATAAAAGTGAAATATTCCTTTAAATTTCGTACCTGGGGGGGGGGGGGGTGTATAGTATATGCCTGCAAAGCAGCGCTTGTTTCCCGTGCTTAGAACTGTCCCTGCACAAGGTGTCATTTCTGAAGGAAAAAAAAAAGTAATTTAAAAGCACTCGCGGCTATAATGAATTGTCGGCTCCCGGCAATACAGAGAAACGTCATTGATAAAAAAAAAAAAATGCGTGGGGGTCCCCCCCCAAATTCAATTACCAGGCCCTTCAGGTCTGGTATGGATTTTAAGGGGAACTCCACCCCAAATTTAAAAAAATTAAAACAAATGGCGTGGAGTTCCCCCAAAAATCCATACCAGACCCTTTATCCGAGCGCGCAACCTGGCAGGCCGCAGGAAAAGAGGGGGGGGGGCGAGAGAGCGCCCCCTCCTGAACCGTACCAGGCCACATGCCCTCAACATGGGGAGTATGTCCCCATGTTGATGGGGACAAGGGCCTCATCCCCACAACCCTTGCCCGGTGGTTGTGGGGGTCTGCGGGCAGGGGGCTTATCGGAATCTGGAAGACCCCTTTAACAAAGGGAACCCCCAGATCCCGGGCCCCACCTATGTGAATTGGCAAGGGGTACATTGTAAAAAAAAAAAGTAAAAAAAAAACAAAAAAAACAAACAGACACCTTGGAAAAGTCCTTTATTAAAAATAAAAAAATAAAAAACACAAGTGCTAATTATAAAGGCTAATATGCAAGTTATTGTCCTAAAAAGGGTTTGGGGACCCGGGTCCTGCCTCAGGGGACATGTATCAATGCAAAAAAAAACGTTTTAAAAATGGCTGTTTTTCGGGCTTATCGGAATCTGGAAGTCCCCTTGGAAAAGTCCTTTATTAAAAATAAAAAAAAACACATTCCAGCGATGTAATTCAGTGTCCTGCGGCGCTCTGATGTCCAGCGCTGCAATCTCCACTCCACACGAAACGTCATTGACTGAGAGGACCTACACTGCGGAGGAAGTTTCCCATCAGGTCCGCTCAGCCAATGACATAGGCGGGGTCTGAGGTACGAGGGGGCGGGGGCGACCTCTTATCTTAGACCCCGCCTACGTCATTGGCTGAACGAACCTGATGGGGAACGCGAGAAGGGGCGGGTCTATTCATTTTTTTACACTGCGGAGGAAGTTCCCCATCAGGTCTGCTCAGCCAATGACGTAGGCGGGGTCTAAGATACGAGGGCGCCCCCGCCCCCTCGTACCCCGCCTACGTCATTGGCTGAGCGGACCTGATAGGGATCTTCCTCCGCAGTGTAGGTCCGCTCAGCCAATGACGTTTCGTGTGGAGTGGAGACTGCAGTGATGGACATCGGATAGCCGCGGGACACTGGATTACATCGCTGGAATGTGTTTTTTATTTTTAATAAAGGACTTTTCCAAGGGGACTTCCAGATTCCGATAAGCCCGAAAAACAGCCATTTTTAAAACGTTTTTTTTTGCATTGATACATGTCCCCTGAGGCAGGACCCGGGTACCCAAACCCTTTTTAGGACAATAACTTGCATATTAGCCTTTACAATTAGCACTTTTGATTTTGAACGTTCGAGTCCATTGTATTTAATAGGGTTCTAAAGTTCACGCAAACTTTAGGTCTGTTTGCAAGTTCTGGTGCGAACCAAACAGGTGACTTCTGAATAGGGATGAGCGGAAGACCCCCCTATCTAGTAATAATAGTCCACATGTGTGTAATTTAATCTCAGTATAAAACAGCTGTTCTGTGAAGCCCTCAGAGGTTTGTTAGAGAACCTTAGCGAACAAACAGCACCATGAAGGCCAAGGAACACACCAGACAGGTCAGGGATAAAGTTGTGGAGAAGTTTAAAGCAGGGTTAGGTTATAAAAATAAAAAAAAACATACCAAGCTTTGAGCACCGTTCAATCCATCATTCAAAAATGGAAAGCGTATGGCACAACTGCAAACCTACCAAGACATGGCTGTCCACCTAAACTGACAGGGTGGGCAAGAAGAGCATTAATCAGAGAAGCAGCCAAGAGGCCCGTGGGTAACTCTGGAGGAGCTGCAGAGATCCACAGCTAAGATGGGAGAATCTGTCCACAGGACAACTATTAGTCATGCATTCCACAAACCTGGTCTTTATGGAAGAGTGGCAAGAAGAAAGCCATAAGAAGTCATGTTTGCAGTTTGCGAGAAGTCATGAGGTGGGGGGAGACGCAGCAAACATGTGGAAGAAGGTGCTCTGGTCAAAAAATGAACTTTTTGGGCCAAAAGCAAAACGCTATGTGTGGCAGAAAACAAAAACTGCACATCAACCTGAACACACCATCCCCACCATGAAACATGGTTGTGGGGATGCTTTTCTTGAGGAGGGACAGGGAAGCCGATTAGTGTTGATGAGAAGATGGATGGAGCCAAATACAGGGCAATCTTAGAAGAAAACCTTTTAGAGTCTGCAAAAGACTTGAGACTAATGCCGCGTACACACGATCGTTTATCATGCCGTTAAAAATGCCATTTTTAAAAATGGCCATTAACCACTTAACGACCGCTCACTGTATATATACGTCGGCAGAATGGCACCGACAGGCACAAATCACGTACAGTGTACGTGATCGCCTTTGTACAGTTGGGGGGTCCGATCGGACCCCCCTCCTATACAGTGAGCGGTCGTTTATCGTTGGGGAGCGATCAGAGATGAGGGGGTGACCATTCGATTTCGGCCACCCCCTCGCGATCGCTCCCGGCCAATGAAAATGCTTCCTCCGCCATGTGATGTAAACACAGGCAGGAGGAAGTGATGTCATCTCCCTTGCGGCGGTCTTTTCGATTCCGGCGCCGAGGAGAGAGGAAGCAGGTTAGTACACCAACAGTCCACTGACACTTAGGTACACATAGGCACACATTTCACCCCCCAGTCACCCCCAGATCACCCCCCAGGTCACCCCCCAGCCCCCAATCACAGTGTCACTGATTGCAGTGATCATTTATTTTACTGATCACTGCATTCAGTGTCATCTGTGATAATAAAAAGTTGCAGGGCAGTTAGGTTTAGGCCCCTTTAGGTCCAGGGTAGCCCCCTAACCCCCCCTAATAAAGGTTTAACCCCTTGATCGCCCCCAGGTAACCCCTTTCACCCCCTAACGCCAGCGTCACTAAGCGATCATATTTTCGATCGCTGTATTTAGTGCCGGTGGTGCCCTAGATAGCCAGTTATTTATTTTTAGTTTCGCCGCAGGTTTTTAGAGCGTCAGGTACCCCCATATATTATTTTAACCCCCTGATTGCCCCTAGAGTTAACCCTTTCACCAGTGATCACTGTATAAGCGTCACTGGTGACACTGGTTACCCAGTTAGTTATTTAGGTAACCCGTCAGGCTTTTATATAGCGTCGGGTACCCCCATATTTAACCTAATAAAGGTTTTAACCCCCCGATTGCCCCTAGTTAACCCTTTCACCAGTGATCACCATATAAAGGTTACGGGTGACGCTGGTTGGTTAGTTTGCTTTTTATAGCATCAGGGCACCCGCCGTATATAACCCAATAAAGGTTTAACCCCCTGATCGCCCGGCGGGTGAGATCAATTAGGTTTTAGCGCCAGAGAGGGTCTGCGTCGCCCCAGGCAGCGTTAGGTTAGTGCCAGTAACGCTAACACCCACGCGCAAAGCATACACCTCCCTTAGTGGTATAGTATCTGATCAGATCTATACTAGCGTCCCCAGCGGTTTAGGGTTCCCAAAAACGCAGTGTTAGCGGGATCAGCCCAGATACCTGCTAACACCTGCGTTTAGCCCCTCCGCCCAGCCCAGCCCAGCCCAGCCCACCCCACCCAAGTGCAGTATCGATCGATCACTGTCACTTACAAAACACATAACTGCAGCGTTCGCAGAGACAGTCCTGATCCCTGCGACCGCTAACAGTTTTTTTGTAGCGTTTGATATATTTGCTGACGACAGTCGGGTGCTTTTTTTCCTGTGAATCTTACTAGTGTACCCCTAAATTTAGAGCCCAAAATGGCAAGACGAAGGTACACTAGTAAAGAGGCCTACGAGATTCTGAGTATGACAGATAGTGAAGAGGAGGTCACGTATCTGTCAGATTCAGGCTCAGAATATCTCCCGTAGAAGACAGTGACGTCAGCGGCCCCACGTCAGATAGCTCTGACAACGAAGTTGAGGTCCCTGCTAAGGTCAGGCGTACCCGATCCCGATCTTCTGAGGTTGTTGAGGAGCAAGAACTGCAGGGCTCTCGTATCATGGAGCAGAGTAGTACTAGCGCCGCTATTCCTTCTGGTGAATTGGCAAGCACCAGCGGTCTAGTACAGCCTGGGCGTACATCCAGCACTGCAGTATCACTTGGTGACGTGGCGAGTCCCATAAGTGCAGTTCAAGCTGGCGAGGTGGCAAGCACAAGTAGTGCCCCGCTGCCACCAATAAGAAGACAAAGGCAGGCCCGTCGTACCCATAGTGCTCTTCCTGCAGAATTCGCCTATCCTGATTGGGTCCCCACCACTTCTGCAGAACCCGTACTTCCCCCATTCACTGCCCAACCCGGTATTCAGGTGGAAACAGCTGATTTTATGCCAATTGACTATTATTCGCTGTTTTTCACGGAAGATCTCTATAGATCTATTGTGGACCAGAGTAATTTATATGCTGGTCAATTCATCGCCGCTAATCCCCAGTTGCCTTCCATTGCCAAAGATTGGAAACCAATTACGGTTTCTGAATTTAAGACCTTTCTGGGCCTTTCCCTCAACATGGGCACACATAAATTCCCGTCATTGCGTGCTTATTGGTCCACGCACCCAATTGACCACATGCCCGTGTTCTCTGCCTCCATGCCCAGGAAACGATACGAGCAGATTTTGCGGTTCATGCACTTCAACGACAATGAACTTTGTCATCCACGTGGGGACCCTGAATACGACCGCTCTATAAAATTCGGCCCCTCATAAACCACTTCAACGAACGTTTTGCAGCCTTGTTTATTCCCGATCAAGCTGTCTGCGTTGATGAGTCCCTGATTAAATTTTCTGGCCGCTTGGCTTTCAAGCAGTACCTTCCCAGCAAGCGTGCCAGATACGGGGTCAAGCTCTATAAGTGCTGTGACAGGGCAACAGGCTATGTATGGAGCTTTATGGTTTATGAGGGAAAAGATAGTCAGGTTGAGCCGGTCAACTGCCCGGATTACATAGGGAGCGCTGGCAAGATAGTGTGGAAATTGGTGTCACCCTTATTCGGAAAGGGGTACCACTTGTATGTGGACAATTATTACACGAGCGTGCCACTGTTTAGTCACTTGTTTGATCATCAGATTGGAGCATGTGGCACCGTGCGACCTAATCGCCGGGGCTTTCCCCAGCGGCTTGTAGATGCCCGTCTTAGGCTGGGGGAGAGAGCCTGCGTAAAGTGTAATAACTTGCTCGCTATGAAGTGGAGGGACAATAAGAATGTTTTCCTTCTTACCTCCCTTCATGTTGTGGAGAAACCCCTCTGTGTCCACATAACAAAAATATGGGAGGGGTGGACCTCAACGACCAGTTGTTGGCGCCGTATCCAATTGACCGTAAGGCGAGACGCTGGTACAAAAAAGTGTCTCTATCCTTATTTCAATTGGCTTTGCTGAACGCTCATGTGCTATACAGAGCTTCAGGCGGGACGTTATCTTTTCTAAAATTCCAGAATGAGATTGTCACAGAACTCCTGTATCCAGGCGGTTCTGCACCTCACCATCCCCTACCAAATGCAGTAAGCCGGCTGCATGAGAGGCATTATACGCATGTCCTCCCGAGTACCCCTACCCAACGAGCCCCCCAAAAAAGATGTCGTGTCTGTAGCAAGCGCGGATTTAGGCGTGACACCCGTCATTATTGTCCACTCTGTCCTGACAAACCTGGTCTTTGCCTTGGTGAATGTTTTGAACGCTACCACTCAAAAGTGAAGTTTTAGCGTAGGGTACAGCATTTCACAGACTAGGACACACTTACACAGGGTCTCCCAAGATGCCATTACCTTTTGAGAGACCCGAACCATTACAGTCGTTAAAGTTACAAAAAAAAGTGTAAAAAAGAAAAAAAAAAAAAAAAACGTAAAAAAAAAAAAAAAAAACACAAAAATAGTTGTCGTTTTATTGTTCTCTCTCTCTATTTTCTCTCTATTGTTCTGCTCTTTTTTACTGTATTCCATTCTGCAATGTTTTATCATGCTTGCTTTTCAGGTATGTAATTTTTTGTTTTCAGGTGCGCCATTCAACTGCAGCGCGGAATTTTTTATCTTGACAGCATGAACTCAACTACAGCATGAACTCAACGACGAGTACGTAGCCGCAACATGGCTAGATAACGGTCGGCTGCTCAGAACGAACTAGAAGAACGCACAGAAGAACAGCAAGGCCTATGAAGAACAGAGTGAAAAACAGGAACGAGCAGACAAGAACGCACTGAATAAACAGATACGAACTGACTACAAGCACTGCAAGACAGATACGAACCCACAAGCACAAACTGAACTCCACAAAACGATCTTCAATGTACGAAGACTGAAAAACGCAAATCGTCTCTCAAACTTTTACTAACACGCGGTAACACGAAATTAGCAAAAGCGTCCCAAAGGGTGACGCCATTAGAACGGAACTTCCCCTTTATACTGCTGTCGTACGTCAGTGCGCTTTGCTCGAGCGTTTTTTTTAATGAACGTGTGTATGCAAGACAGGCTTGAGAGGAAACAAGAAAAAAAAAAAAAAAACGAAGAGAAAAACGTTGGTTTAAAAAATGACATTTAAAAACGTACGTGTGTACGCGGCATAAGGCTGAGGTCCACCTTCCAGCAGGACAACGACCCTAAACATACAGCCGGAGCTACAATGGAATGGTTTAGATCAAAAAACATTCCATTGTAGCTCTGGCTGTATGTTTGGTATTAGAATGGCCCAGTCAAAAACCAGTTCTATATCCAATTGTGAATTTGTGGCAAGACCTAAATATTACTGTTCAGGCGCTCTCCATCCAATCTGACAGAGCTGGAGCCATTTTGCAAAGAATGGGCAAAAACATCACTCTCCAGATGTGCAAAGCTGGTAGAGACATACCCAAAATTAACTTTCAGCTCTAATTGCAGTAAAAGTAAGTATCGACTCAGGGGGGCTGAATACAAATGCATGCCACACTTTTCAGATATAAAAAAAAAAATTGAAAATCATTTATTATTTTCTTTTCACTTCACAATTATGTGCCACTTTGTGTTGGTCCAACACGTAAAATCCCTGACTTGACTGATTATTGGTGCGGCCAAAATTCACTTTTTCTGAAGCATCGGTAACAAAAAAACGTACCGATATTACTTCAAGGGGTTTTACCGGGGTGATACCACCCCGGTACCGTTCTTCAGGGCGGACAGTCGACTTTCTTGTAATAACCGACATGGCACCGCAGCGGCTTAGCTGGTATTACAAGCGTTCCCCCTCCCGCCACTCGCCCAGGCTCTCCCGTCCCACCCGGAGACCTGAGCCACCACGTTCAGTGGCTGGCCGAAAGCCCGAACAAAGCCGATGCTTTCTTCGTCTCTGATCTAGTAACCCAAAAGCAATGTCATAACATGACTTATGGATTACTGGCATCTTAAAAGGCGCCAGTTTAAAAAATAAAAAAAAATAATAGCAAGTATTCAAAAATGCGATCTTGAGGTTTTGAATACTTTCAAGTGCAGAGGAGGGGTTTGAGGCGTTATAGACTGCCGATCCCTCCATAAAGAGTACCTGTCATTGCTTAATACGGTCAAAAGGGATGTTTACATTCCTTGTGACAGAAATTTATTTAAAAAAGTTTTTCATAAAATGTACAGAATATCAGCACCCAATATCTGCGATCGGCCTGGAAAATCAGTATTGGTATCGGCCCTGAAAAAACAATATGGTCCGATCCCTAGACAAAAAGTAGACAGACAATTTCAAAAGGGTACAAATACTTTTTCAAGGCACTGTATGGATCTAGCCTAAAATCTGAGGCCAACAGGTGTGAAAGATGTTCTGTTGATGGTGCAAACATGCTTCTATCTGTGCAAATCTGATGTTCTGTATTTGGAATTACTTCTGCTAGTGAAAGCTAGAAAAGTTCAGGATTTTTTGTTATACCCTATGATTCTGGCAACCTGCAGCTTTCCTCATGCAGACTGGTTTATTGTAAACATGGTTTCCCCTGACAGGAAAAAAAAAAATCAGCTTTAAAAACTCACCTAAGCTGATGTTTTTCAAACCAGTTTAGCAGCATTTGGGAGTTTATTTCATTGCTCAGAATTTAAATTTATTCTGCCCATTGAAATGAATAACTGCTTAAGTGCTAAGGCCGCCTAGCGTTTAGGCACGTTTATGCGCATTTGGCGTCTCAAATGCCGGTAAACTCTTGTTATGAAAGTGGTTTTGGTGCTTTCAGAAAAATGCCAGGAAAAACTCTTCTAAAACAACCATATGTACAAGAACACATATGATAACAGAGGCGAGCTCAGGGGCTTCAGAAATAAACATCCAACTGCTCCTAAGGCCCCATGTACACTGCTGCTGTTAAACGGACGTTCAGAGGCAGTTGGATGCTTTTTTCAACTGCCCCTGAACTCATTCAATGTTATCCTATGTGACCATGTACACAGTCTGGTTTATTGCTGTTTTTAGGCAGTTACTTTGAAAGCAAAAAAATGGAGTTCAGACGCCGGAGATTTCCACGTTTCAGATGCCAAAAAGCAGTCACCCGCGTTCAGCAGCGTTTCGTTTATAGGCGTTTTTCGGCATTAATTTTTTTTTGACTTTTAAGGCTTCCAAACGCAAACGCCGCTAAACGCGGCATGTAAACGCAGCAAAACGGCCATTCTAAACGTGGGTTACTATCTGTCAAGTTTAATCATTTAGGAGCAGTTGTAAAAACGTCCCGTGTACATGGAGCCTAAGGCCCCTTTCACATTGGGGCCGGAGGTGAGCTGGTGGTATAGCGCCGATATTTTTAGCGGCGCTATTCGGCCGCTAGCGGTGCGGTTTTAACCCCCGCTAGCGGCCGATAAAGGGTTAATACCGCCCGCAATGCACCTCTGCAGAGGCGGTAAAGCCGCGTTTTTCCATTGCTTTCAATGGGAAATAGCGGTGGAGGAGCGGTAAACACACTGCTCCTCTCACCGCTCCAAAGATGCTGCTAGCAGGACTTTGAGCGGTCCTGCTAGCGCACCGCTCCAGTGTGAAATCCCTCGGGCTTTCACACTGGAGAAACAGCAGCCGCTGTTTAGGGACGGTTTGCAGGCGCTATTTTTAGCGCAATAGCGCCTGCAAACCGCCCCAGTGTGAAAGGGGCCTAAATGTCAGTTGAGCAGCTGCAGTGTACATGAAGCCTTATGCTCCTGGTGAGGGACCCAAGAACTAATTGACCTATGTATCTACTGCACTGAGATCTCTGCAGTAGGGATGAGCTTCGTGTTCGAGTTAAACTCATGTTTGACTCAAACATCGTCCATTAGCCGGATTTCGAACAATATGGGCCGTTCGCGCCAAATTCGAGTGGCGCGTCACGGCCCTTATTACAATACCTCAACGCAGTGCATTGCTGGTAGATGATTGGCCAAGCATGCACTATGACTCGCATGCTTGGCCAATCACAGCGCCGTCAGTACAGCAAGCCGTAATTGGCCAAAGGCAGGGTGCCTTTGGCCAATCATGGCTCAGGGGATTAGGTACACGCCCCATATAAAGGCCGCCCGCGCCATGTAGTGTGTTCCGGCGTTAAGAGAGATAGAGACAGAGAGAGTGTCATTTCATTTCAGTTACTTAGAGCAGGCAGGTGATTGAGTTAGCTACATCTGACTGCAGGCCATTCCTTGTGTACCTATTCCAATACATCAAAGACAGTATGTCTGGAAGGCCAACAAGGAGAGGCAGACACTCACGGGTCAATAAAAGAGGGCAAGCAGGCTCTGTGTCTAGAGGCAACAGTGCTGGTCATAGACACGGTGCATCCTCAGCACGTGGCCGTGGGGCACGCTTGTCCTCTTTTTGCTAAAGAGTTGGTAGAGTGGATGACCAAGCCGTCATCCTCCCTAACCCAGCCTCAGGGTACTTTGTCTGCCAAAGCGGCCTCTTCCATTGGCTCAATGGCATCAGTCACTCCTTACCTAGCCCCACCATGTCGAGGGAGGCACATCTCCAATGAGGCAGGATGCCCTCCAGGGGAAAGCTTAAGGGCAGCACACCGACTGCATCACTCCGCAGAGCTCCGAATGTGCAGGGCGCTGCTGTCTCTGCGCGTTATTCCAAAAGTTATTTGGTGTGGGCCTTTGAGACGTGTGCATCAGATCGCACCATTACTATTTGCAACATATATGTCTGAAGCGTATCTCGCGTGGCCAAAACATCAGCCGCTTGGGCACCACATGCTTGACAAGACATATGTCGACCTGCCATGCAGTCCGTTGGCAAGCATACATAAAAGACCCACACCAAAGAACAAAAGCAGACCTCTCCTTGCTCCTCATCAGCTGGGATCTCCAACCCCACTATACCTTCAGTCCTTTCAGAAACGGCGGTGTGTCACTGCCAAGTACTTGCGGGCAATCTGCCATCAGTACACCAACGTCCGATTGTACCAGGCATATTTCCCTGCCCCAGCTGCTGCACCGCCGAAAGAAGTTCGCTCCCAGCCATCCACATGCCCAGCGGTTGAATGCTAGCTTGGCTAAATTGCTAGCACTTCAACTGCTGCTATTTCAGTTGGTAGACTCTGCCCCCTTCCGTGAGTTTGTGGAATGTGCGGTTCCTCAGTGGCACGTTCCAAAACACCACTTTTTTTCACGGAAGGCTCTCTACCGGCATGTGGAAGGCAATGTCTTGGCCTCGCTGGACAGGGCGGTCAGCGGTAAGGTGCATATTACCGCTGACTCATGGTCCAGCAGGCATGGACAGGGACGTTACCCATCTTTCACGGCGCATTGGGTGACTCTGCTGGCAGCTGGGTAGGATGCAGGACAGGGTGCAGTAGTGTTGGAGGTTGTTCTGCCACCACGCCTCCAAAATTCTACTAGTGGTGATTCTGACACAGCTCTCTCCTCCACCCCCTCCTCTTCTTCCTCCATGGCCTCTTCCTGTGCTGATTTGTCCTCGGAACCAGCGGTGCTCCGTAGGCATCCAAGGGGCTACGCAAGTACGCAGACAAAAAGACGCCATGGTGTGCTTGGGGGACAGGAGCCACACTGGGGCAGAGATTCTGTCAGCTCTGCAGGGGCAGGCTCAGAGGTGGTTAACGCCACGCCAGCTTAAGCCAGGAATGGTGGTTGCCGACAATGGCACCAACCTGACCCATGTGCCCTGTTTGGCTCACGTCCTTAACTTGGTGGTGCATCGGTTCTTGGGCAGGTACCCGGGCTTACAGGATGTCCTAAGGCAGGCAAGGAAACGGTGTGCATTTCCGCTAGTCATATAATGCCAGTACTCGGCTGGCTGACCTCCAAAAAAAGGGATACAACCTGCCCAAGAATCGCCTAATCTGTGACATGCCCACCTGGTGGAACTCAACATTGGCCATGCTGCAGCGGCTGCACACGCAGCAGAGGGCCATCAATGAGTATCTGTGCCAATACGGCACCAGGACAGGGGAGCTTGTTTTTTTTTGCCACGCCAGTGGGTCATGATCAGGGATGCATGCACTGTCCTGGCACCATTTGACGAGGCCACAAGGATAGTGAGCAGTGACAGTGCATGCATCAATAACACTGTCCCTCTTGTCCACCTGTTGGAGCACACGCTGCGTGGAATAATGGACAGGGCACTTGAGGCAGAACAGAGGCAGGAAGAGGAGGACTTCCTTACCTCTGGAGAAGGAGAAGGAGGAGGGAGGAGGGAGGGAGGGAGGGAGGGGGAGGATTGTGTCAGCATGGAGATGGAGCCTAGCACTCGGCATCAGTCTTTAAAGGGATCATTTACAGTCCCAGGAAACCCATGGACTTGTACGTGGCTGCAGATCATGTCGTCCTTAGTGACCCAGAGGACTCCGGACTAAATGCCTCAGCAAACCTACGCTGCATGGCCTCCCTGAACCTGCAAAGCCTGCGGAAGGATCATCGTATTTGTGGTATCAAGGAGAGGGATCATTATTGGCTGGCAACCCTCCTTGATCCACGTTACAAGGGTAAGGTTGTGGACCTTATCTTGCCGTCGCAGAGGGAGCAGAGGATGAAACATCTTTGGGAGGCCTTGCAGAAAGGTTTGTGCAACGCGTTTCCAGAGCCTGGGAGGTTACAAATTCCTGGTCCTGGACAACGTGTTGCCGAGGCTCCGGTCAGTCACAGAAGAAGCGGTGGAGAAGGTGGCCGTCTGATCGATGCATTCAGACAATTTTTTAGTCCGCAGCCCCAAGGTATAATCGGTTCCAGTAGGAGAGAATAAAGCTGCGCCAAATAATAAGTCCACAAAAGGTCCTCGGATGACAAGAGGATTAAAAATGTACTAGATGTCCTCCAAGAATGTACCAATCAAGGTACATCTCACAACAGTCTAAGTATAAAACATGGTTCCATATGCATTGAACAACACCGCAGTGAATCCACAGATAAGTGAGAAGCCCACCACCGTATATAAAAGCCGCTTACCAGAGGGCAAGCACGAATGAGCATTCGGCTATAACCCAGCCACGACCTTTAACATCAGAGAGATGGTGACACTGAAGTGAACTCAACCAGGGTGGATGTTCCGGGTGCTAGGCTCCTTCCGCGTTCATGCGGTCTGTAGAATCAACAAATGTCGTCACGCGGGTTCTACCGCGTGCGCGCATGACGTCACGCCTTTGCGTCGGAGGTGACGGCAATTGCTGGGGCTCACGCTTCCGGAACGCCGAGGGGGCCACGTAGACTACGCCCAACCAGTGGCAGGAGCAAGCAGGGGAGGTCTGGTAGGGAGGAGGCTGGCACCTGCGACTTATGGGCAATTAATGGAGATTCAATATAAGCTGGTGGCTCCCAGATGATCCCCAGTTGATCCTGGGAATGCCGCCACTGCACATCATAAGAACAAGTAAGCATTAGATAAGCATAGTACTTTAAACATGCTAGTTTGGCTGACACTGGTACCCCATTAATACTTCATTGAGTCTTATCTCCCCAATTTGGGGCTATCTATTTTAATATTATCAAACCCAGTTACCATATTATTTAATTACGTCTTTTCCATTACTGCAAAGAGCAAGTCTATTCATCTTATTCCAACACAGGTAGTTATTTTTTTTGCTCATTATAAAATCGATACACCCACACAGGCACTCTATGCACTTTTCTCAAACCCTCATAACTTCCACTACAATTCAACCCAGCTGATTCACATTTTTGTTGTTTCATCTCACCTCCTTTTCTTGCATCACGTTTTCACCATACTTTCAGAATTTCCCCCATTACCGAATACACTTCAGCACAGTAAGCACACTCACCTCCATTATCTGAACATTAACACCCCCCTATTTATATTATACTAAATCCATCTTATTCATGTAAAATCCAAATTAACTAAACTATAAACTAAACTATAAACTATCCAAACTAATGGTGAAATTATGTAATCAAACCCATAGGTTCAACCAATATGAATAATTATCAAACTTAATATGTGCCAGCTCAGTCATATAAAACTACATAGAATATTTATTCATATATAAACTTGACCAAGTTTTCTCCATGTCCAGTTGCCTGTATTCATTTTATTTCTAATTTTTTTATTAAAATTATTCAACCATTTTTATAAATCTTTCTAATGTTTTGCTGCCTAAAAATACCCTAGGGAAATTTTCCTTTGTTGTGTAGAATCAACAATATGCAAGAGAGGGGACCATAGCGTAACTCTGCAACAAGTAGCATTTATTCAAAATAGTTAGTTGTACTTACAAAAATACCAGTTTAAAATCGCATGTAAAAAGAATAGGAGCCTTTCCTCCTCAAGTCGAAGTGGTGACGTCACTGCGCGCCCTTCAGACGCATTCCGTCATACACAGACGTTCTCAATGGGGGGGGGGGGGTTCCAGCAACCATCGCCAGCGTCTGATTTAGATGGTGCAGGAATACCTAGGGGCAGGGTCAGACTTGGACACCTTTCCCACCGAAAATCCTCTGGGTCCTGGGTCTTGAGGATGGATCACTGGCCAGAGCTTGCACAGTATGCAATTAAGCTACTGGTCTGTCCTGCATCCAGCGTTCTTTCGGAATGCACATCCAGTGCTGCTGGAGGCTTTGTAACCGATCACAGAGTGCGCCTGTTCACCGAATCGGTCAATCGGCTGACCTTCATAAAAATGAATCAGTCTTGGATCACCAGCTACCAAGCGCCTGATGCTGATGTAACCGAATAATTTTTTTTTTAATGTGAGATCCCTTCAAGACTGCCTATGCTGATGCTGAGTGACTATCCTCAATGTTCATGCTGATAGCTTGTAAGAACATTTTTAGTTCTGGGCACCGCCACCAGTGGCTAAGGCCCAATTTTTCAGCCCCTGTTTAAGAGGGAGTGTAAATACAATTTTTGATGCAATACTTTGCAGCAGGGCTCATTCCTGCGCTCCAACTAGAGCAGGGATATGCAATTAGTGGACCTCCAGCTGTTGCCAAACTACAAGTCCCATGAGGCATAGCAAAACTCTGACAGCCACAAGCATGACACCCAAAGGCAGAGGCATGATGGGACTTGTAGTTTGGCAACAGCTGGAGGTCCGCTAATTGCATATCCCTGAACTAGAGTATCTGTGAGGGGTTGCAGTGTTGTGGCACCAGCACCAGTGCCTATGGCCCAATTTTTCAGCCCCTGTTTAACAGGGGCATGTAATTACAATTCTTGATCTAATATTTCACAGCAGGGAAAAAAAAACAAAAAAAAAAACAAACACTTACAAAACGACTCCTACTTGCAAAACGGAAGGTGACAACAGGAAGTGAGAGGAAATCTACCCCTAGGAAGGGAAATTCTCTCCTGTAAGAGTTCCTTTTTCACTAAAAACACCACATTTTCAAAATCCAATTGTCATTGGGACAGAAAGTGAGGTGAAATCTTCTAAACAGGTGCACAGACAGCAAAAATAGGATTTTTGTACTCACCGTAAAATGACACAGCTGGATACTGTAAACGTGTGGGTATATATCCCTGCTTGCAGGAGAAGATCTAGGCAGAATGTTAGAAACATACATTCTAGAACAACCCAGAGCTGAACAGCCCCGCCCAGGGGGCGGTCCCTCCGGACATTACCCTCCCACCTGCAGCTAGCAGCCTCCGCTCGTAACAAAGCAGTACAAACCTTAAAAGGGTCGGTGCTGTGTCAGTCCATGGACTTCAGAGAAATGGATTTTACGGTGAGTACAAAAATACTATTTTCTCTTATCGTCCATGGACTGACACAGCTGGATACTGTAAACATGTGGGACGTCCCAAAGCAGTATCAGAAGGGTGGGAGCAGTAGTAAAGGAACAACCAAAATTTCACTCCAAACAAGCAGAGCTCCTCAACGGAGGAGTTGCAACATTAAACAGCGGCCTGCAATGCTTTGCGGCCGAAGGAAGCATCCGAAGATGCAGCCACATCAACCTTATAGAATTTTGATAAGTTATGAACGGACGGCCATTGTCGCCGCCTTGCACACTTGTGCAACAGACGCATGATGTCGGAAAGCCCAGGAAGCACCAATTGCCTTGGTGGAATGCGCCGCAACCGGAAAGGGAGGCACCCGCCCCTTAAGGGCATAGGCCTGTATGATGGTCTGCCTGATCCACCTAAAGACGGTGGCAGACACCACTCTGTGTCTGTCTCTGGTCCAAAACAGGGCAAACAGTGAGTCAGACTTCCGAATGGAAGCAGTAGCAGACAGGTACACCCGTAAGGCTTGTACCCATCTTAATGTATGAAGCACAAACTCTCAGGGATGCGATGGGTGAGGACACAAGGATGGAAGAACAAGGTTAAAGGCCGAGACCATCTTTTGAAAAGAAGGACGGTCGTGGGCGCAACATCGCCATATCCTTATGGAGGACCAAGTAAGGCAACTTGCAGGACAAGGCCGCCAACTCAGACACCCGTCTAACCAAAGTAATGGCCACCAAGAAGGTCACAAGGTCAAGAGAGGAATCTGATATTCTCAAAGGAATGTTCTTGGAGAACCGAGATGCATCAAATTCAGATCCCAAGTAGGAAGAGGAGGCTTGACAGGGGGGGGGGGGGGAATCACATGGCGAACCCCCTGCACAAAAGGTGCTAATCAAGGAATGGCCCGGTAGTGGTCGTTGAAAAAGACAGCCCGGGCCGAAATCCGTCCCTCAATGTATGCAAGGCCAGCTTTTGGGTCACACCACGCTGTAAGAACAGCAAAATCCTGGGAACGAAATACGTCCGAGGACGCCAATCAAGTTCCACGCACATAGCGATAAGCCTTCCAGGTAGGGTGATATATCTTTCTGGAGGAAGATTCCCGTGCCAACAACATAGAAGATATGACCGAATCCATGAGACCTCGGTCCTTCAGCACCTGGCTTTAAACAGCCATGCCATTAAAACCAAGGACTGTAAAGCAGGATGAAGTATGGGATCATGAGACAGAAGGTCCACCCCAATAGGCAGTCGCCAAGGAACGTCTGCGACTAGCCGAAGTAGATCGGCGTACCAATGTCGCAGTTCGAGCAATGAGGATCACCGGAATGGCCTCAGCCCCTACTCTGCGAAGCAGGCGAGGCAACAACAGTAGCGGAGGGTAAGCATATATCAGGCGATACTGCCCCCACAGGCTACCAGCACGTCTGCCAAGGGGTCCCTGGACCTGGCCATGATCTTGACACCTTGCGAGTGAGTCGAGAGGCCATATGGTCCACATCCGGTGCCCCACCTCCGGTAAAGGAGGTGGAAACACCTCCGGATGCAAGGACCCTTCCCCTGCAATGCACACGGCCGACAGGACCGTCTTGCAGTGAGATGTACGAAAATCCCAAAGAGACTCCGCAATGTATCGGAGAAGGGAGGCCCCGGTGTACAGGGTGCCTCAACTGTTGGCCAATAAAAGCAACTTGACAGAGCTTCCCTAGAAACTCGGTCAGAGGACCAGTACCTCAGCCTCCACAGGTGGCGCAAACCCACCCTGGGCACAGAGACCCTAAAGGCTAAAGCAGTTGCAGTGCACCTGCTAGTCGACTGATAGATGAAGCAGAGGCTTTTGCCCAGTCATTGAGCTATAGAAACGCAAGAGACGCAGCCACTAACGAGCGTAAAGCTAACCTCAGCCTGGCGAACACAGTCCAAGCCAGCGCTTCTGATCACCACTTAAAGCAGGTGGAAAGTGGTACCCCTGAAACCAGGGATCCTTATGACAATGCTCCATCCAGCAGCTACCCATGGATAAGTGCTGATTGACGCAATACACAGTATAAACTATGTGTTTGTACAAACGCGCAAATAGAGTGTGGGAGGAAACCCACCCAGCCACAAAGAGCATAATACAACCACATACGGCGTATGTAGTTTAGTATGTGGATAAACCTTTTAAAAACCACGTTTATACTGTGTCAGCGACGAAGGCGCGCACATCATCGGGGCTCGGACGTAAACCAGCCACGCAGATTGCGTACACAACCATGTAGGTATGTTAGCCAGCGAATAAACAAATTGCACATGTTTATACTGTGCATAGCACTGAAAATGCGCACACCATTGGAGCACGGGGGAGAAACTCGAGCACCCAGATGAAACCCACGCAGACTGCATACGCATACCGTGTAGGTATTATAGTGTGTGTGCGCTAAACATTTTGCGCAAGCTCATGTGTGCATAGCACCGAAGGCGCGCACACCGTTGGCACGTGGGAGGAACCGAAGTACCCCACGCATACCCAGAGAATGTAATACCAACAACTACTGTGAATGTATTTAGTGTTGTGTATAAACATAATGTGTATGTTTACACCGTGTATTGCACCAAAGGCACGCATGTCATGTAGCGTGGGTAGAAACCCACGCAGACTGCACAGACATACTGGGTAGGTATGTTAGTATGTGGATAACAAATCGCACAAATTTAGGCTGTGCATAGTGCCGAAGCGCCCATACCAATGGAGTGTGGGAGGGAACCGGAGTACCCGGAGGAAACCCACACAGACTGCATACACATACCGTGTAGGTATTATAGCATGCGTGATAAACATTGAACATGTTTAACTGTGCAGAGGGCCAAAGGCGCACATACCGTCAGTGCGTGGGAGGAAACCGGAACACCCGGTAGAAACCCATGCAGACAGCACACAGATACCGTGTAGGAATGATAGCATGTGAATAAACATATTGCACATGTTTATGCTGTGCATTTCCATTGGAGCGTGGGGGGAAACCGGAGTACCCGGAGGAACCCCCACGCAAACAGTATACCCATACTGTAAACATGCATAGTATGTGCAATAAACATATTGAACATGTCTATTAGAGGTGCGCATCTTCACTGGCCTCACGATTCGATTACGATTATCAGGTCAAAAATTTAAGCAGTCAGGAGAACTCCATTTTTTTTATTATATCTGTTCTTTTTAAAAAAAAGACAACACTCCCGGCATGTAGCAAAGTCTAAACAAAGCAGACAACAACTTGTACATAGTACAGGAGATGGTCAGAGAGTTCAGACCTAGTACAGGAGATGATCAGAGACTGTGGAAATGCTACAGATGATCAGCTACTGCGGACATGATACAGGAGATGGTCAGACTGCGGACACGCTACAGGAGATGGTCAGACTGCGGACACGCTACAGGAGATGGTCAGACTGCGGACACGCTACAGGAGATGGTCAGACTGCGGACACGCTACAGGAGATGGTCAGACTGCGGACACGCTACAGGAGATGGTCAGACTGCGGACACGCTACAGGAGATGGTCAGTGACTGCGGACATAGTACATGAGATGGTCAGACTGCGGACACGCTACATGAGATGGTCAGACTGCGGACATAGTACATGAGATGGTCAGACTGCGGACACGCTACATGAGATGGTCAGACTGCGGACATAGTACATGAGATGGTCAGACTGCACACATGCTTCAGGAGATGGTCAGACTGCGGACATGTTGCATGAGATTAGCAGGTAAGTATAAAAAAATAATACCTGTTGTGCCGAGATTTAGAATGGTTCCCCCGCCGGATTCTGTTCCACCCTGTCTCTCGGCTCCTATCGGAACTCCGCCCTCCTCATCGCTGTACATTGCTGCTCCCTCCTACTGTTCCTCACGAATTCAAATGCTCCTAATACCGCCCCGCCTCTCCAGCCCTCTGCTTATTAGCATTCGTGAGGCGTAGGCGTGAGCGGCGCTGGAGAGGCGGGGCGGTATTAGAAGAATTTGCATTCGTGAGTACTAGGAGAGAGCGGCAATGTACAGGGCTGGGGGGGGGGGGCGGAGTTCCGATAGCCGAGTGACAAAGGGAACAGAATCCGGCGGGGGAACAGTGCTGTGTACAATGCCGCGCTCATGTGACTGCCCTCGCTCCTCTCTGCTTTCACGCCTCTGACGCCAGGAGAGACGTGAGACGTGAAAGCAGAGAGGAGAGAGAGGGCAGTCACATGACCGCATCATAGGAGAAAAAAAAAGGCAACAGATCTCCCGGGAGGAGGGGGCGGGGCTAGACATCGCCAGGAATCGATTAATGGGTTTCCCTGCATCGGTGCCGCATCGGGGACGCCCGAATCGCGATGCAACTGTTAAATTTCGACACCCCTAATGTCTATACTACGCAGAGAGCCGAAGCGCACATGCCATGAGAGCGCGGGAGGACACCGGAGCCCCCGGCGGAAACCCGCGCCGATCCAGAGAGTAGAATACATACATATACTGTGAATGTATCTGGAGTCGTGCATACACATATTTTGTACGTTTATATCATGTATGGCACTGAAAAACAGCATTGGAGCGTGGGGGGGGGGGGGGCACCCACGTAGGCACAGAGACCAATAACACATACATACACTGTGAATGTATGCAGTGTAGAGGTATAGGATGTTTAAATTATGGCGCAGAGGCGCATAATCTTCTCTCTATCATTCCAACCTGCTTGACTGTGCTGCTGAAGCATAATGCAGGTAACAGGTAAACTCTGATCCTCAGACCGTGTGTCTGTCACAGCTCAGAGTGTTCCCCAGGTAATGGCGGGAAACCACAGGTGCAGAGATCCTGTTGTTGCCGCAGGACATCACACAGAAGGCGCACAGGGACTAGAAACATAAATGAATAAAGTTCCCCCCCCCCCCACCATGCTGCACTGACCAGGGGGAGGGAAACACTATGTACCACTGTATCATCCATGCTGCTCTTGACGCAGCGTGTGAGGAAAACAGTGAGGAAGCTGTGTAAAAAGAAAAGCTTGAAGGAACCAAGGGAAACAGCGTCCACCTGAGATACTTCAGCCACAGCACCCAGCTTGAGAGAGTGTTCCTCACATCATCAATGAGTTCACTTACAAGCGCCCTGTCATTCACTGACACAGAACTGGAGTCTTCCTCACAAGGGAATTTCCTGTTCATAAACATTAAATGTTCAGAGCTAGGGTCCTGAGCACAGTAGCTAGGCCCATATCTGAATCAGAGCACTCCTTCACTAAAGTTTTTTGTGGGGAGAGGGGGCTTATAGCTCCTTTCGCTCGCACACCGCTTCCATTCTGACAAAGAATGATTCCAGGACTGCCGACAACTGGTCCATAAGAACCGCAGGTGCAGGAAACATATGAACATCTTTAACTGTGCAGCATTGGCAGTTGCCCCAGGCAAGTGTGGAGAGCAGGTGTATCAGACTCCATAACGCCACCCTCTGAGACCTTATATACACACACACACACACACTATATACAGTGAATATACAGTCCACCCACTGGATATGCTGAGGCGGGGATACCCGGAGGACTCACCAACCCTTAAGGACCGCTCAGTCCTGCTGAAGAAAGAGGAGAGTGAAGAATCTGTGAGGAGATTGCGAGGAGATTCGCGCTGCAGCGCCGCCGCTAGAGGCCGAAAGTAAATGCGCGGTGGCTACAAGAAAATGGCCGCCGGCCGCAGCTATAACTGCGCCATTGAACCACGCCAAAATGGCCGCCGAGCAAGAAATTCAAAGCTCTAATGCGCGCTAATGGCGCACGCAACAACCACCTCAAACAGCGCTAATGCGCACGCTAATGGCACGCGCAATATCACCTCACACACCAGAAAAACGCCCCCTTTCTCCAGAACCCACTACAGACATGAGCGCCCAGCCAGGCCAGAGTGACCCCCAAGCACCCCCACAGCACAGCACCAGTACAGGGTGCAGAGAGCAGCATAACAGGGGGGAGACAGGGAGAAACCCCTCATATAAAGAAACACAGCCAGCATGTACTCACCTGCAGTAGGAGAGACTACTTACCCATCCCTTTCAGGGACCCACTGGCTTGTTTCAGACAGACCCATCACAGAGCAGTACTGCGTAGCTGTCGGCCTGGTCCACCGCGAGAGATACAGTCAGTCAGGTACTGTTCAATCTTGAGAGGACCGCAGGAGCATAAAAGCAACCCGGCCACCCCTGGAGTCATGGGGCATGTCGTGAACTGAGTCTCACGCACACAAGGCGAGGATCAGCACGCTCGATGGTCGAACAGGGAAGACTACAAGGATACCAGTGTACCCAACCTGTTGCCCAGCCGACAGTTGATTGAAGGTCTCAAAAATAAAATAATAAAATTCCCAAAAGGAATAAAATTTAAAAGTAAAATCTTCCAGGAGACTGGCTCCTGAGAGAGCCACGTCTTCTCAGGCAGAAAAAAAAAAAAAAAAAAACAGGCTGCTAGCTGCAGGTGGGAGGGTAATGTCCGGAGGGACCGCCCCCCTGGGCGGGGCTGTTCAGCTCTGGTTTGTTCTAGAATGTATGTTTCTAACATCTAACATTCTGCCTAGATCTTCTCCTGCGAGCAGGGATATATACCCACACGTTTACAGTATCCAGCTGTGTCAGTCCATGGACGATAAGAGAAACAAAATGTTACAGTGGTGATAACCCTTCCCTATGTTTTCCAAAAAGCTTAAAAAAATAAAAAAAATAAAATAGGATTTTTGTACTCACCGTAAAATCCTTTTCTCTGAATCCATGGACCGACACAGCCTCTCTATTGACAAAGTGGGTATTATCCGCTAATTAGGAGTGACTAGGCAGAAAACTTGCAAAAAGTGTTGCATCACACCCTCTACAGTACCGCCCAGGGGGCGGACCCTCCGGGTATATCACCTCAGTCTGCATCTCGCAGATCAGTTTGTCAAAAAGCAGTACAAACTTAAAAAGGAGGAGTGGGTGCTGTGTCGGTCCATGGACTCAGAGAAAAGGATTTTACGGTGAGTACAAAAATCCTATTTACTCTTTCGTCCATGGACCGACACAGCCTCTCTATTGACAAAGTGGGACATCCCAAAAGCAGTGTCAGAGAAAAAACGAGGGGTGGTAACAGCATAAAAATAAAAAAAAAACTTCACCCCAAACACAAAACAGCACTCCAACGGAGGAGTTGCAACTCTAAACATCCGCTTGCAAAACCTTGCGGCCGAAAGAGGCATCCGAAGATGCACCTACATCAACTTTGTAGAATTTTGTGAAAGTGTGAGCAGACGACTAAAGTCACCGCTTTACATAATTGGGAAACAGACGCTTGATATCGGAAAGCCCAAGAGGCACCTATTGCCCTGGTCGAATGCGCCGTGACCGGAAAGGGGGGCGCTTGACCCTTTAAGGCGTGAGCCTGGATTCACCATCTGTCGGATCCACTTAGAGCTGGTGGCCGACGAGACTGCTTGGCCCTTCTTGGGACCAGCCACCGAAACAAACAGTGAGTCTGACTTCCGGAACAGGGAAGTAGCAGATAGGTATGAAGAAAGGAAGGCTGCGGCCGCAGCACCACCTTATGCTTGTGGAAAATCAAATAGGGAGCCTTGCAGGACAAGGCTGCCAGCTCATAGACTCGTCTAACTGACGTAACAGCCACCAGAAAGACCACTTTGAGAAAGTGTCAACAGGGGTATATCTCTAATATTCTCAAAACGGTGCCTTCTGAAGCACCGAGAGGAACAGGTTCAAGTCCCACGGAGGTAGCGGGGGACGGACCGGAGGGGCCACATGTCAAACCCCCTGCACAAATGTACTCACGAGAGAGTGAGTTGCCAGGGGTCGCTGAAAAAAGACAGCCAGGGCAGATATCTGTCCCTTAATCGTACTTAAGGCAAGCCTTTGGTCCATCCCATGCTGTAAAAACAGCAGGATTCTGAAAACCAAATAAGTACGCGGATGCCATTTCATTTCCTCACACATGGAGATGTAGGCCTTCCAAGTGTGGTGATAAACCTTCCTAGAGGACGGTTTCCGAGCACTTCTCATAGTAGAGATTACTGAATCTGATGAGAACCAGGTACTGAGACCGGGGCCTAACAGCCATGCCGTTAAAGCCAGTGACTGTAAAGCAGGATGGAGTATGGGACCTTGCGATAGCAGGTCCTTCCATAGTGGTAGGCGCCAGGGGACGTCTGCTACCAGACGTACTAGACCGGCGTACCAAGGACGCTGAGGCCAATCTGGAGCGATTAGGATCATTGGAATTCCCTCTGCCTCCACTCTACGGAGCAGAAGAGGAAGAAGCCTTAAGGGAGGGAAGGCATAGATTAGCCGATACTGACCCCACGATGCCACCAACGCGTCCGTTGCGTCTGCCCATGGGTCTCTTGACCGGGCCACAAACCTCAATACCTTCCGATTGAGTCGGGAAGTCAGAAGATCTACGTCTGGTGTGCCCCATCTTTGGCAGAGGAGTTGGAACACCTCCGGGTGTAAGGACCATTCTCCCTGGTACAGCATCTGGCGGCTCAGGTAGTCCGCCTGCCAGTTTTCCACACCTGGAATGTACCCGGCTGACAGTGCTAGTACGCTCCTCTCTGCCCACTTCAGGATGCAAGCGTCCTCTGATGCTGCAGCTGAGCTTCTTGTTCCTCCTTGATGATTGACATATGCCACTGCTGTGGCATTGTCTGACTGGATCCTGACTGGACGCCCTTGCAGCCTCTGAGACCATTTGAAGAGGCACAGCCTGATCGCCCGGATTTCCAGGACATTGATCGGCAAGAGGGCTTCCTCTGGGGTCCAGCGACCTTGCGCCGACTGAACACCCCAGACTCCCCCCCCAACCTGTAAGGCTGGCGTCCGTCGTGATCACTATCCAGTAAACCGGAAGAAATTACTTCCCGGCCATTAGAGCCGGTGCTGTCAGCCACCATACCAGGGATCTCCTGACTAGGTGGCTCACTCGGATTTGATAATCCAGAGATGAAGGGCATCTGTTCCATCTGGACAGAACTTCCTTCTGTAACACTCGAGTGTGGTATTGAGCATATGGGACCGCCTCGAAAGAGGCTACCATGAGGCCCAACACTCGCATGCCAAAACGGAGCGACGACCAATTCCTGGAAGTCAGCTGCCGTACTGCAGCCCCGAAGGGTCTGCAACTTCTCCACAGGGAGGAATACCTTTGCCTCTGAGGAATCCAGAATCAACCCCAGGTACACTAGGCGTTGAGTGGGCACCATACTGACCTTTGCCTGTTTAGTATCCAACCACAGTCTCGAAGAGTCCGACAGGTAATGGACACGCTTACCTCTAAATTCTGAGCTTGAAGGCGCCTTCAGTAGAAGGTCGTCCAAGTAGCCCATGATAGCGATACCCCGCTGTCTTAGAAGTGCCAGAATCGGAGCGAGCACCTTGGTGAACGTCCTGGGTGCTGAGGCAAGGCCAAACGGGAGGGCCACAAACTGGTAGTGGTTCTTCCCGACAGCAAATCACAGAGACTTCTGGTGTCTGGAGTATATGGGGATATGCAGGTATGCGTCCTTGATGTCCAAGGAGGCCAGAAAGTCCCCCAGATGGAGAGCCATGACTACAGATCGAACCGACTCCATCCAAAATCTTTGTACCTTCACAAAGCAATTAAGGGCTCTGAGATCCAAGATTAGATGAACCCCATCCTTCTTCGGCACAATCAACAGATTTGAGTAAAAACCCTGACCCCGTTCCTGTTCTGGAACTGGAATAACTACCTCGCGTTCCAGTAGACCCTGAACCGCCCCATACAGGGCCTCCCGACGGGTCGGTAGTAGCTGGAGGTGATGAATCTGTCCGGTGGACAAGAGAGAAATTCTATCTTGTAGCCTGAGGAGATTACTTCGCAAACCCACCTGTCGGAGACTAGAGCTGTCCACTGAGTCGCGAATTTGCAAAGACGTCCCCCCACCCGAGAGCTGGCTGGGGGCGGACCTTCATGCGGACGGAGATTAGTCCGCAGGCTTGTTGGGTCTGCGGGACCAAGGACGCTTTTGTCCTTGGGCAGGCGCCTTATCGGCCTGGGGTCTTTTCCCTGTCGCCCTAGGGGGACGAAAAAAATGCTTGCGTGCAGTAAAGGAGGGCCCTTGCCCTTGGCGTGGCCCCTACCCTTGCTAGTTTGAGGAAGCAAAGTGCTTTTACCTCCTGTGGCATCCTTGATGAGGTCATCCATAGAGGCCCCAAAAAGTCTGTCGCCCTCAAAAGGCAGATCCAACAGGGCTTTCTTGGAGGTCTGGTCCGCAGACCAGCCCTTTAACCAGATCAGGCGGCGTATTGCTACTGCATAAACCGAAGCTTTAGACAGCAGAGGAATAGTATCCATGTCCGACTCGCAGACAAACCTAAGGCCCTGGACCAACTGGTCGGTCAAAGTTATCTCATTAGGAGGAGCATCTCGCTCCTTTAACCCCTGGAGTAGCAATTTTGCCCATTCAGTAAGTGTCTGAGACACTAGGGCCCCCGCCAATGCCGGGCGTACTGCCGAGCCTACCACTGAGTATAGGTAGCGAGCGAGCGCTTCAGCCTTCTTATCCACAGGGTCCTTGAAAACAGGAGCCCCTTCTACTGGAATAGTGGTGGCTCTATTAAGTCTGGACACCGAAGGGTCCACTATAGGGGGAGAGGTCCATTTCTTCAGAAAACTCTCCTCAAAGGGGTACCGTACCGCAAACCTCTTTGGGGCTGTAAAGACCCTCAGTGGGTTCTCCCATTCCTTGTACAGTGCCTTGCGAAAGTATTCGGCCCCCTTGAACTTTTCATCCTTTTGCCACATTTCAGGCTTCAAACATAAAGATATAACATTTAAATTTTTTGTGAAGAATCACCAACAAGTGGGACACAATTGTGAAGTGGAACGAAATCTATTGGATATTTTAAACTTTTTTAGCAAATAAAAAACTGAAAAGTGGTGCGTGCAAAATTATTCGGCCCCTTTACTTTCAGTGCAGCAAACTCACTCCAGAAGTTCAGCGAGGATCTCTTAATGATCCAATGTTGTCCTAAAATGACTGATGGTGATAAATAGAATCCACCTGTGTGTAATCAAGTCTCTGTATAAATGCACCTGCTCTGTGATAGTCTCAGGGTTCTGTTGAAAGCGCAGAGAGCATCATGAAGACCAAGGAACACACCAGGCAGGTCCGTAATACTGTTGTGGAGAAGTTTAAAGCCGGATTTGGATACAAAAAGATTTCCCAAGCTTTAAACATCCCAAGGAGCACTGTGCAAGCGATCATTTTGAAATGGAAGGAGTATCAGACCACTGCAAATCTACCAAGACCTGGCTGTCCCTCTAAACTTTCAGCTCAGACAAGGAGAAGACTGATCAGAGATGCAGCCAAGAGGCCCATGATCACTCTGGATGAACTGCAGAGAACTACAACTGAGGTGGGAGAGTCTGTCCACAGGACAACAATCAGTCGTACACTGCACAAATCTGGCCTTTATGGAAGAGTGGCAAGAAGAAAGCCATTTCTCAAAGATATCCATAAAAAGTCTTGTCTAAAGTTTGCCACAAGCCACCTGGGAGACACACCAAACATGTGGAAGAAGGTGCTCTGGTCCGATGAAACCAAAATCAAACTTTTTGGCCACAATGCAAAACGATATGTTTGGCGTAAAAGCAACACAGCTCATCACCCTCAACACACCATCCCCACTGTCAAACATGGTGGTGGCAGCATCATGGTTTGGGCCTGCTTTTCTTCAGCAGGGACAGGGAAGATGGTTAAAATTGAGGGGAAGATGGATGCAGCCAAATACAGGACCATTCTGGATGAAAACCTGTTGGAATCTGTAAAAGACCTGAGACTGGGGCGGAGATTTATCTTCCAACAAGACAATGATCCCAAACATACAGCAAAATCTACAAAGGAATGGTTCACAAATAAACGTATCCAGGTGTTAGAATGGCCAAGTCAAAGTCCAGACCTGAATCCAATCGAGAATCTGTGGAAAGAGCTGAAAACTGCTGTTCACAAACGCTCTCCATCCAACCTCACTGAGCTCGAGCTGTTTTGCAAGGAAGGATGGGCAAGAATTTCAGTATCTCGATGTGCAAAACTGATAGAGACATACCCCAAGCGACTTGCAGCTGTAATCGCAGCAAAAGGTGGCTCTACAAAGTATTAACGCAAGGGGGCCGAATAATTTTGCACGCCCCACTTTTCATTTTTTTCTTAGTTAAAAAAGTTTCAAAAATCCAATAGATTTCATTCCACTTCACAATTGTGTCCCACTTGTTGGTGATTCTTCACAAAAAATTAAAATTTTATATCTTTATGTTTGAAGCCTGAAATGTGGCAAAAGGATGAAAAGTTCAAGGGGGCCGAATACTTTCGCAAGGCACTGTATAAGAGTTTATCAAAATAAGACACACACACACAAGGGAACACCTTAGCAGTGCGGGCGGGTTTATGAAACCCAAGTGGACCGGAGTCTCTGCTGCTTCTGCAGTAATTTCCAACTTTAGCGTATCCCGCACTGCAGTAATAAGGTCAGATACCAAGCCGTCTCACGTACTGACCTGGACCTGGAGTCATCCTCACTGTCCGGTCACGGTCTGCAGTCTCTGATGCGTCAGAATCTGGGCCCCGAGCCGTAGCTGGACCTGGTTCTGCATCAGAACTATCCCTAGAAGCTTGCAGGGGACGGGGCGTTTACTACCCCCTGTATTCCCGTGTGCTGCTTCCACCCTGGCAGCAAACGCCTCTAGGATTGCCGACATAGCGTTCATAGACACCTCAGGGGCACCAGCTGCTAAATCTGGTGTTTCAGGGGAGAAGACATCTGGCTCAGATGCCATGCTGACCACACGCTGACACCCACAGGGCTCCAGGCAAGATATCAATAGGCCACCCTCCTGTACTGCAGAGATGCTGGATCACCCAGAGGACTCACCACCCTGGACCGGTACTGCTATGCTGCTGTGTGCTGCGCCTGTGATGCTGTCCCACTGCTGCTGTGTCAGTCTGCTTCTTTTATCAGCGCTTCCTGTGTGAATTTTCACGCCAGTGTAATGCACCCTAGAGGCCGGAGACTCTCGCAAAATGGCCGCCAAAAACGTCTGTATGGAAGATAATGTGGGCTCTAAGAACATGGCCGCCGAGCCAAAGAGAGGCCAAGCAGCTGTAGCCCACAAAAAGATGGTCGCCGAATGGCAATATATACATACAGGGTGGACAAACATGGCTGCCGATCAGTTGATAGAGGCCAGTGGGTGTGGACTACAAGAAAATGGCGCCGAAACCACAGGAAGATGGCCGCCGGGCAGTCACTAGAGGCCGGACTCGGCATGGACCACCACAAAATGGCCGCCAACAGCATGGAGGAGGAAGCACACACACACACACACACACACACACACAGGTAAGCAGAAATGACATTTCTTTTAAATGTTAGTTACAGCCAGCCCCGCTCCAGTGGAACCCCTTAGGTGCCCAACAACCTTTAGCTAGAAGCCCAGGGAGGAGGGAAAAGGCAGGGAGAGAGGGAAGAAAGGGGCCACAACCACTTACTTGGTCTCTCCAGGAATGTCCAGCCAAATCACCCAGCCGAGGCAGGGGAGTTTACTTACCTATCCTGCATGTATTATGCTGGAAGACATTCCAAACAGATCATCGTCCGCGCACGGAAGGTGACTGTTGGCCAGGCATGCTGTGATTGGACCCAAAAGGGACGATCATATGTATGCCCTGGAGCGTGACGCTCACCGGCCAGGCTGCTGCGACTCGGCCGTAAGGTCAGCCGAAGCTGAGCGGGCCGATGCAGGCCCTGGAGCGTAGGCTCACCCGTGGAGCAACGGGCAGGTCGTGGAAAACCCAGCGCGTAGCTAGGGTCGGCACACGCTCGATGGCCGAACTGGGGAGACTACAAGGATCGAGGATCCAGGCTGTCACCCAGTCGGCAGTTGAATCGAAGATCGCAGGAAACAAAAAATGTAGCAAAAAAATATATCTTTTTTCCCCCCGGACCAATGGGCCCGAAGGGAGCCATGTCCTACTCCTTGCTAGACAGAAAAAAACTGATCTGTGAGATGCAGACTGAGGTGATATACCCGGAGGGTCCGCCCCCTGGGCGGTACTGTAGAGGGTGTGATGCAACACTTTTTACAAGTTTTTTGCCTAGTCACTCCTAACTAGCGGATAATACCCACTTTGTCAATAGAGAGGCTGTGTTGGTCCATGGACGAAAGAGTAAATTGATTTTTTGGCTGGAGCTACACTTGAAAAATGTACCAGATCAAAAATTACAAACAAACAGATTCCACTTAAGAACAAACCTACAGTCCCTGTCTTGTTTGCACCGCCTGTATACTGCTGTTCAGAGTATATAGGGCCTGGGGGGGGCCCCACGCCTTTCCTTTTTTTTTGGGGGGTCCGGGGTTCCCCTTAATATCTATACAAGACCCAAAGGGGCTGGTAATGGGCTGGAGGGGTACCCATGCCATTTTTCTCAATGATTTTCATCCATATTGCCAGGACCAGACGTTACATTAAGGCTCCATGCACACTAGGAGCAGAAAAAAAAACTTAAACTTTTTTAGCTTAAAAACGTGGCATAAAAGACGCAAAATTAAAGCATATTGTACAAAGTTTAGGCAAGTCTGAGAGTTTAAGAGCATTTCGTTTATAGGCGTTTTTTGCACTACACTCCCCTCTGCAGATGGAGTTGGTTGGTTTTGCTCTGATAATTCAAAGAGTCAATCAAATTTTCACATTCTGCGAAGAATTGTTTGATCATATCTTTTTGTGTATGGCCACCATAAAAAGGTAGGTGGACATGTTTCGTTGGTTACCTGTGAGAAGCCAGGTGTTTTAATGAAAACAGTTGTTTGCCATAGAAATTTTAGTGATTTTTAGCGAGGTCCAATGTCTATCTCTGAAGCCAATGTGGATGAGCCAGTGACAGGGCTGTTCCAGGACTAGTCAGTGTGTGCAGGGTCCTTCTATTGGATTAATAAGCTCAGTAAATCAGACTGCGCTATTAAAAGTGACACTTTAGGCAGGAGTGAGTAAGAGATCATTTTTCTCTCCTGAATTATTAAAATGGCTCTCATAAAAAGATGGAGACGATGGACAGGGTCAAAAGATACTTCCTGTAAAGCCAGGAAATGATGTACAGTGACAACACCTTTTTTTTTTTTTTTTACTAAAAAAAAATTGAAACTTGACGTTCAGAAGAGAGAAGGGTTTTTTTTTTGCCTCGGAATGTCCGACAGAAAACACGTATAGTAGTCAATAATGTGCAAAGACACAGAGCACAATAGAAGTGCTTCTAGGACAGTGGTTCTCAACTCCTGTCCTCAGGACCCACTAACAGGCCAGATTTTAAGTATTACCTTGGTGAGATGCAGACTAGAATACTGCAATCCCTGAGCAGCAAATTATATCACCTGTGATGCATTTCAGTTATCTTGCAAACCTGGCCTGTTGGTGGGCCCTGAGGACTGGAGTTGAGAACCACTGTTCTAGGAGGTAGGAGAAAGAAAATAAAAAAAAAAAAAAAAAAACGCACGTCAAACCCCTGTAGAATCGACTTTTTTTTATAAGTCCACTGTGCATGGAACCTAAAGCCGCAAGCAGTTTTAAATTACTTTTATTCCTTTAGAAATGTAATTTTGTGCAGAAACAGTTCTAAACATGGGAAACGCGCCACTTTACAGTCATACTATAAAGACACGATATTTAAAGTAATATTTCACTTTTATTTTTTCACTTTAAGCATCATTAAAATAACTGCTCTTGAAAAAACTGCAGTTTTTAAAACAGTTTTTTGCATTGATACATGTACCCTGGGGCAGGACCCGGGTCCCCAAACCCTTTTTAGGACAATAACTTGCATATTAGCCTTTAAAATGCACACTTGATTTCTCACGTTCAAGTCCCATAGACTGTAACTGGGTTCGAAAGTTTGTGCGAACTATCGGTCCGTTCGCATGTTCTGAATGCAAACCGAACCGGGGGGGTGTTCGGCTCATCCTCACTCTGCAGTAGTCCTAGCTCTGCTTCCCCTCTTGCCTCTGCATTAGAGATTGAAGCTATGCTATTTAATTTTAGTGAGGAAAAATAAATGAAAAAGTTCAGCAGAGAAAGCGAGACCCTGTCCCAAAGATAAATAAGAGCACCTGAGCAACTCGCCTTACAAGCGTGCATCCAAAATTAAAACAAATATACTGCATAATAAATATTTAAACATTGTTCAGCCATCTAGCTACACAAGGGCGGGGTTGATTTACTAAAACTGGAGAGTACTAAAAACGTCTCCATAGAAACCAATCAGCTTCCAGGTTTTTTTTTTTTTTTTTTTTTGTCTCAAAGCTTACGTGAACAAGCGGAAGGTAGAAGCAGATTGGCGGGGGGGTGTGGCTTAGCAATGGCCGAGTGAAGACGTGCACTACAGGAGCTTCCGGCCTGACTTGCCCTAACCCGAACCACCAGCTATCTTTCTCCTCATGTGTGCACGGCATGATCACCTCTAGACGCTACAGAACAAGATCGGCGAACTGTGGGACCCGCCACCAGACCTCGCAACCCGGAATCCAACGCTTCCTCAGAGACACTCACCGGGCGCCATTGTGGCCGCGCCACGTGGTACACGCATGGAACCAGCAATTCCAGCGTCACGGGCAGCCTCCCCGATACCCTCACTGGAATCGGTCCACCTCACGAGGACCCCAACGGACTTTCCACCGGTCATGACCGACACCTCACAGAGTCAAGCCTCGCTGGATGCGGACCTCTGTGCCATGCTACAGGCCCTACCTACGAGGGCGGCCATTGAGGCCCTAATTCTGCGAGTAGAGGAGGCACACAACAGGGACATCCAGGAGGTGAAAACGGAACTCCATACCATCACCGACCATGTGATCACCGGAGAGACTCAGATCACCTCACCTTAGGCTCGAAACCTACTGACCCCACGAGACCCGGTGATATCATCTGCCGCCTACACCGCTATGCCCAGAAGGAGACAATCCTGCGCAAGGCCTGGGACCATGGGGACATAGATTTTGATGGTGCACATATACAGATACTACCGGATCTGTCCAGAGCCACACTACAGAGGCGCGCAATGCTGAAACCGATCCTGGAGGTTGCAAGACGGCGGGGCTACACTTACCGATGGGCATATCCTTTGGCGGTGATCCTCCGCACGGAACGTTCCTCATTCACACTGCGAACACTTGTGGACCTCCCAGCACTGTTTACCTTCCTAGAGGCGGATTCGGTCCAAGTGCCGAATTGGCTGCTAAAGATACCTAAACCGGCGGGCCATTCGGGCCCATCTGCGGGCAGATTTAACCAGACTGCCCACTCTCCGAGATCCCGGGGCGGCCCCGCGCCCCATTCAACCACAGGTCACGCGAGTCCTAAATACTCCTTACTAACTTCATCGTATGTTCACAGGTTGACAATATGTACCCCCCTGCTGGCGTGTACCCCGGGCGGTTACTGTCCCACTGTTTATTCCCCCTTGATCGGCATACCCCCGGCCACCTGGACCTGATGGAGGACAGGAGACTTCAGCGCTGATCTGGTCGGAGGCGCCCCCGCCCCCTCCCCACAGCATGGATCCTTTACGCTGCTCCCCAGACACTGGACGCCGTCTCCCGCACCATCCACTGGCCCCACTGGTGCTGCTCTGGGCGCTGTTGTTGTTGCACCTGTTCATTCCTGAGAGAACCCCTTGGAGACAATGATACCGGTGGTGCCCCCCCTCACTTTCCTAGAGGAGTTTCGGGACTTGCCAGATGGTGACCCCCCCCCCCCATCCGCTGACTACCATTCATGCGTTTCATCCCTCGGCTGCTTTGTAATCTATTTTCTGTTGCAGATGTGCTTGAAGTTTTGACCAGGTTTTTATGGTCACACAGCCCCCCAGCTCCACCAGGCGGCAAAGGACTAACAACAAGCACTTTAAGGGACGCGTGAGTAGCTGGGATAAAGAAACAAATGACGAAAATACAGGGGGGTGGGGGGGTTGGGATTGGACCCTTCTGGGGTCCCATATGGTTGAAACTGAGCTGTACCTCATGGGGAGGGGTGGAGAAGATCCAGGTTGACCGATTGGACATGTCTTGTACATGGGGGCGGATGTTGCCATGGTGGGGGGAGTGGGGACTGGATACGGGGTCCGCGATGTGTTTGTCGTGGGGGGCTCTTCGCCCCCTCCTCCTGTCTGCTCTATCCCGGGTTGCCTGTTAGCACCTGGAGGGGACCCTGTGGGGGGACCAATGTGCCCTTAAGGGCACTCTGGGGGCGCTGAGTGGGGGGGAACCTTCCCTGCCCTGGGCAGTGCTGTACTGTACGGTGCCGCACTGCATTGCAATGTGGTGCAGTGTAGTATTTTGTCCTACAGTTAACCTACATGGTTATGTTTCTTATGTTGTTTCTTGTTAGTGGAGTTTCTTGGAAAGGTATGGGTAATCCACGGGTCCTTTATAGGTTTATATGTATACGTAGTATTACTATTTTCTCATTATCTGTATGTTACCACACTGGTAATCTGCCACCTGCCCACTATAGCATACTCAGAAAAGGTCGGAGGGGTTGGGAAGAGCCTGGGAACCTCCCAATGGCTCCTGCTAACCACACTCCCAACTAGGACGAAGCTTATAACAAAGGTTTTACTGGAGCGCGTTATAGCAAGCACTTGGCTGACAGAAATCCAGCCACGCTGGTCAGTGTCTGCTGAAGGAGTTTCTTTTGCCCACAGCAGACACTTCCCCCCCCCTTCCTCCCCCCCTGCAGGTCTGTTCACCTTCAGGGGGATACCCTCTCTTTTTTCCCTTTCTCTTACCACCCTCTCCCCTTCCCCCCCCCCCCAGCTCATTGCACATAGCGATGTAAGCTTCCCAGGTACGGTGATATATCTTTCAAGCGGAAGACTTCCGTGTCCTGAACATGGTCAAAATGACCGAATCCGAGAGACCTCAGACTCTCAGCACCTGGCTTTCAATAGCTATGCCTTTAAGTCAGACTGTAAAACAGGATGAAAAATAGGACCTTGAAACATAAGGTCAGCTCGAAGATAAGGTTATACACCAAGGCTTGATTAACAGGTTGCCAACATCCCGTGCGTAGCTAGAACAAAAAAAGGGTTGTCCCCCTAACTAGGGGCTGGGAATTTAACGGCAACAGAGTATTGCAAAACACAATAGTATAATATAAAGTAATTTAAAATAATTGGTTTAAAAAGCCAACTTGGTGGCAAGATAGAGATAACTTTAGAATATGGAAATTCAAATACAGTAGATTACATATAAAAAACAGAGTACAAATTGTTTTCCACACGTGATTGAGCCCGACGCGTTTCGCAGAGGGTTCCCTTTCTTCAGGGGCGTGTCCTTATTGGAGATTGAAAGTACATCTATAAATTATATACAAAAACATGGTCGGTGAACATGACAAACAGGGAATGAATGAGCATCGTTGAAGGGGAAGGTGAATAACAGGGAAGAAAAAAAAAAAAAAAAAAAGAAGGAAAGAAATAGGTCTAACCCGATAGCCACTTATGAATTAGTCCAGATGGTAACCCTTTTAGTTGAAACATAAGGTCCTCCCTCATTGGCAACCGCCAAGGAACGTCCGCGTACCAGATTAGCGTACCAATGACGCCGAGACACACCCGGCGCAAGAGGATCACCGGAATCCCTTCGGCCACAACCCTGCGTAGCAGGAGAGGAAGCAGCTGCAGCGGAGGATAACAGATATCAGGTGATAATGACCCCATGGGGCCCACCAACGGATCCAAGGCATCCGCCCAAGGATCCCTGGACCTGGCCACAAACCTTGACACCTTACGATTGAGTCGAAAGGCCCTCAGGTCCACATCCGGTATGTCCAGGTGTAAGGACCACTCTCCTGGTCCAGCGTCTGGCGACTCCGATAGTCCGCCTGCCAATTGTCTACGCTTGAACGTAGACGGCCGATAGAGACCACGTGGGGAGGCATATTCTGATTGCCCGTATTTCCAGAACATTGATCGGTAAACGGGCTTAGTCCGGAGTCCAAAGCCCTGGGGCTGACAGGACACCCCAGACTCCACCCCAGGCTGGTGTCCGTCATGAACACCGTCCACTGGATGGGGAGGGACGACTTCCCGGACCCAAGAGCCGGGGACCCCAACCACCACGCCAGGGACGCCCTGAGTGAGTGACTCATCTGGATCTGAAGATCCAAGGACAACGGGGATTTGTCCCAAGTGGACAGGATCTTTTACTGTAATGCCCGTGTGTGTGATAGGGCATACGGAACAGCCTCGAACGAGGCCCTCATGAGTCCCAGGACTCTCATGCAAAAAACGGGTTGACGACCATTTCCGAGACGTCAGGACCCGCACTACAGACTGAAAAGACAGTAACTTCTCCAGGGTTAGGAATACCTACGCCTCCATGGAGTCCAGGATCAGACCTAAATACTCCAAATTCCGAGCCGGGACCAGGACTGACTTCTGAATGTTCGGCAGCCACCCGAAGTCCCTAAGGGTCTGACTGACAATAGTCACACTTCTAATTCTGAGCCATTGTCTGCTTGTAGAAGAAGATCGTCCAGAAAGCCCATAATAGCAATGCCTCGCTGTCTCTGCAAGGCTAGAACCGGAGCAAGCACCTTGGTAAAAAACCTTTGGTGCCGAGGCTAGGCCAAAGGGAAGAGCCACAATTGATAGTGGTCTTCGCCGATCGCAAGTGCAGAAACTAGTGTTGACGTGCGCAGATCGGAACATGCAAGTAGGCGGCCTTGATGGCCAAGGATGCCAGAAAATCCCCTTGGAGTGTAGCGAACACCGCGCGACAACCTCTTGTGACGGAACCGGCACAATCACTCCGGACCTGATCAATCCTGTAAGAGGGCCGCCCGACGGGCAGGAAGGAGAGGGATTGAGGGAAAGAATCTGTCCGGGGTCCAGGAACAGAATTCTATCCTGAGGTGACTACTTCGCACACCCACCGGTCGGAGATCCGGGAGGTCCACCGAACCGTGAACCTGCAAGGACGTCCCCCCCCACCCCAGAGTCGGGCAGGGACAATACTCCATGTGGCGGTGGGCTTGGGAGCTTGCTTGGTAGGCTTAAGCCCCAGGGGACGCTTATATCCCCCAGCCGCACTTTTTCCAGTCTGGGAGGGCTTACCCGAGGATTCTGACTGACGAGAAGGAACTCATTCTTCTTTGCCGGAAAGGAAGGGCCCGGCCTACGGTGGGGCTCCTTTTTTCGTAGCAGACTGAGGAAGGAAGGTGCTCTTACCCCTTGTGACATCCATAATAATGGCATCCAGGGCGGCCCCAAACAGTCCACCGCCTTTTAAAGGGCAAGTCAGCCAGGAGCTATTTGGAAGCTAGGTCGACCAGCATTTCAGCCAGATAAGGAGACGCAGCACCACAGCAGATAGAGGCCCCAGAAATTAAAGGGGCCGCATCCAAAGTGGCATCGCACACAGAGACTAAACCCTACGCCAGTTGGTGAGCTAGGGTAATGGTCTCAGGAGGGAGATTATGCTCCTAAACCGTCTGGTGCAAAATCTTTGCCCATCCTGAGAGTGCTTTGAGACACAAGTGTCGCCGCCCATATAGGGCGTAAGGCAGACCCCAATAAGGTATGTTGTGGAGATTTTTATGGAGATGTATTTAATATGTATTGTCATAGTGTCACCCAGTGTTAGTACTTCCGCAACCCGCTCTAAAAGAGCTGATTGGGGTAGTCTGAGGCTGGTTGAATCCCGTCTGATAGGGGAAAACGTCTTGAGGTTGGAGTGTGATGTTTGCAGGGTGCGGATATGTCCACCAACGGGGGCCCTCTGTGCATTAGCATGGACGATCGTTAAGGAGGGGATATGCTCGCTCTGCAACGACATCATTGGTTATAGGCGGATGCGCGCTCTTGTCTCTGCTGTGTCTGATCAACATTGGTTGGAATTCGTAGCGTGCATCTGCAGATAGCCTCCCTCCCCCATTCAATAATAGTATAATCTTAATATGCGTTATTCTATGGAATAGCGCAGAATAAGAATTCCTATCAACGGTAACTTTAGCCATCCTACGTTATTGTATTCATGTATGACATCTCCTGCTGGAAGGAATGTCCAGGTATTGCCATTTTCCTGTGAGAAAGGGACATCCTGTGAGGTCCCCGCCCATGGGGGAGGGGATTGGTTGCTACAGCCAATCACCTCCTGTGTGAGATCTTTTGAGTTTAATAAAAGCCTATGATTAGGCGTTGGCTAGTCAGTCTATGCTGGGATGGCCTGACGATAAGATCTATGTGTGAGCCTTGCTTCTTGGATGAATGATGGAATGAACGGTGAGTGGATTTTAGCAAACTTAAAGATAGCATTATTGCAAAAAGATGAATCTAAAGTGTGTGCTTATAGATAGCACAGGAATTATAGGCTGTGTGCTCTGCAAACAGCCTAGGAATTCCACAACAGGTAAACATAGTTCTACTCACCGCTTCTGACCTCCTGTCAGTGGGATCCTTAAATGCAGGAGTCCCTTCCATTGGCAGCGTGGTAGCCTTATTCAAAGTGGGCGACCGGGGGGGGGGGGGTTGGCGGGGAAGGGAGAGCCCCTTCTTAACCAGGTCCTCCTTAAAAGGGGTACCTCATGGCTAGGCGCCGCGGGACCAAAGTCTTCTGCGGCTTATCCCAGACTTGGTCAATGAATGGATCAAAAAAAAAAAAAAAAAAAAAAAAAGGCACATATGGAAAAAACCTTTTTGAATAAACGGCTTTAAAGGAACCAAAAAGGAGACAGCTTCTACCTGAGGTTCCTCAGCCTCAACATTCAGCTTCATAGTGTCCCTCACAGCATCAATGAGTTCACTTACAAGCACCCTGTCAGTTATTCAGAACTGTGGTCTTCTTCACAGGTAATATCCTGTTTAAAAACATGAAAATCCTCAGAGCTAGGGTCCTGAGCAGCAATAGCTAGGCCCATATCGGAGACAGAGCACTCCCCTACAGGAGGATGTGTGGGGAGGGGGCGCTTTACAGCTCCCTTGCGCTCGCACACCGCTTCCATCCTGACAAGGATGATTCCAGGACTGCCGACAACTAGTCGCTAGGGACCGCAGGTGCAGGAGCACTGCCAGTTGCCTCAGACAAGTGTGGAGAAGCAGGTGAACTAGACTCCATACTGCCACCCTCCAAGACTTTTAAAACACTATCATAGTGAGTAACACAGTACACCCACTGGCTATGCTGAAGCTGAGGAGGGGATACCCAGAGTACTCACCAACCCCTGTAAGGACCGCTCATTCCGCTGTATGAAACCGCGCTGCCGCGCGGGTGAGGCCTGAGGAGAGTGAGGAGACCGTGAGGAGATTGTGAGATTCGCGCCGCAGCAGCGGCCGATAATGAAAGCAAAAACGCTGCGGCTTCAAGAAAATGGCCACCGGCCGCATACATTACTGCGCCATCGATCCACGGCAAAATGGCCGCCGAGTGCGGTTTATTTAAAATACCTCACAGCACGCGACACATTACAGCACCAGTACAGGGTGCAGATAGCAGCATAACAGGGGGGGGGGGGGGAGACAGGGGGAAACCCCCCATATAAAGAAACACAGACAGCATGTACTCACCTGTAGCAGGAGAGACTACTTACCCGTCCCAGAGGAACCCACTGGCTTGTTTCAGACAGACCTATCACAGAGCAGTACTGCGTAGCTGTCGGCCCGGTCCACCGCGAGAGATACAGTCAGTCAGGTACTGTTCAATCTTGAGAGGCCCGCGGCAGCTAAAAGCAACCTGGCCACCCCTGGAGTCATGGGGCATGTCGTGAACCGAGTCTTACGCACACAAGGCGAGGATTAGCACGCTCGATGGTCGGACAGGGAAGACTACGGAGGATACCAGTGTACCCAACCTGTTGCCCAGCCGACAGTTGATTGTAGGTCTCAAAAATAAAATTCCCAAAAAGAATAAAAATTAAAAGTAAAATCTTCCAGGAGACTGGCTCCTGAGAGAGCCACGTCTTCTTCTGCTAGGCAGAAGAAAAAAAAACTGAGGCTGCTAGCTGCAAGTGGGAGGGTAATGTCCGGAGGGACCGCCCCCCTGGGCGGGGCTTTTCAGCTCTGGTTTTGTTCTAGAATGGTTTAACATTCTGCCTAGGTCTTCTCCTGCAAGCACACGTAATCAGTATGAGAGCTGTGTCAGTCCATGGACAATAAGAGAAGAGACCCCGGCTCGTACATAAATTGCTCGTCCTCCCCAAATTAAACGGGGGACTTGCACTACCGGATGTACACGCCTACCATCAGGCAGTACATCTAGGGAGACTGATGGATGGGTGCTGCCACCGAGAGACCAAGCTCTGGACCCAAATAGAGCAGAGTCAGAGTACGGTCCCCCTGAGGGGAGCCCCGTGGTGCTATTCGGCACGGTCGGCCGAACTTAAGCGCCATCCATTGATCGGAAACCTCCTCGAGAATATGCTCCAGACTTCTCTCTCAGTGGTCTGTCTTCCCCAAACTCCCCTCTATACCCCATACTGGGGAACCCCCAATTCACACCAGGCATGCAAGATGCGGTCTTTCGGGGGCAGATCGGGCGGGCCTGCACCAAGTCTCACACTTTAGCACTGGGGGGCGTTGGAAAAGGATCACAGAGCTCACTGACTCCTCGGGCCCGTTCCGTTTGGACATCCTAAGAGCGCTTCAACTGAGCCATTGTCTCAATTTTAAGCAGCCCCCGGTGGACAGTAGCCTCTCTCACACAACATTAGAAGACCTCTGTTACGCAACGGGAGTACAGACTCACACACTCTCCCTGACTTATGACCTTCTGAACACATGACCTGCTGACTTTGTGCCCCCTGGACTGCTGAAATGGGAAAGGGAGTTGGACTGTCGGTTCAACGCCACCAAGAGACAACGCATACTTTGAGATACACACACACACACACAATCCTCCATATGAGCCAAAATTCAAGAAACGAATTACAAGCTTTTATCACGGTGGTACAGGACCCCAGCACTTTTACACAAGTTCTTCCAGACGGCGTCTGACCTTTGTTGGCGCTGCCTGGAAGACAAGGGTACCTTGGTTCACATCTTTTGGATATGTCCCAGACTAACACTTCTGGCGGGTAGTCAGAGAAACACAGAAATTCACAAACCATATCATCCCAAACGACCCGGCGCTCTTCCATGTGTCCAACATACCCGATAGGGTTTACAAAAAGTCTGTAATTGGACACTTGCTAGATGCGGCAAAAGCTTGCATCCCACTCCAGTGGAAATCCCCTCTCCCATGAACTGTTGCCCTGTGGCTCCAAAAAGTGGAAGCAAACATATGGAAGACCTTATCCTCACTGCGCAAAATAGGCAGGAGACGTTCTCCAAAACCTGGCAACTTTGGAACATATTTATATTCTCAGATGAAGGACAGGCGCTAAAGAAGAGCACCACTGCTGTGTGAACACATAAGACACAGTACTCTGCTCCCGGTGTTTTACCGACAACTAGGTAGAGATACTTGACCTTGATCCAAATGAGCAATCTTGATACTCCATACCTGTGAGTACAAACCCCCCCCCCCCCCCACCTCTCCCAATCTCTCTTTTTTTCCACTCCCAACTACCTCCTCTCTATATCTCGGTCTCTGTTTCTTTATATTCTATTTTTTTCAAGTAGGTTCTGCCTACGTTAAGTCTGACTCCCACATTGGGGAGATGGATAGAAAATGGAAAAGAGGGGACGGAGCCCCGGGGGCAGCAGTCTCACACCACACCATGCTGATAGCACAAACCCGACCTCCCCGAGGGGATGAACAACTGTTGATCCTGAACGCACTATAGGGCAGTGAACCCAGGCTAGATGTAAAATACACTAGATGCAGTGTGGGAATATACTATGTTGAATACACATACCTGGATGTTAGCTATTACCAACTGTACTGCCCTTGATGTCATACCACGGTTTACAAAACTATGTTTATGTCTATGTGCTAGTATTTTATGTTAGGCCTCGCCTTGGGGGTCTCTTTCCTGATATATAAAAAAAAAAAAAAAAAAATGGGATTGGCTACCATGCACAGCTGCACCAGATTTTGCACACTCCAGTTTAAGTAAGTTTAAGTTTTAGCCCCAATAGTGTTATGTACAGGTTTTCTAACACTAAATGTAATGAAATGGCAAATCAGTATGTCAGTGTCTGCTTGGTTTCTCAATAAGCCTTGTCCTTTAGGCTGGGTTCACATTAGTGCGACACGACATCGGTCCTACTTTGGATCGGACTTTGCCCTGCGACATGAAGCCGACATATGTCCGACTTTCAATGAACGGGGATCCGACTTGGATCCCCGCCAATATCAGGCACTGTGTTTGGTATGAATCCTGAGCGGGAACGCCAGGCCAAATTTTAAATAAAAAACCGGCATGGGTTCCCCCTCCAGGAGCATACCAGGCCCTTGGGTCTGGTCTGGATTTGAAGGGGCGCCCCTACGCCGAAAAAACGGCGTGGGGGTCCCCCCCCAAAATCCAAACCAGACCCTTATCCGAGCACACAACCTGGCAGGCCGCAGGGGAAGAGGGGGGACGAGAGAGCGGCCCCCCTCCCTCCTGAACCGTACCAGGCCGCATGCCCTCAACATGGGGGGGTTTGGTACTCTGGGGCAGGGGGGCGACCTGCGGCCCCCCCACCCCAGAGCACCCTGCCCCCATGTTGATGAGGACAGGGCCTCTTCCCGACAACCCTGGCCGTTGGTTGGTCAATAAAAAGGGGCCCCCGGAGCCTGTCTGCACAGTGTCCTGTCCCCTTTGTCGTAATGAGTACCAGTTTTTTTTTTCCCCATAACTTGTTTTCAAGACTTTCGCACAGAGGACCCTTTTTTTGAGATTAATAGCATAATTTGCAAGGATGTGCTTTATTGCATTGGAATTTTGCAAATTTAGTACATATCCTGTCCTTTGGTGCGTTAGACTTGAAACATGAGCTTGTATGCACAGTGTCCTGTCCGTTTTTCTTAACGAGTATCAGTGGTGTTTCTTGTCCTCCAGAGGATTTTTGGAGATCAATCATTGTGAGGCCAAGCATCACTGTATCTGTTCTACCTCTGTTTACATCTACCTTCTCTTTGTGTATACATATTTGTAAACACATGTTTGTAAACTTTTTTTTTTTCAAAACTAAATGATGGCCAATTACTCCATTCATTTGTCGCCATGTTTGTATGGACATAACTCTAATGCAATATATCTATACAAGATAAAAATATCCTTTTGATTTTTTTCAATTTTTGATATATCTTTTTATATTTTTGTTTCTTTATAAATGCCCATACACCACGACGACAATTTGAGCTATTATCAACTACCAGTCCTCGAACTAACAGTAATTCCGTTCTTAATACATATTTGAAATTCTGTGATTATGAGCATCGGCTTCCAGTACTTAGGTACCATAGTGTCCATGCACATGCCCGGCCACCATGCACACTTTTATATGTTTATATATTATTTAATTTTTAATTTTGGATAAGTGCGGTGATTGACATGTGCATACACACTATTTTAACAGATTCCCTTGACAATTAAGGTTAATATCATGATTTTATCATTATTTGAATATTAGGTTTACATCTTAAACCGCAGAGATGAGGGTACATCTATGCAAAGATGCATTGTCATCCTGCTAGATAGTATTGTGTGTGGTTAAATACCATTTTCCTATATGGATCTGAACATCTGAATTTCCTTACACACATTTTCATGTACCCCCTTGCATGATTCTATTGTATATTATCGTGCACATCTTTGTACATTTTTCATACTAATTTATTATACATTTCTTATTTATGTTTATGTTTAAAGTTGAAAGTCCAAGGTTCATGTGTGCATACAGGAGAGAAATGTGTCTCTGGTAAATGCATATATTCACACATGATTTTTATTTGAATTTTATTGATTTATCCATGTTTATTTTGTTCTATGGCATATTGTATTATATCCATTGACCCATTACAAGGTGGATTATATTATGTTATATAGCACATTTATAGACATTCATATATGGACATTTCTTCACACTTTATACACACACATATCTCCTTCATGATCACTTATTTATTCATATTTATCATTCTTCACATTTCCCTGTAATTGTAAAATGTAATTGTCACACAGTCTGTTTCGTAGTAGCACGCATTGTGCACATTTTGTGCATTTAAATTTTATTATTTATTAATTCATCATTATGGTTTTTTGGAGTATTTGTAAATTACTATTATTATTATTTCAATTCACACGAATATCACATAATAATTTCACATACATGAATATATTTACATCTATGGCTTACCATCTCCAAAAAACATTTTCACATTTTTCACTTTTCATTTAAAAAGATTTTTCCGTTCATTTTTTGAACTTAATTAATTGACATTCATACTTATCACTGTCATATCCATTCACTTTAAATAATATATAGACACACTTTGGTGTGTCTATGTTTAAGCATTAAGTGTTTAGTTTTTAATTTACACACATTTTGTATTCTTGTGAATGGTCTTCAAAAGAGTGCTATTCCCTTCCCCCCTCTCCCTTTCTTGGGAGTGTCGGAATCAAACATAAGGTTATCCCAGTCAGCTGTGTTCTTTCAGTACTGATTGGTGTAAAGTTACTTTATTTTTCATTTATACCTCTATTGATTCCCACATTCCTTAGCTATGAGTAAGCGTCAATTCGTGACGTGAAACGCGTTAAAAAAAAAGGCACCCTTCCCTGCATGCACACTATCTGCATTTGTTGTTTTGGATCTATGGATTTATTTTGAATTTGGATTTTTTACTTGAAATTTTGGAATAAATAACTGTCTATACAGAGTGCGGCAGTCCAGGGTTTCTTTCCCCCCCCCCCCCACCCTATGTGAATGAGTATGGGGTACATCGTACCCCTACCCATTCCCCTGGTGTAAAAAAATTGCAATAAAAAAACCACACAGCTTTTTAAAGTATTTTATTGCACAGCTCCGGGGGTCTTCTTCCGACTTCGGGGGTCTCCGGTGTCGTCGCCGCACTCTCCGGTTCTTTCTTCTGCCGGGCCACCGCTAACTTCTTTAGCTCTTTTGCTAGCGGAGGCCCGGTCTTCTCCGTCGCCTTCTTCTTCTCCCGCTTCTTTCTTCTGCCAGCCCCTCCACTAACTTTTTTAGCTCTTTTGCTAGTGGAGGGGCCGGGCTTCCCGTCGCCGTCTTCTTCTCTCTTCTCCTCCTCGATGTTGACGCGTCGCTTCCTCCCGCTGTAATACTGGCTGTTCGCTCCGCATTAATATAGGCTTCTCATGACGTCACACTCACATGTTCCGGGGCACATTGCCCCGGAGCATGTGACTGTGACATCATGGGAACATGTGACTGTGACGTCATGAGAAGCCTAGATTAATGCGGAGCGGAGCGAACAGCCAGTATTACAGCGGGAGGAAGCGACGCGTCAAAATCGAGGAGGAGAAGAGAGAAGAAGACGGCGACGGCAAGCCCGGCCCCTCCACTAGCAAAAGAGCTAAAGAAGTTAGTGGAGGGGCCGGCAGAAGAAAGAAGCGGGAGAAGAACCGGAGAGCGGGAGAAGAAGAAGGCGACGGAGAAGACCGGGCCTACGCTAGCAAAAGAGCTAAAGAAGTTAGCGGTGGCCCGGCAGAAGAAAGAACCGGAGAGCGCGGCGACGACACCGGAGACCCCCGAAGTCGGAAGAAGACCCCCGGAGCTGTGCAATAAAATACTTTAAAAAGCTGTGTGTTTTTTTTATTGCAATTTTTTTTCCACCAGGTGAATGGGTAGGGGTACGATGTACCCCATTCTCATTCACATAGGGTGGGGGGGCCGGGATCCGGGGGCCCCTTTATTGAAGGGGGCTCCCGGATTCCGATAAGCCCCCCGCCCGCAGACCCCGACAACCAACGGCCAGGGTTGTCGGGAAGAGGCCCTGTCCTCATCAACATGGGGGCAGGGTGCTCTCGGGTGGGGGGCCGCAGGTCGCCCCCCTGCCCCAGAGCACCAAACCCCCCATGTTGAGGGCATGCGGCCTGGTACGGTTCAGGAGGGAGGGGGGCCGCCCTCTCGCCCCCCCCCCCCTCTTCCCCTGCGGCCTGCCAGGTTGCGTGCTCGGATAAGGGTCTGGTTTGGATTTTGGGGGGACCCACACGCCGTTTTTTCGGCGTAGGGGTTCCCCTTCAAATCCAGACCAGACCCAAGGGCCTGGTATGCTCCTGGAGGGGGAACCCATGCCGGTTTTTTATTTAAAATTTGGCCTGGAGTTCCCCCTCAAGAGCAGCACAGCACAAGTCGCATGCCAAAGTCGGATCATGCAAGACTGCGGTCCGACTTTGATCCGACTTCAATGATAGTCAATGGGCTGAAGTCGGATCAAAGTCGGACCAAAGTAGTACAGGGAGCATTCTCAAAGTCGGACCGACATGTGTCGGACCAGTTAAGACGGCTCCCATAGGGAAACATTGATTTTCACACGTCATGCGACATGAGCTCCCAATGTCGGAGCGTTTGTCGCCCCAGTGTGAACCAGGCCTTACTGAAACTGAACAGCCCAATTGCTGAGTTTAATGATCTGCAGCTTGCATGTCTGGTTTTTCAAGTGTTATGCAACATATCTTTTGCCAGGTGACATTCCCAAAGCGCCGTCCCCGATGCCATTTTTTGCATTTAGAGTCTGGTTTAGCTTTGCATATCGAGCAGAAAAGGAGTATGAAGGGGGGAGAAAATACTGAAAAGTGCATAGTTTAAGGTTGGTCGGATATTTGTTTTGCATATCATGCAAAGTGTGTGTGTGTAACTTTCAGCAAGCATTTGGACAGCACAACAGCTATTATGAACAGTTAATACTTTAGTTGCATATAACAAGATAGCTGACTTTTTTATATTACAGCACATGGTGATAAATTCATCTAAATAGATGAGATCAAAAAGATGGGAGTGCCAGCAAACTATTAATTGTTTGCTATCCATGAGTAAACAAGGAAGTCCGAGCACCTCCCAGCCTGTCATGCCATCAAGTTATTATACCAACAGACACCTTTCTAAACAAGAGTAGTTATGTAGAAACAACTAGTTCTTTATTCTTTTCAGCTTACACTAATAGCACCAGGACAATAAAACTATAGCGTACAAACTCATGTTATTTTAGGCAGGTACGCAACTGTGGGGTTGATTTACTAAGTGCTAGGTCACACCAGATGCTGTTCCGTGCACTTTTCTGCACTAAAAATGCATGCACAGCATTTGCCAATGGCTCTAGTTCACACCAGTGCAGTCATTTTCTGGTGCAGAAAAAAAAAAAAAAAAAAGTATAGCATGCTGCATTTGTTTAATAGCGCAATGGAACTGCGTGTGGTGTGAACTGTAAGGAAAAACTGATCTGGAACGTATTCGGAATGCATTTATGTGGTGTGAACTGGCTGTAAAAATGCATGCACAGTGTTTTCCATGTAGTCCAATGGCTCTAGTTTACACCAGTGCAGCCAGTTCGTTAGTTTCTGCAGGGAACTGCATCTGGTGTGAAATGGCCCTAAAGCCTGATTCTCACCTATGCATGTTTAGTGCTTTTTGCACTAGAGTCCATTTAACATGGTTTCCTATGAAACACGTTCTGTAGTGCACGGATGAAAAGAGGGACATACATTGGTCCCTATGAGATAGCAGGTGTCAGCGGATGAACATCCGCTGACACCCGATCTCATCCGGGTCCGCAATCCTCCGATTCTGCAGACGGAGGAAAATCCTATTTTTCAATCCGTCTGCAGAGCGGATCGGAGGAACACGGACAGACTGTCCATGGTCATCCGATCCCCCCATAGGGGAGAGTGGAGATCTGACAGGGCGGTCCCTGCACAGTGTGCAGGGACCGCCCTGTCATCCGCCGGCTCAGCAGAGATCAACGGAGCAATCCCCGCTGAGCAAGCAGAGGTTCACGGGGCGGATCATCACGGATCGGTCCCGTGTGAAAGGGGACTTAAGCACTCTTCGCCCCCTGACAGGGAGTAGCTGCTGACTTTTAAATAAACTAAAAAAAAAAAACGGGTGGAACGCCGCTTTAACATTGGTGAACAGTGGAAAGGATGCTCTTACAGTGGTGACCAGAATGTCCCCCTTTCAGACACTTTTTAAAACCATTGTTATGCTGCTGGCTCTAAAATGTGGCGCTGGCCCTCCTTACCCAGAACCATCAGATAGAAGGCTAATCAGCCACAGCTCAAGGAGCACCTAGCAATCACTGGAGGAACACTCGTAATGGCTGGCTGAAAACCCATCTTTTCAGAGGCCTACCCTGCCTCTAATTAATAAACTGTACTTTTACCTTTTCTATGGAGCTCATCCCTCACAATTATTCCCTTTTTGGTATCACTTGCCCCTTTTAGATTGTAATTAAACAAGCAGCATTCTCTGATCCCGCTTGCATTGAAATTATATATATATATATATATATATATATATATATATATATATATATATATATATATATTGTGAGGGGGTTAGCTCGGCAGCGGGTGTGTGTGACCCCCGGGATGGGCTCCCCACACAAAAACAGGCCCAGCAGACGGAGGTTGTGGTTTTCAAAATCAAAAAGGTGCCGTTTATTTTCTATTTACAGTGACAAAAACACAGCAAAGCAAAAGAAACAAACAAAATAAATCCTGGTCAACTTGACCTCTGACTAAACATACAGGTTTCCTAACTAACAACTGGGATCAGCCTAGTGCTGTCCTAGTCCCTGGTTTTAAATGTCCAAGCAAAATATAGCCACACAGGCTTTCTCTCACCGCACAGGGGTTCACTCTCCCTAGACAGTCCACACAGGTCTGCTTCCAGGCATGAGCTAACATCTAATGAATCTGGGAGTTTTTATAGAGGCCTTAAACGAACTGACAGGCTTCAGCTGGCCTCATCAACTCCCTGCCTGCACGACGCCCAGCCCTCTCCCTAGAGGTATGAGTCATCAATGAGCCCACTAGTCTCAGCTGGGCTTATACAACTCTCCACCTAGCTGTATAAATCGGCGTAAAGCCTGAATCTGGGCGAAATATATCTACCCCCCTGGATGCAACCAGGTGACTTTACCTTCCTGCTGTCACATACCCCCCCCCCTCTTGTTTTAACCTCGGGGTTGGAACACCAGCAATCAGGCATTCATTTACTCGAGACAAAGCATCCACATTCCCCATTTGAACGCCAGGGCGATGCTTTACTGTGAAGTTGAATTCCTGGAGGGCCAGGAACCACCTATTCACTCTTCTATTTGTTTCCTTGTTTTGAGCCATCCACTTTAACGGAGCGTGATCCGTAACCATGTCAAAGTGCCTACCTAGCAGGTAGTACCGAAGGGAATCTAGAGCCCACTTCACCGCTAAACACTCCTTTTCAACGGTGGCGTAATTTACCTCATGGGACTTCAACTTCCTGCTGAGGTAAATGACTGGGTGCTCTTCCCCGTTCCAGACCTGGGACAATACTGCTCCTAACCCCACATCTGACGCATCACTTTGTACGACAAAGTCTTTAGAGAAGTCGGGTGAGTACAACACTGGCTGGCTACATAAGGCTTGTTTCAAGAATTGGAATGCTGCCTCAGCCTCGGGGGTCCATTTAATCATGACCGACCCTTTCCCCTTCGTCAGGTTGGTTAGGGGCACAGCCTTAGAAGCAAAGTGGGGAATGAATCGCCGATAATACCCAGCGATTCCCAGAAAGGCTCGTACCTGCTTCTTGCTGTTGGGACGTGGCCAACTCTGGATGGCCTCGACTTTGTTGAGTTGGGGTTTTATTACTCCCCTCCCAATGGTGTACCCAAGATATTTGGCCTCCTCCTGCCCAATGGTACACTTCTTGGGGTTAGCCGTAAACCCTGCTTCCCGAACAGAGTCCAGGACTGCTTGCACTTTTGGCAGATGTGAGGCCCAATCTGTGCTATGGACAATTACGTCATCCAGGTAAGCCGCAGCATACTTCCGATGGGGCCTCAGCATCTGGTCCATTTTCCGCTGGAATGTGGCCGGCGCATTCTGTAACCCGAACGGCATTCTTTTATATTGGAACGCCCCGTCTGGGGTTACAAATGCGGTTTTCTCTTTGGCTGACTTGGCCAGGGGGATTTGCCAATACCCTTTTGTGAGGTCAAGAGTCGTCATGTATCGGGCTGTTCCCAGCCGGTCGATCAACTCATCTATACGTGGCATGGGGTAGGTGTCAAATTTTGTAACTTTGTTCAACTGACGAAAATCGTTACAAAATCGCCAGCTCCCATCCGGTTTAGGCACCAACACAATGGGACTAGACCAATCACTTTGGGACTCCTCTATCACCCCTAAGTTCAGCATTTTCTGTACTTCCTCCCGTATTGCCTCCCGTCGGGCCTCTGGGATCCGATAGGGTTTTAACTTCACCCTTTCACCGGGCGGGGTAATAATGTCATGCTCTACCCCAGATGTTTGTCCCGGCAGCTCAGAGAATACCTCCTTGTTGCGAAGCACAAACTCCTTAACCTCCTGTTGTTGGGGTTGTGACAAGGTGGCTGCGATTCCAACCTCAGGAATCACGCAACCAGTTTGAGCTGGTGACCAAGTGTCTGCGACTAGGGACTCTCTATCCCTCCAGGCTTTCAACAGATTAACGTGATAGATCTGTTCGGGCTTTCGCCTTCCTGGTTGTCTGACCTTGTAATTCACTTCGCTCACTTTTTCCATTATCTCGTAGGGGCCTTGCCATTTGGCAAGGAATTTACTTTCAACCGTAGGGACAAGTACCAATATCCTATCCCCCGGGGAAAAGGTACGGGTCTTGGCTCCACGGTTGTACACTCTCTGCTGTGCCAACTGCGCTTGGGCCAAATGTTCCTTCACGATGGGCATTACCTGTGCAATTCGATCTTGCATCAGGGCGACATGCTCAATCACACTCCTGTGGGGAGAACTCTCACTTTCCCAAGTTTCCTTGGCAATATCCAACAGCCCTCTTGGGTGTCTCCCATACAGTAACTCAAAGGGGGAGAATCCCGTAGAGGATTGGGGCACCTCCCTAATAGCAAACATCAAATAAGGAAGTAGACAGTCCCAATCCTTTCCATCCCTATCCACCACTTTCTTCAACATTTGTTTTAGGGTTTTGTTGAATCTTTCAACCAGCCCATCGGTTTGGGGGTGATACACAGATGTACGTAATTGCGTCACTTTGAACAATTTACACAGCTCCTTCATAACCCGGGACATAAAGGGTGTACCTTGGTCCGTAAGCAGTTCTTTACAAATACCCACCCGGCTAAAAACAAGAGATAGCTCTTTGGCTATGGTTTTGGCCGAGGTATTTCTGAGAGGGATCGCTTCTGGATAACGGGTGGCATAGTCCATTATAACCAATATGTACTGGTGCCCCCTAGCGGACTTGATTATAGGACCTACCAAATCCATTGCGATTCTCTCAAACGGGACCTCAATGATGGGTAGAGGGACCAGCGGGCTACGGAAGTGTGGCATCGGGGCCGACCTCTGACACACAGGGCAGGAGGAACAATAATTTTCTATGTCCTTCATCACCCCAGGCCAATAGAATCTCTGTAATACCCTCTCTCGGGTTTTCTCTGTCCCCAGATGACCTCCAAGAATGTGCCCATGGGCCAACTCCAACACCAACTTCCTGTAAGGTTTGGGCACCACAAGCTGCTCAACGGTTTCTTCTGCCCTTTTTGCCACCCGATACAGTAGGTCCTTCTCTACGCTGAAGTATGGGTAAGTGCAGGTATTATCTGGGTTCACTAACTCGCCATCTATTTTCACTACGTTTTCCCGTGCCTTTATTAGGGCGGGGTCTTTCAACTGTTCTGTGGCAAAGTTTTCCCTGTGAACCTCAAGATCAGAAAACTCCACAGACGGTAGGTTTTCGTCTGAGGAGGTGGGCTCCTCTCCAGTTTCTTGAGTCTCCCCTGCCAATACTGACAAGGGAAATTCGGGAGAGTCCTCACCACTCTCAGAGGAGTTCTGGCTATCATATTCCTGGTACATAGGGGCACCAGTGGGGGGCTCAGGATCATCCCACAGTTCCCAGAACTTCGGAAAATCCCTTCCCACAATGGCGTCATGCGGTAACTGAGACACTAAGCCCACTGGATGAGAAAGGGTACCTTTGGGGGTCTCGAAACACACTGTAGTCACTGGATACTCTCGGGTGTCCCCATGCACACAAATAACAGCTACCTTGCTATTCCCAGAGACCTCTGTTTTAACTAATTCAGCCTTTATCAGGGTCACAAGGCTACCTGAATCCAGCAATACCACAACATTTCTACCATTAATACACATTTTGCATAAATGTTTCTCAGTTCCCCGAATGGCAGTGCATGCGACTGTCGCACACAGCGACTGACGTCTGCCCGTCAGAAAGTCACACTGCATGGGTTCCTCCAAAACCGGGCAATTTGCTGCAATATGTCCCGCTTGCCGGCAGCGGTAGCAAATGATCCTTCTTGCCGCCTCTTGAGCCGCTGATTTCCCAGGCTGTTCTCGCCAAACTTGGGGTAGAGCTCCCACCCTCTCACTCTCTCCACCCTTACCCCTTGGAATCATCTTATCCGCCCCTGGGGATGGTCTGGTCTTAGGGTGGAAAGTCCGAGTGTCTCTGGAAGAGGCCGTCAGGTTCTCTGTAGCCAAGTATTTCTCCACACGATCCACAAGACCATCGGCCGTCTCTGGGTCTCCATGGCTTACCCACTTTTGGATGGCAGTAGGAAGAGCTCTCAAAAACCGATCCATTACAACACGTTCCACAATCTTTGGTGCGGACAAAGTCTCTGGCTGTAGCCACTTTCTGCTCAGGTGAATGAGATCATACATTTGAGACCTGGGGGGTTTTCCAAGCTGGAAAGTCCAGTTATGCACACGCTGAGCCCGGACAGCCAGGGTGACACCCAGCCTTGCCAATATTTCAGCTTTTAGCATCACATAGTCTTTTGCTTGGTCAGGCTCTAGGTCATAGTAAGCTTTCTGCGATTCACCCGTTAACAGAGGAGCCACCAGTCCAGCCCACTGCTCCTCAGGCCACTTTTCTCTTTCAGCAGTCCTTTCAAACGTGGTCAAAAATACCTCTGGATCATCCTCTCCAGTCATTTTTGTCAATAAACGACTCACCCCAAAGGACGCGGTATTAGTGGGACGGCTTTCCTCACTGGTCTGCGGACGTTGCTGCATTACTGCTTCCATTTGTTGTAGTCTCTGCTCTTGCTTCTGTAATAGGTCTATGAAGCGGGCCTCAGATCGTTGCTGGGCTTGTTGCTGAGCTTCCAGACTCTGTTGGTGAGCTTGCTGCTGGGCTGCAAGGCTCTGTTGATGAGCTTGCTGCTGGGCTGCGAAGTTCTGTTGTTGAGCTGCAAGGCTCTTTTGCAAACCTGCATTTGTCTGCTGTTGATTGGCATTTGCTAGAGCCAGCTGTTTCAGTATCTCCTCCATGCTGGCTTAAAAAAAAACTGCCCGCATTCTCCACCAACTGTGAGGGGGTTAGCTCGGCAGCGGGTGTGTGTGACCCCCGGGATGGGCTCCCCACACAAAAACAGGCCCAGCAGACGGAGGTTGTGGTTTTCAAAATCAAAAAGGTGCCGTTTATTTTCTATTTACAGTGACAAAAACACAGCAAAGCAAAAGAAACAAACAAAATAAATCCTGGTCAACTTGACCTCTGACTAAACATACAGGTTTCCTAACTAACAACTGGGATCAGCCTAGTGCTGTCCTAGTCCCTGGTTTTAAATGTCCAAGCAAAATATAGCCACACAGGCTTTCTCTCACCGCACAGGGGTTCACTCTCCCTAGACAGTCCACACAGGTCTGCTTCCAGGCATGAGCTAACATCTAATGAATCTGGGAGTTTTTATAGAGGCCTTAAACGAACTGACAGGCTTCAGCTGGCCTCATCAACTCCCTGCCTGCACGACGCCCAGCCCTCTCCCTAGAGGTATGAGTCATCAATGAGCCCACTAGTCTCAGCTGGGCTTATACAACTCTCCACCTAGCTGTATAAATCGGCGTAAAGCCTGAATCTGGGCGAAATATATCTACCCCCCTGGATGCAACCAGGTGACTTTACCTTCCTGCTGTCACAATATATATATATAAATAAATAAATAAATAAATAAATAAAAGGAAGAAGGGGGGTAGTTTTATGGCATTTTTTTTATTTATTTTTTACTAGTTATGGCGGCGATCAGCGATTTTTTTCGTGACTGCGACATTATGGCGGACACATCGGACACTTGACACATTTTTGGGACCATTGTCATTTTCTGCTATAAAAATGCACTGTTAATGTGAAAATGACACTGGCAGTGAAGGGTTTAACCACTAGGTGGCGCTGTAGGGGGTTAAGTGTACCCTAAGAAGCGATTCTTACTGTAGGGGGGCGTGGCTACACGTCACTGATCGTCTGTTCCGATGACAGGGAACCGACGATCACTGACATGCCACGGAGAAAGGTTTACCCTCACCTCTCCCCTTTCTTCAGCTCTGTGACCCGATTGCGGGACACCGGCGGCGATCGGGTCCGTGGGTCCTGCGGTCACGGAGCTCAGGACCAGGTCGCGAGCGTGGTGGCGGCGCACGACCCACGGCTGGGCTCTTAAAGGGCAACGTATCTGTACGTTGATGTGCCCGGCCGTGCCATTCTGCCAACGTATATCGGCGTGAGGCGGTCCTTAAGTGGTTAAACAGCCGCCTGCAAAACCTTGCGGCCGAAGGAAGCATCCACAGATGCACTCACATCAACCTTGTAAAATTTTGTAAAAAGTGTGAACGGACGACCAGGTCGCCGCCTTACACACCTGGGAAAAAACAGACCCTTGATGTCGGAAAGCCCAGGAGGCACCGATTACCCTGGTCAAATGTGCCGTGACAGGAAAGGGAGGCGCCCGCCCTTTTAAGGCATAAGCCTGGATCACGATCTGTCTAATCCACCAAGAAATGGTGGCCGACGAGACCGCCAGGCCCTTCGGACTAGTTACAAAGAGTGAGTCTGACCTCCGAAACGGAGCCGTAGCAGACAGATACGCCCGCAGAGCCTGGACCACGTCCAAGGAATGCAAAGCAACCTCCTTAGGATGCGACGGCCGGAGGACACAAGGATGGAAGAACAATGTCCTCATTTAGATGAAATGCCGAAACAACCTTAGGAAGAAACGAAGGCTGCGGGCGCTTTATCCATGTGGAGGATCAAGTAGGGAGACTTGCAAGACAAGGCCACCAACTCAAACCCTTCTGGCAGACGTAATAGCCACCAGAAAAGGCTACCTTCTGAGAGAGGGTCAATAAGGGGAACACCCTGTTTTCAAACAGCGTTTTCTGAAGAACCGAGAGCACCAGATTCAAATCCCACGGAGGCAGCGGTGGCCGAACCGGAGGGGCCACATGTCGAATCCCTAGCACAAACGTACTCACCAAAGAATGAGCCACCAAGGGTCGCTGAAAAAAGAAAGCCAAGGCTGATATCTGCCCCTTAATGGTGCAGAAGGCAAGTTTTTGATCTACGCCCCGCTGCAAAAACAGCAGGATCCTGGAAACCGAATACGTACGCAGACACCACCCCATCTCCTCACACAGAGATGTAGGCCTTCCATGTGCGATGATAAATCTTCTGAGAAGATAACTTCCGTGCCCTCATCATAGTGGAGATGACCAAGTCCAACAGTCCCTTAGCACCTGACTTTCAACAGCCACGCCAATAAAGCAGGATGAAGTATGGGGTCCTGCGACAGAAGGTCCTCTCGCATCGGCAGTCGCCAAGGAACCACTTACACTATGTCGGCGTACCAGGGACGCCGAGGCCAATCTGGGGCAATTAGAATCACCGGAATCCCCTCGGTCTCCACTCTGCGAAGCAGACGATGTAGAAGTTTTAATCGGGGGGGGGGGGGGGAAATAAAAAAAAAAAAATCAGCCGATAATGCCACCAACGCATCTACCGCGTCCACCCATGGGTCCTTGGACCTGGCCACGAACCTCAGTACCTTCCGATTGAGTCGAAAGGGCGGGAGATCCACATCTGGCGTGCCCCATCTCAGGCAAAAGGAGTCGAAAGACCTCCGGATGTAGCGACCATTCCCCTTGGTCCAGCATCTGGCAACTTAGGTAGTCTGCTTGCCAGTTTTCTACACCCGGAATGTACACGGCCGATAGAGCCGGCACGCGCCGCTCTGCCCACCGCAGGATGTGAGCGACCTCCAATGCTGCAGCCAAACTCCTTGTTCCTCCTTGATGGTTGACATATGCCACCGCCGTGGCATTGTCCGACTGGATTCTGACAGGGCGTCCCTGCAGCCTCTGTGACTATGTGGAGAGGCACCGCCTGATCGCCCGAAGTTCCGGCGCGTTGATCGGCAGGCGAGATTCTTCCTGCGTCCAGCGACTTTGTGCCGACTGTACGCCCCATAACCCCCCCCCCCCAAGCGGTCAGGCTGGCGTCCGTCATGATCCTTCCTTTTCATTGGACGGTGAACGACTTCCCGGACTGAAGGGCCGGAGACCTCAGCCACCAGACCAGGGATTCCCCGACTAGGTGGCTCACTTGAATCCGACAATCCAGAGACAACGGAGACTTGTCCCATTTGAACAGAATCTCCTTTTGCAAGACTCGAGTGTGGAATTGAGCATATGGTACCGCCTCGAAAGTGGCCACCATGAGACCCAGGACTCGCATGCAAAAAAGCAGTAATGACGACTTGCGGGATGCCAACAGCTTCACCGCAGCTTGAAGAGTCTGCAGCTTGTCCAAAAGGGAGAAAGACCCTCACCACTGAGGAGTCCAGAATCAAGCCCAGGTATTTCAGGCGTTGAGTCAGTACCAACACCGACTTCTGGAGGTTCAGAACCCAACCGAATTCTAAGAGTCTGACTGGCTATCGCCACATCCTCCTCTAATTCTGAGTCTAAAGCTGCTCTCAGAAGGAGGTCGCCCAGGTAGCCCACGATAGCAAAGCCAGAATTGGGGCGAGCACCTTGGTGAAAACCCTTGGTGCCGATGCCAGGCCAATAGGGAGAGCTACAAACTGGTAGTGCTCGTCCCCGACCGCAAACCGCAGAAACCTCTGATGCCTGACGCATATGGGGATATGCAAGTATGCGTCCTTGATGTCCAGGGATGCCAGAAAATCCCCCGGATGGAGTGCAGCGACCACAGAGCGAACTGATTCCATCCTGAATCTTTTCACCTTCACAAATCTGTTGAGGGCCTTGAGGTACAGAATCGGATGGACCCCTTTCTTCTTTGGGACTACAAACAAATTGGAGTAGAATCCCTGGAACCTTTCCTGCGACAGTACCGGCACTATCACCCCACGCAGCAACAGGTCCTGCACTGCCACCAACAAGGCTTTCCGGCAAGCCGGAAAAAGATGAAGGTTTGAGGGAAAAAAACCTGTTTGGTGGACAAGAGAGAAACTATCTTGTAACCAGATGAAACCACTTCGCAGACCCACTGGTTGGAAAGCAGGGAGGACCACCGAGCTGCAAACTCCCGAAGGCGACCCCCCCACCCGAGTGTCGGGCGGGGGCAAAACTTCATGCTGTCTCAGATTTGTTCGCAGGCTTGTTTGGCTTGCGAAACCAGGGATGCTTCTGTCCCTCAGTGGACACCTTGTCGGTCTGGGGACGCTTACCTGCCACCCCGGGCGGACGAAAAAAACCCCACTTCTGAGCGGAAAAGGAAGGTCCTGGCCTACAGGGAGGCTTCTTACCTTTCCTGGAATGTGGGAGCAACGTACTCTTACCCCCAGAAACATTTTTAATAATGTCATCCAGCGAGGCTCCAAAAAGCCTCTCTCCCTGGAAGGGCAAATCCGCCAGAGCCTTCTTAGATGCCTGGTCCGCAGACCAGCATTTTAGCCATATCAGGCACCGTAGCACCACAGCCGATACTGAGGCTCTAGAAAGCAAGGGGGCCGTATCTAAGGCCGCATCGCAGACATACTTAAGGCCATGCACCAACTGGTCTGCCAGTTCTATGCAGACCGGGGAAGCCTGTTGCTTTTTCAAATCACGGTGCAACAATTTTGCCCATTCAGTAAGTGTCTGGGACACCAGGGCCGTGGCTAACACTGGCCGCAATGCTGACCCCACCACCGTAAACATGGACAGGGCAACCGCTTCGGCCCTCCTATCGGCAGGGTCCTTAAAAGAAGGGGTGCCCTCCACCGGAATCGTGGTTACCTTATTTAACCTGGATACCAGGGGGTCCACAATCGGGGGTGATGTCCATTTTTTCAGGAAATTCTCCTCCAAGGGGTAACGCACCACCATGCGTTATGGGACCAAAAAGGCCCGCTGCGGGCGTTCCCATTCTTTGTAAATAAAAACGTATCAAAGTAAGTTAGGTAGGGAAACACCTTAGCCGTGCGGGCCGGCTTGTGGGACCCAAAAGGGACCGGCTCCTACAAGTGCCCTTTCCTGCGCTGACCCGGACACGGAGTCATCCTCACTGTCTAAATGGTCCTGGTCCGCATCCTCTAAACCATCACAACAGGGCCCGAGTCTGAATCAGAGCTGTCCCCAGAAGACGGTGGGGGGAGTGGGAGTTTTTTACCCCCTTTGCAGCCGCACGCCGCTTCCACCCTAGCAACAAAGGACTCCAGGACTACCGACAAAGCGTCCATAGCCAACGCAGGTGCAGGGGAGCAGGTGGCCACCATAGGTATGTCTGGGGAAGAAGCGCCAGCTTCTAACGCCATGCTGACCCACACTCGCCTGACACACGTTAGGGACCGCAGGCCAGTTACACCAAAAGTCGACCCTCCTAGCTGTCACAGACTGAGGGCCCACCGCAGGACTCACCACCCCAGCCCAGGTACTGCGCTATGCCGTCCGCTCTCCCTCACGAGGTGTTCTGTGCAATTCGCGCCGTTCCAGAGAAGGATAAACCAGCGCTAGAGGCCAAAAAACAAGCTTAGACGACTACAAAAAAAATGGCCGCCTCAGCAGGAAAACACCTGAGGGCTCGGAAAAGATGGCCGCCGGACTTCCTGACTAAGGCTACAGGAAAATGGGCGCCAGACTTTTCTGACTAAAACTACAGGAAAATGGTGCGGCCACCCTGCCCCTCCGCATGGTGGTCTACCACAATGTGCACACCAAAACACCCCAAAAAAAGAGAGAAGTGAACCGCGGACCCCCAGACATCGCGCAGCGGCCCAAACATGGGGAGGAGGGAAAAAGGACAGCGAGAGAAGAAGAGGAGAATGAGAGACCCCCAATTCGATCTCCCATGGAATGCCCAGCTGCTCCGTCCTGCCAAGACAGGTGGAACCATACTTACCCCTCCTGTGAGGACTGCTGGAAGCATTCCGGACAGACCCATCACCCGAGCGGTACGGGGTGGCTGTCAGCCACGGCACACTGACACGGACAGCAGTAGCCCGGTCATATGTGTCCCCCTGGAGCATATAGCTCACCGGCCACCCCTGGATCAGACGGGGTATGTCGTGGCTGACCCAGCGCGTAGCTAAGGCCTGCTCACGCTCGATGGCCAGGCTGGGGAGACTACCAGGATCTATATCATCAGTAATCTCAGCACACAGGTGCTGTAGTAAAATGTAAACGGCGC
>JARGYO010000125.1:2682500-2816794 GCA_029206835.1 Rana muscosa
GCCAAAAACGCCAGAAAAAAATGCCATGTGTGCTCCAAAAGAGGAGAGAGAAGAGACACCATTTATCATTGTGCCCAATGTCCTTCAGAACCAGGCCTCTGCATAGGCAACTGCTTCCGACATTACCATACCAAAATAAAATTATTAGTTCACTTCCTGCCATTTATGTTCACACCCCTTATGCCTCTGCTTTCTCTGTAACTGACCCTGGACTGTTATTTGACCACGCTTCTGCCTACCGATTCTGTACATACCTCTGCCTGATCTGGAACTGACCCTGGACTGTTTGACCATGCTTTTTGCCTGCCTCTTGGACTGATCTTGTACCCTGCCAGTGGACTAGTGGGATTCATAACACAGGGGTCTCACATATGTGAGGGGCTCCAGAATTGTTTTTCTGGATGAAGAAAACAATTGTTTTTGTTTTTCTCATTCCCAGATTAGGGTCTGGAGACTCGGAGGCTTCAAAGAGATTTGGGTGGGAGAAGCCTCTACCCCTGTCCCCATTCAGTCCTGAACGAGGCCCTACTTCTGCCAACTGCCTGTAGGACATATGCCATCATGCCTCTGCCTGTCGGATGAACTGACCACACCGCTTTTGCTGACCAAGTCCCTGCCTCCTGCCTGGACCAGTGCTATCCTCCTGTGGAAAACTGCGCTACTAAAACCACAGGTAATCTTTTGTTTACCATTTGCTCAGCAGAATGTATTTTGGGGTGCAATTCTTGGTATGTTCATGCTATGTGTCCCTAGAACACCTGATGGTGTACCTTGCATGTTGGGCCTCTGTATGTGGCCAGGTTGTATAAAAGTCTCACACATTTGGTATCGCCATACTCAGGAGGAGTAGCAGAATGTATTTTGGGGTGTCATTTTTGCTATGTACATGCTATGTGTTGGCAATATCTTATAAATGGACAACTTTGCGTAAAAAAAAATAGCGTTTATTTTTTTCCCGCATTTTCCAAAAACTTCAGGAAAAAAAATGAACCGTTCAAAAGACTCATTATGCCTCATAGATTATACGTTGGGGTGTTACCTTTCCAAAATGGGTTCACTTTGTGGGCATTTCCATTGTCCTGGTGCTCCAGGGCCTTCAAAAGTGTAATAGGTGGTTGAGAAATGAGATGTGTAATTTATGCTCCTAGAATGCCTGAAGGTGCCATTTCAATATTGGGCCTCTGTATGTGGTCAGGCTGTATAAAAGTCTCACGCATTTGGTATCGCCATACTCAGGAGTAGCAGAATGTATTTTGGGGCGTCATTTGTGGTATACACATGCCATGTGAGAGAAATAACCTATTACAATGACAATTTTGTGAAAAAAAATAAAAATAAATCTTAATTTTGCAAAGAATTGTGGGAAAAAAATACATCAAAAACCTCACGATGCATCTTACTAAATACCTTGGAATGTCTAATTTAAAAAAAAAGGGGTCATTTGGGGGGTATTTGTGCTTTGCTGGCTTGTTCGGGTCGTAAGAAATGAGATAGGCCACCAGTACATTAGATGTGATCAATTGTTTATGATCTGCACCACAGCTTGTAGACTAACTTTCACAAAGACCAAATAATATCCACTAATTTGGGTTATTTTTACCAAAGATATGTAGCAGTATAAATTGTGGGCAAATTTTATAAAGAAAAAATTAATAATTTGCTAAATTTTATCACATAAACTAAAAAAAAAAAAAAAAAAAAAAAAGCGTGTTTTTTAAAAACATTTCCGTATTTTTTCATTTATAGCGCAAAAAATAAAAAACCCAGAGGTGATCAAATACCACCAAAAGAAAGCTCTATTTTTATGAAAAAAAGGACAAAAAAAATCATTAGGTTACAGTATTACATGACTGAGTAATTGTCATTCAAAGTGTGAGAGCACTGAAAGCTGAAAATTGGTCCGGGCACGAAGGGGATATAGTGCCCAGTTGTCAAGTGTTTAAAAAAAAAAACAAACACACACACACACACACACACACACACACACACACACACACACACACACACACACAAAGCTACTGAGCTGGCCAGAACCACCTCTGCAGGGAGTCTATTCCACATTTTCACAGCTCTTACTATGAAGAAACCTTTCCGTATTTGCAGATTAAGCTCACATCCGGTAATTTTGACATGTCAAATCGCCGGCTACAACACCGTATGAATCGGTGCAGCACCGCACAGATTCCCAAAGGTAGTTCCTGAATTGACATCTGTGCATGAACCTGCATAGATGTCTGTCAAATCGCCCCCGAAGTCAGACTGCATTGCCGGTTTGAACTCGCATGATTTCAAACCCGCCCTCAATGTGAACTTGGGAAGAAAGAAAGAAAGAAAGAAAGAAAGAAAGAAAGAAAGAAAGAAAGAAAGAAAGAAAGAAAGAAAGAAAGAAAGAAAGAAAGAAAGAAAGAAAGAAAGAAAGAAAGAAAGAAAGAAAGAAAGAAAGAAAGAAAGAAAGAAAGAAAGAAAGAAAGAAAAAGAAAAACAAACACAGAAATCATACACAAGAACGAGCATTTGCCTTTGTAGTTCGAGAAATTTCGTACAGGTTTATACCATTGTCAGTTAAATCACGATACGCACCTTCATGAAAAACCGTACAGAAAAGCAAGGGAGAGGCGCCTCTGAGTGCAGATGTTTTAAAACAATTTAATAAAGGATAGTGCTACAAGCAACTCACATTTTACATGGTAAAAAACGGGCATTGTACGAATTCCAGTTAGAAGAGGAAGATGTCATCAGATCTGTCACGGAGTACCTCCTCCTGCTGGGGCGCTGTGCTGCTGGTTATCGATTCACCGCTTGTAGATGGTATTATACAGCCGGCGGCGGTGAGGAAATGCAGTGCAAGGCCTTGATGATGGTAGCGAATGGCAGACGAGGGCCGATGACGTCACTGGCGTGCGACGCGTTTCCCGAGCTGGCGTACTGCGTGTAATGTGGCAGTCGCGCTCCTTTGTGAAGCTCGCACGCCAGTGACGTCATCGGCCCTCGCCTCTCCCTTGCTTTTCTTTTCAGTACCCTGGAACACGGTTTCTGTTTCTACTTGAATGGCAGCCCTGAGATTGTACATGTGACTTCCCCTATTATTATGCTTCCAGCCTCTGGTTTTACCCCTCTCTCCCCCTTTTTTTTTTTTACTCCCGGAGCCTGGACCCCGTGCTCACTGACTGTACACCTTTGTACATGTGCCATCTGATCAAATACCTATGAGATATCAGTGAGTTTGGACTCTTGCGCATTTTTTTTACTTGTTTTATGAAAAAATGTACGACCATTCCTTTGATTTTCTTATAAATATGTACCCCACTTATGAGCAAATTTACTCAAATAGAGTCGAACAGCCAGGGCTGAATATTTTCAAATCGGCAGCCCCAAGATACTTTGCTCATGAACGCCATAGTATTTTGACTGCTCTGCTGCAAAAAACACAATGGCCAGTGGTATACAACCACTTTAAAAGTAAAACTAGGGGGGGCGGAGCCGGCAAGCAAGGAGTATGGCCGCATGAGATCATAGCTCCCGGCCACCTGAACACACTGGAGCTTCTCACAGCCACATAGAGCACGCAGGAACGGCGGTTTTGGGCCGTATCAGAGCGGGGACACCTCTGGAGCATAGGGAGAAGGAGAAGAGAAAGATCTGCGCCGGGTAAGATGACGGATTTTTTTGCATTATCAGACCGCCGCAGCAGCCAAAATGGCGCCGGCAGCGTGCAGGGCTCTGCACACACATACAGCCTGAAACATCCCAGAAACCAGATGGCAGGTACTTCTCCCCTACATCTCCCTGACCAGACACTACCAAGCTCACAGTCCTCCTCCACAACCAACAGCCCTGTTAAAGCTAAGCAACGAATATCTGGGCATGCTTCTGGGTCAATGACTGAAGGGGAGAGAGGAGTGCGGATAGATGACACTATAGAATTTCAAGATGCCATAGCAACTTTCCCTACAAACAACCAGCCTGTACTGGATTCCACACTGAAGGACATGTTGATGTCCCTTAGAGGTGCTATACATACGGACATGCTGCAGCTTGTGAACCAATGCAAAGCAGAAGTCACTGAAGTTAGAGACAGGGTGGCTCACATAGAAGACAAGATGGGAGATTTCTCTGAGACTTTTAACGCAATGGTGGACGCGCATAATGACCACGAGGAGGACATTGTCTGGCTCAAGTCAAAGGTCGCGGATCTCGAAGATCGTTCCAGAAGGAACAACGTTAAAAATAGAGGAATCCCAGAGTCAGTAAAAAACCCAGAATTGAATGCCTTCCTCACTAATATACTAAAAGAAGCCCTCCCTGGCCTCCCTCTGGAGGAAATTGTCATTGATAGGATACATAGACTGCCCAAACCTAAACACATCCCTGAGAAGCTGCCCAGGGACACTATAGCCAGAATCCATTACTATACAGTTAAAGAAAAACTGATGTCTGTGACAAGACGAGCTGACAGTCTACCCGAATGCATGCAAGGATTATCCTTCTTTGCGGACCTTTCTGCACATACGATGCAGAGGAGAAGAAACCTCATGACCATAACCAAACCTCTCAGGAACCACCAGATCCCATATTGCTGGAATTACCCCGCTAACCTACTGATCACTAAGGGAGAAAAGGAAATTTTTGGTGAGATCCTTGGAGGAGGGCATCAAATTGTTGGAAAGATGGAAAATTCTCCCTGATGAGACAGAGGATGATCGGCAAACGCATGCCTCCTTTCACACCCGCACTAAATGACTGTTAGTCAATACAGCATACGTTGCTCTATCATAATAGTTCACCTCAACATGCTTCGGATGTTCTACCGGCATAAACTCTAAATCTCTTTACACCCCCAAGTTAGCAGGATTATCCCTGCCCAGATTTCAATAGAAATCGTACGTTTTTAAAGCGAGCCTCGCTTTGCGCAAATTGTTTCTTTTGACAAGAAGTTTGACCAGTTTTTGTCTTCTGTCTAGTTTTATTTTTCTCCTGTCAAGCAGCAAACTTGCATCTCCAACCAGGCTTCTACTTTGCAACATCCAGCAAAACAAACGGTACTACAGAGCCGGATCGCTGACGTTCAGCGACATTTGAAATAGAGACCCACGAATATACTGCATCAACAACTTCTCCTACTACAGGTATAAATCTACATCCTCTCTCACGTGCTACAACACACCTTTACCAGCAACCCCGCAAGCTCTGACATACTCTTCCCTTAGCCAACGAACCTAATCTTCACACGATGGCGTTTAAAATCACCTCACTGAATGTGAAAGGCCTAAATAGCCCACAGAAGAGACACATGCTATGGAAGGAAGCTCGGTCTCAAAACTGTGATGTGTTCTATATCCAGGAGACACATTTCAAAGCGCAAAATCACCCTAATTTATCACACAGATTGTACCCCCACACTTTTGTAGCATGTGCCCCTTCAAAAAAGAGAGGAGTGGCTATATTGGTGAAGAATACAGTGGGATTTAAACTGATAATTAATCACTGTGACGAAGGAGGGAGATATATTATACTTTCTTGCGAAATTAATGGCGTTAAGTACACCATAGTCAATGTTTATGCCCCGAATAATAGGCAACTACATTTTCTGAACAAAATGTGGAAAAAAAATAAAAAGCACAGTTCTGGACATGTCATACTTTGCGGCGATATGAACTCCATATCTGACATTCACCTAGATGTATCCAGCACCAATGCAAGGAAAAGCATCAGGCACACTTTATCGAACTATATCAGAGCAAATAATCTTTATGATATTTGGCGGTGCCAACATTCCACTGAAAAGGATTTTACTTATTTTTCCCCAGTACACATGTCCTATTCGAGGATTGATATGTTCCTAACGGACAAATTTTTGCTACAAAAAATCTCACATACGGACATTGGTCACATTACGTGGTCTGACCACGCTCCTGTATCCATTACAGTGGGAAGCCGGGGATTCACTACCCGGGCGAATAGGTGGAAAAATTATATCCATTTATTTTCAGATCCAAATATTGCCAAAGACATTGAGACATCTCTGCTAGAATTCTTTGCCAAAAACGACACCACGGGTGTAAACCCGTTTATTTTGTGGAACAGCCATAAAGCGTTTATAAGAGGGTTGCTAATGAAACATAGTGCATCTCTGAGAAAAAAAGAGGGGGCAGCACATGAACTCTATTCTAGAAAATATTACAAAGTTGGATATTCAAAACAAAGCCTACCCTACCATGGATACTAGCAATAAATTAGCAGCAGCTAGAAATGACCTTAGGACGTTACTTATCTCACAGCATGTTCGTATCACCCACAGATTTAGGTCCAATTTCTACACGCATGGCAACAAAGCTGGCAAATTACTAGCGAATCAAATTAAGGAGAAAGTGATGAAACAAAAAATCCCACACTTATACCACCCCAAGAGCGGTTCCAAACTGACCAACCCTAAGGAGATAGCAGATGCATTTAGTAGCTATTATGGCAGTTTGTATAACCTACAGAGCGATTCTGAAACGCCCCAACCCACCCCACAATTGATAGAAAGCTTCCTAGAGGACATATCACTCCCCCAGCTATCCCAAGAGGATTTGCGATACTTAAACTCTCCGATTTCTACTTCTGAAATTACTAGTACCATTTTAAACCTCCCAAATAATAAATCACCTGGCCCTGATGGGTATTCTTCGGAATACTACAAAAAATTTACTGATATATTATCACCTATACTGCTGCGAGTGTTCCATGCTGCTGCCTCCTCTGCCTCGTTTCCTGCAGAAATGCTACAGTGGTTACATTGCCTAAACCAGGGAAGGAGCCGGACAGAGCACAGAATTTCAGGCCTATTTTGCTTTTAAATGTTGACTTAAAGGTATATGCAAAGATTTTGGCCAATAGAATTGCGAAACTGCTCCCCACTTTGATTAAACCAGATCAGGTGGGGTTTGTGGCGGGTAGGCAAGCCACGGATGCCACAAGACGAATTATAAATTTAATACACTCCTCTTCCACTTCTAAGAGGCCCTCAGTTCTCCTGTCATTGGACGCGGAGAAGGCCTTTGACAGGATCCACTGGGGATATCTGTCCAGAGTTCTTGGGAAATTTGGTTTCTCAGGGCATATATGTTCTGCCATCTCTGCTTTATATTCAAATCCCTCAGCTATGGTTTTTACAGAGGGCATATTCTCGGAGCAATTCTCTATCTCAAATGGCACAAGACAGGGGTGCCCTTTGTCACCCCTGATCTTTGCTCTCGTGATGGAGCCTTTAGCTGAGAAAATAAGAACAAACCCCCAAATTCAGGGTATCCGATTGGGCAAAGAGGAGCATACAATTACATTATTCGCAGATGACGTGATTCTGTCACTCTCTGATCCGGCTCGTTCCCTACCTGTGGTGCATGAGATACTAGAGTTGTTCAATGTGGTGTCTTATTACAAAGTGAATGCGACCAAATCCAGTATACTTGGACTAGGGGTGGACAGTAAAACAAAATCTCTCATTCAAGAGAAGCTACCATTTCCCTGGGCAGAGAAGACGATACAATACCTAGGTATTACACTGACCCAATCAGTCTCCCAACTCTACAACTGCAACTTTGAGCCCTTAATAAACAATTTTACACAGGAAATGGTTAGAATGAAGAAGTTTTATCTCACCTGGTCTGGTAGGCTAGCAGCGTATAAAATGCTTTTACTTCCCAAATTACTATACTACTTTAGAGCCCTGCCACTCCAAATACCTAGCTCATTCTATGTAGCTATGCAAAGGACCTGATCTCAATTTATATGGGAAGGGAAAAAAGCCAGGTGCTCTCATAATTTACTTATGAAACACAGAACGGCAGGAGGAATGGGGTTGCCCGATATCAAGGACTACCATATGGCAGCAATATTGGACCAGGCTAAAGCGTGGTTTTATTCCTCAGACCCAATCCATTGATGTAGGGCAGAGCAGGCTCAGATAGGACATGGGGAGATTCAAAACCTGTTGTTGATCACACTCTCAGATAAACACTCACCCTGTAAGAAAATCCCAACAGTAGCAGCCACAGTATCGGCATGGGAATATTTCTTGGCAAATAAAAATCCCAATATTGCTCATAAAAAAATACCGATCCCAGTGACAGCACTGTCATTTCTATCTCCGAATCTAAAAGGTAAGACACTGGGAGAAGTATGGTATAGTTCATATTTCTGATATGTTTGTCCAGGAACGTCTCATTCCTTTCTCTGAACTACAAACTACAAAGTTTGTCCCTGAGAAAGAATTTATGGACTATGCCAGGATTACTGGTATCATAAATGCCATTAAAACACAACATATAGACATCCCGGAAACCATCTATGACCTATGGCACTCTTTTCCCAAGCCCAAAAAAGGAATAACACTATTCTATAACCTACTGCAAAGTAAACTCCATTTTGTAACCCCGAAACAATTCATGAAATGGGAGTCGGACTTGAATATAACCATATCTAAAGAACAGTGGATGCGAGCGATAAAAGCGAACCACTCTCATACCAAATGCTCTAACTACAGAGAAATAGCACAGAAGATACAACTGAGATGGTACAGAACCCCATATGTATTGGCTAAATTTCAAGGCCATACATCCAACCTGTGCTGGAGGGAGTGTGGACATGTGGCCCATGTGCTTTGGTTCTGTGTATCTCTACGTAGCTTCTGGGCTGCAATAGCTCGGGTAATAGCTAATATAACAGGGATACTTAATAGACTGAGGGTGGAACAAGCTTTATTAAGTGTAGACATGGATATCTACCCGAAGCAATACCGCTTACTTGTAATGCACATCCTATATGCAGCCAGACTGGTATTAACCCGTAAATGGAAATCGACAGAACCCCCGCGGGTTGGGGAAGTATTAAATTTAGTTGATGACTCTTATTCATACGAAAAATCCATTGCTGTTAAGGAGGGGAAATTACAGGAATTCACAAATAACTGGAACTTATGGGGAACCTACAGGCCTACTAGATCATTTGTTGCACAAAATATGTACTTTAGGCAAGTCAATATTATACAGGTACTTTATTTAGGTAAAGGAGTAAGGAACAAAGATTGGTCAATAGTTACTAAATGTTTAATAGATGAACGTAATTTTTCATTCTATCATTATTTCTTATGTTTTAAACGGTTTAAACGGTTATGGGCCAACTTTGAGTGCGTGATCAGATGGTTGCTTTATACACTCGTATGGATGATTGTCATGGAAGAACTCAGCAACTTGTGATTTCGATAAATGCGAATTGTATCCCTGACTATGTACTCTAAAGCTCTGTACTTGTATTTTTATAAACTAATAAAAAATATTTTCGAAAAAAAAAAAAAAAGTAAAACTAAAGAGGCAAGCAGCCGTTTTATCAACCAGGTTGCTGTATGGGCTCGAGGGGGTACCATGGTAAAATCCCTAAAAGTCTCTCCAATTGCTCATAAATTGTCATCAAGCCTGTTTTTTGCACAGCATTACAACCTTGAGCATCGCACGGTCCAGTGGCCACCATCCCAACAACCGATTATGTCATTAGTTAATAAGGAGCACGTTGGGTGTACTTATTTACCCCTCTCCCTGTCAGCACCAAGTCCCATTCTGGTACATTAGGCCCCTTCCACACGAGCGGGGGAGGGGCTTGTCGAGCGCCGCTGTTTCCTATGGAGAGATCGGACGAAAACGGACAGCATGTCTGTTTTCATCAGATCTCATCCGATATGGACGGACGGGGACGTATCAGCCATCCGTCTGATTTTAGCAGATCGGATGTCAGCGGACATGTCTCCGCTGCCATCAAACGCTCCATAGAGGGTGTATGGAGTGGCCGTTCAGGTCCGCCGACAAAACTGACAGGCGGATCTGAATGGTCCGATCGTGTGAAAGGGGCCTGAGGGAGAGAAGAAACACAGGAATACTGGTTGGTATCAGTGTGCAAAGGTATATTTGGCTTTGTAAAAAACTAAATTACCTTCTTGGCCCTGATGCAATTTATCATGTGTTCCAGAATGCATGGAAAAGCATTACAAGTGAATTAACTAATTGTAGGCGGTTCATGTATATGCAGTGTGGATCCGATGCGATTTAAAAAAAATATAATAATTTTTTTTTTTTTTTTTTTTTTTTTTAAAGTGTCCTGTGCGCGTTTAGTGCAATTTCTAGTTCCATAGAGGTTAGCGGAAGCCACATACATAACGCTTATCTGTGCACACACACACAAACCCAAAAGCTTGCCAATTCTAGGTGCAGCGGCTGCATTCATTTTTTCTTTAACCACTTAAGGACCGTAAGGATTTGCCCCTTAACCACTTCAATACCGGGCTTTTATACCACCTCAATACCGGGCCAATTATGGCACTTCTCTCCTACATGTACAAATCATCATTCTTTTTCTAGAAAATTACTCAGAACCACCAAACATTATATATGTTTTTTAGCAGACACCCTAGGGAATAAAATGATGGTCATTGCAACTTTTTATCTTGCACGGTATTTGCGCAATCATTTTTCATAACGCCTTTTTTTGGAAAAAATAAATGTTTTTTATGAATTAAAAAAACAAAACAGTAAAGTTAGCCCAATTATTTTGGTAAAATATGAAAGATGATGTTACGCCGAGTAAATAGATACCCAACATGTCACGCTTTAAAATTACGCACACTCATGGAATGGCGCCAAACTTCGGTACTTAAAAATCTCCATAGGCGACGCTTTGAAAATGTTTACAGGTTACCAGGTAAGAGTTACAGAGGAGGTCTAGTGCTAGAATTGTTGCACGCGCTCTAACGCACGCAGCAATACCTCACATGTGTGGTTTGAACGGCTTTTACATATGTGGGCGGGACTTGCGTGTGCGTTCACTTCTGAACACGAGCTACCGGGGACAGGGGAGATAAATATATATATATATATATATATATATATATATATATATATATATATATATATATATATATATATATATATATAATATATATTTTTTTTTAACACTTTTATTCCAATGTAAACTTCCCTTGTAATAGGAATGGTGTGCGACAGGTCCTCTTTATAGAGAGATGCAGGGTCAATAAGACCCCACATCTCTCCTCCAGGCTGTAAAGCATGAGATCAAGAAAAAAAAATAAAAAAATTCACTGATCTCATGCTGACAGCCGCGATTGCAGCTTTGTTTACTTCCGGGTACGCAGGCGTGACGTCATAACGTCACGCCCGGGCCTCTGATGGTCAGAGAGATGACTGGAATATTTATTTTAAAAACAAAAATTTCTTTATCAGTTTAGGCCGAGATATATATATATATATATATATATATATATATATATATATATATATATATATACACATACATACATACATACACACACACACACACACACACACACACACACACACACACACACACACACACACACACACACATTTTTGTTAAAATCACAATAAGCGTATATTGATTGGTTTGCGCAAAAGTTATAGCGTCTACAAAATAGGGGATAGATTTATGGCATTTTTATTTTTTATCTTTTTACTAGCAATTTTTAGCGGGACTGCGACATTGCTGCAGACAGATCAGACACTTTTGGGTAGAACCCCGCTTTAAGCTTTCTTCTATTTTCATCTGGTGATCCAGCCAGCAAATCTGTTTTAAACAAGCTCAAGCCTGCCAGCAGAATGGATCAGTTTACATGGATGAGACAAAACCACCTAACACTAGCACTATTCAAAAGATCTGCATATTCTTTTTTTTTTAAATCATGTAAAACATTTTATCCCAAAAGGGGAAAAAAACGGTTTGCTGTAACAGATGTGTGAGCTGGAGTTGGACTGCAGTTTGTTAGTATATTTAAATCTGCTAATACATATAACACTCTCCTCCCCCCCTAGACTGGAATGCTGCTGTGCCTCCTGTTCTCATTCCTCCAGAGGTGTGTCTTACTAATACAGGTGTGTTACTGGCCAGATCACCAGGTGAAAACAGAGGGAAAAGTCAAAGAAAAGAAAAAAACACAGACACCACATCTTATGGATTGATAAGCTGTATATTAGATTTTTGATTATAAATGATAACGCTCAGTAATCGATGACATTTTGGGGTTGAATAGCCTTATAAATGATTCCTAGTAAGAGTCTGGATCTGAAAATAGAAGGTAGCAGTGCAGAAACCCCAGCATACACACAGCACCCCACGGTCAGGTCATGCGCCCCCCCCCCCCATCACACCATACGGTAGGTATTAAGCCTTGCCCCGCCCTCTCCCGCTCACCAACAAGGTGTCTTTTCCTAGGATGGCACTAAGGGCCATGGGCAGTTGACAAGCGCCGTCATCGGTTCCGGACTCCACTGCGCTCCCCGAGCTCCTCCGCACCCGAGGATTCCATGAGCCTTCCTGCCGCCATACAGTGGAGCGGCCGTCCGGCTGGTCTCGAGGATGGAAACCACACGCCGACCTGACGGCGAGCAACAACAACAATCCCCGGAGGTCGTTCCTGTTCAGGCACCACATCTCTACCACAGCTTCCCCGACCGCGTCCAGCACATTGACAGGTACAATATGACCCGTTGCCTATTGGTAATGGCAGCCTTCACTCTCTTTCGACGTATTCTATTGGCCAGGAAGAAGAACAGACCCGCAGAACAGGTCCGCCCATAGGCTACATCATCCATAAGCAGGTGGCAGCTGGGCTCTTATTTCTGTCTGGCTCCTGCTGCGGTAGTGCGTTTCGATTGGGCAATTAAGAAGCAAACTCTGCTCTCAGTCTTCTGTGACGGGGGTAGTAAAAAGTTTCTAATGTGAGGATAGTTGACGGTTTCAAAGTCTGCCTATACAGTATAGGAAGACAATAAAAGTCATTATTATAATAACTTTTCCAGGTAGAGTGGCCATTATAAAGGGAGTGAAATGTAAGCTTGCACATTTATTTTCTTGCTCATTTCTCCCTCAACAGGGATGTGCTAACAGAGGTAGAAAGGTAGGAGGTAGATGACAAGGAAGTAGATGACAAGGAAGTAGATGTTAGACAACAAATGGTTTGGCTGCATTCCCACAAGCGGAGGGGTGTGGATAGTTTTCTGCCTTCAGAGTTGGCTAAACACACTTCGCTGCGGCAAGTTTGTGTGTAGACAGAACTCTGCAGACACGCCGTCCCTGGATGCACCACATTCACACTGAGGGCTGGCATTTCAGTCTGACTTTGGGGGCGATTTGCGGGTTTATGCACAGATGTTTATTCAAATCTCCCCCGAAGTAGTGCAGGAACTACTTTTGGGAATCGCATCTCAAATCGCATGCCAAATCGGCCCAATGTGAACGTGACTGGGTTCACACTATTGCGAATTGGATGTTTCCTGGCATCCAATTCGCATATCAGGAGATTGTGACCGGCTCTCAGTGGAGCTGCTTTACATAGCTCCGGGAAGGCTGCAGAGCGAATTGCACAGGAGTCCTGTGTGTCTTCTGGTCCGTTTCAAGTCCAAATTCAGACCGAACAGGGACTCACCGGACCCCTGCTGTGACCAGCTTCGCACAGCAGTGTGAGCCCAGCCTGAGGGGAAGTTCAATAAAGCTGCTGAGCCGCTTTTCTGCCGTTAATTCCGCTTGTTAATGGGTTTCACCTAATTCATCAAGTATCTGCAACACTTTTGATTCTGACAGTGACTAGTGTGCCAAATTCAGGTAGTTCTAAAATGTGCCACTTTTATATTGTGGCGCAATGCCTGCGTCAAAAATTCAAATAAAATCCAGACAGTTCATACCTTACGAAAGGGGAGCTAATTAGGACCAACTCCCCTTTCACACTGGGGCTGCCCGTGCGTTAGCGGTAAAGCGCCACTCGTTTTAGCGGCGCTTTACCAATGTTTAAACAGTGCTTTTCGGCCACTAGCAGGGAGCTTTTAAAGTGTTTGTAAACTCGGGAGCTGTCCTTACACGGTCATAGAGAGGTGTCCTGGAAAAGGAGCTGGAGGAGACAGTTGGTCCGCACGTCTGGAGTAAAGGCCCGTACACACGATCGGATATTCCGACAACAATTGTCTGACGGATGTGTTTTATCGGATAATCCGACCGTCTGTATGCTCCATCGGCCAATTGTTGTCAGACTTTCCGACAACAAATGTTGGCAGTGCATGCTCTTAAATTGTCTGACAACAAATGTGTCCTGTCGGATTATACGATCGTGTGTAAGAGTGAGTGAGTGAGTGAATAACTTGTATAGCGCTACAATGCGAACTAAATCGCCTCAAGGCGCTTTGCATCCAGTGACATCCTGACCCTTCAGAATAGGTGGGTCTTAAGTTTTTTCCTGAAGGCCCGGTGGTTTTCTTCCATGCGGATGTTGGTGGGTAGAGCGTTCCATAGCCGTGGTCCTTGGACTGCAAATCTTCGTTCTCCCTTTGATTTGTAGCGGGACTTGGGGATGTGAAGGAGGTTTTGGTTGGTTGATCGGAGATTGCGATTGGGGGTGTAGTGTTTTATCTTCTCGCATAGATATTGTGGAGCGTTTCCCTGTGTGCACTTGTGGGTGAGACAGAGGGTCTTGAATGTGATCCGATCCTTTACGGTTAGCCAATGAAGGGTCCTTAGTGATGGGGTGATGGATTCCCAAGGTTTTTTTCCCGTTACCAGCCTGGCAGCCGTGTTCTGGATGACTTGTAGGCGCGAAATCTGGTATTTGGGTAGTCCGAGGTAGAGGCCGTTTGCGTAATCGAGTCGGGAGTTGATAATTGTTCCAACTACTACTGCTGTATCCTCTTTTGGGATGAAGGGGATGAGTCTACGTAGTAGACGGAGGAGATGGTGAGCTCCGCTGACTACTGATCCAATTTGTGCGTCCATCGACATCTCCGAGTCAAAGATGACTCCGAGACTTTTGACTTTGGTGCTCGGGGTAACGGTCTGTCCAAGGATAGTGGGGAGTGTCCAAGAAGTCTTAGTTTTTGTCTTTCGGTTTGCGTTGAGGAGAAGGAGTTCTGTTTTGGATCCGTTGAGTTTGAGGGAATTCTCAGTCATCCATTCATCGATCAATGTGAGACAGGTTTCCAATCCGTGATATTGGTCTTTTTTCCCGGTGATACGAAAGTAGAGTTGGGTGTCGTCAGCATATGAGTGGTAGCACAGGCCCTGTTTGCTGATGATTTTGAGGAGTGGGCGGAGGTAGATGTTAAAGAGCACGGGTGACAGGGGTGATCCTTGGGGGACTCCGCAAGAAATTGTGCGAGTTTCAGAGGTGAAGGCTCCTAGTTTCACTGTCTGGGAACGATTGTCTAGGAAGGATGCGAACCAGTGTAGGTCAGGGTCTGCGACTCCGGCTACTTCTTTAAGGCGAATGAGTAGAGTTTTGTGGTCTACTGTGTCGAACGCTGCACTGAGGTCCAGCAGCACCAGGAGACATGATTCTCCGTCATCTGCTGCTTCGAGGGTGTCATCCCATATTTTAAGAAGTGCTGTTTCTGTGCCATTGCCTGGGCGGAAGCCTGATTGTAGTGGATCCAAGAGTTTGTGGGTGTCCAAATAGAGTTGTAGCTGTTGTACTACTGCTTTCTCCATGATCTTGGAGATGGTGTTGAGGCTTGTTACCGGTCTGCGGTAGTTTGGGTCTTTGGGGTCCAGGTTGGGTTTCTTTAGGAGGGGTTTGATTATGCCTTGCTTGAGAGAGATTGGAACAATACCTTCTTTGAATGATTGATTTATGAGGTGTGTTATGGTGGGTGCTAAAATGTCGGTACATTCTTTCAGGAGTTTTGTAGAGATTATGTCATTTGGAGATGTGCTGTCTCTGAGGCTTCTGATTATATTTTTGGTGGTGTCGATGGTGATCGGGACCAGCGAAAATTTTGTCAATTGTATAGTGTTCATATTGATTTCCTCTATTTGCTTTGGCAGAGCAGGGTTGGTTGTTTTTTTCTGTTGAATTGATTCTCGAATGTTTTCGATTTTGTCGATAAAAAAGTCCGATAGCTCATTACAGAACTCTTGTGTTTCGTTTGCTGAAGGTTCTAGGCAGGTGGGGTTCATAGTTTGAGTTAATAGTTTGAAGAGTTCACGAGGTCGGTTTAGGCCTTTTTTGATGGTGTTTGAGAAATGTTCCTTTTTTGCTTTGAAAATTGCTTTGTGATATTTCTTAGTGAGTGCTTTGTAATTAATGTGGTTTTCCTTAGTTGGGTTTCTTCTCCAGGCTCCTTCGGCTCTTCTGCGTTCTTGCTTCAGTAGGGTAAGAGTGTCATTAAACCAGCCGGAGTTGTTTCTGCGAATGAGGGCCCTGCGTCTCGGAGCGACTGTGTCTGCTGTTTGTAGTAATGCTTTGTTTAAGGAGTTGAGTGTTTGTTCCGTTGAGTGGTTGAGATTTTGCGTTCCTATTTTATTTGATAGAGTAGTTTTGAAGAGTTCCAAGTGTAGTTTCTTCTGAGATCTTGTCCATTTTGTTGTTATTGAGTGTTCTGATTTTTGGGAGATGGTGTTGGTGGTAAGTTTAAATTTGATAGCGTGGTGATCCGTCCATGGTAACGGCATGTTGTCCACTGTGTTGATGTCCAGATTTTGTTTGAAGATGAGGTCCAGAATGTGCCCCGATCCATGCGTGGGGGCATTTATCAGTTGCTGCAGACCTAATTCTTCCAATTGGTTGATGCAGGAGGTGGCGATGGGGTCCTGAGTGGAGTTAGCCCAGAGATTGAAGTCCCCGAGTAATAGGAAGTTTTTGGTTTTTAAAGTGTATGTCGAGATGAATTCGGTAAAGGGTGTGAGGAGATTTGCCTTTGGTCCTGGCGGTCTGTAGCATAGCAGTATGTGAATGGTGTCCTGGGGTGTTGTTTGGAGTTGCAGAGTGAGTGTCTCCATGAACGGCAATGAGTTCTGTAGAGTTGGTTTGATGATAGAGAGGTGAGATTTGAAGATCACTGCTAGGCCTCCTCCTCTTTGTCCTGTTCTATGCTCAGTTAGGATGGAGTAGTTCTCAGGCACCAATTCTGTTAGGATGGTGTTACAGTCAGGTGTTAGCCAGCTTTCCGTGATAAAGAGGCAATCTATGTCGTTTTGCGTGATGAAGTCGTGAATTTCCTGTCTGTGCTTGACTGCCGATCTGGTGTTGATCAGGGCGCAAGCTATATGTTGTAGTTGAAGTGGTGTTTTCGTGTTTTTGATAGTCGATTGTCGATTGATCCTTAGCAGTTGTTCTTTTCGTAGTATTTTTTGGGTGGAGGTTGGTAATGTTGAGGCAGTATTCCTTAGCCTCTGGAGGGTGTCCGCTGAGTATTTAAAGTTGCACATGATGGGAAGAAAAAAAAGGTGGTGGGATGGTGAATAGGGCCCAATGACCTAACCTCCCCCCTGTTGGTCCAGAGGAAGGCGAAAAACCCCAGCCGAGTCAGGCCAATTGCTACAGCAGGGGAAAATTCCTTCCTGACCCCTCGAGAGGCGATCGGGTAAACCCTGGATCAACTTCCTAGAGGTAGGAGGTGCCCGAGTGTGCTTACCAGGTCACCACACACGGGCCCGCTGGAGCGCGAAACGGGGAGAGGGTGATGGGATGGTCGGAGTTAAGCCGCAGTCGCTGTCTGTCCTGCAGGTCTAGTAGTCTAGAGGCGGGTGCCAAGATGGCGGCAGGGAGCAGTCAGCGGCTGCGGACAACGTGATGGTGAGCTGGGTGATCTGAACTGGGGGAGAGTGTGGTCCAGGGAAAGCCCCAGGTCATCAGGTTTACGTTTGTTAGGGGAGCGAAAATGGAGGAGTCTAGGGAGGGTCCTGGATGGCCAGAGCTCCTGCCACACACGTCCGTTACCCTAGACCGTGCGTGTGGATTGCTCTGTGCAGCGGTGAGGTCAGAGCTCCTGCCACACACGTCCGTTCCCCTGGACCATGTGTGTGGATTGCTCTGTGAGGCGATGAGGTTAGGGGTCCTGTTACAACGTCCGTTTTGCTCGACCGTGTGTGAGGATCTGGGAAGATGGTGCAGTAGCGGTGGTCGGAGCTGTAGGTTGGGTAGCCTGAGTGCGACGGGTGGGGAAGAACCGTAATGAGTGGAGAAAGCGTTTTTAGAGGTTTTGTGAAGAATAGTGGTGGGGTGGGAGGGAGGGGGGGCAATAACAGTAGGATATATAGAATGAGAGAAAAAAAGTTTTTTTTTTTTTTTTTAGTGTGTCAGTGATTGAGGCCAACTCCTGGGTGTACCAAGATGGCCGCTGCTTGCCAGGCCGGATCTTTGCTTCGTCCTCCTGGCAGCCTTTTGGGAGTGATCCAGTGGGGGACACGGGCACTTGGTTAGTGAGGGGGTGCCATCCGGTGGTTTACCGGGTCGGAGTGATCCAAGGGGGCCGGGAGAGGGTGTTAAGGGCCGAGGCGGGGTGGGTCAAGATGGCCGCCGGGGCTAGGCCGAAGCCGCAGACTATCCTGTCGGGCCAGGAAGCTGCTAGTGCTGCTTCGGGAGCCCTCTGGCGCCTAGGCTTGGCTCTGGACCTGGGGGGGGAGCGGCTAACTGAAGGTCCGGCTGTAGGAGAGGGGATACTTAAGTTAAGGCGGTGTCCGGCCGCAACTAGGCCGCAGCCGGGGACTTTCCTGACGGCAGCTGCGGGTGGAGGTGATGCCGAGTGCGGCGGGTGGCGGCTGGTGAGCTGGGCACTGATACACAAATCCGGACTAAAATCCAAAGTACAAACACGCATGCTCCGAACCAATGCTAAACATCAGACAATAGCAGAAGTTGCCCAAAGGGTGGCGGAAAAGAGCTGAAAAACCACATGCTTTGGTGTATGTTGGCTGAAAATGTTCTGCCGTCTGTATGCAGAACAAGTTCACGGACAACGCCCTTCGGACAAAAATCCACAGATTTGTCCGATGAAAGTCTGATCGTGTGTATGAGGCTTTAGTCTTTCAGGCTGGGTTCACACTGATACGACACGACAGTCATACAACTTTCATCCTTCTTTGCTCTGCGACATCAGTCCTACATTGATCCTACATTGGTCCGACATCCATCCGACATTCGTGAACAGGATACTACTTTGATCCGACTTTGTGCTAGTCTGACTTGTCCTTTGACCAATCAAAACAATCCCAGGGTGAGATAAATTCCTTCTACTGCTGCTGTAATCACCATGTCGGATGTCAAATGTCGGATGGTTAGGACAAGTATCCTACTTTGATCCGACTTTAATGATATTCAATGGGCTGAAGTAGGATCAAAGTCGGACCAAAGTAGTACAGGGAGCATTTTCAAAGTCGGACCGACTTGTGTCCGACCAGTTAAGACGGCTCCCATAGGGAAACATTGATTTTCACACGTCATGCGACATGAGCTCCCAATGTCGGAGCGTTTGTCGGACCAGTGTGAACCCAGCCTCAGGAAGGATCCAGGGCAGGTGTCAGTGAGTGAAAGCACAGTGGAGAGATCTGGAAGAGGCATGCCAGGGGAGCTGGATGTAGATCCAGAGGGAGAGACTGTGGAGTTTGTGTCAAATCGATGCAGCCATGAGGGCATGCAGGATTTGCAAGTCAGACTTGCTGGGATCAGTAGTCCATCACCTTTTATTCTTCTCAAGTAAACGGTTGCTGCCATAAAGGGGTACTGCAGGCCCCGGTCTATAAAGGGTTAATCAAGTAAATTAACTGGGACTTTTTCAGAGTGAGCATAGTTGCCAACAGTCCCGAATTTCCTGGGACAAGCACGATTTTTGGACCCTTGTCCCGAATTGGGCTTGTCCAGATTCGGGACAAGCCCAATTCGTTTTGTCCCGGTAAATTCGGGAATGTTTAGGGCTTAAAACGGCGGCGGCTACACCAAAATGGCCTCTGCCACAAGTGTTATTTTCTCGGACCTCTAGTGTGAGGAGAGGGGCAGCCAATCGCGGCTCTCTCTCTTTCGGTGGCCCCTCTCTTCACACAGAGTGATCCTTATCCTGCCGCCGCCGATCGCTCGGGATGGAAAAGTTGTTTCTGGCTCTTCCCCTCCCTCTTACTTTTTAAACATAACTGCCTAGCAATGCCTGCGCTGCACCCGCCCGCCATGGCACAGCCAGGGCTGCCTTTACCTTGCCGCCTGTGTCGGATGTCCTCAGAGTGGAATGAGCTCAGGTTAGGAGAGGAGGATCCCACGACAAGGACAGCACCACCAGCCTCGTCCACAAAGTAAGTCCAGCAGCAGCTCATCGCACATCTGGCTGCAGATCGCTCACTCCATAGTCCTGCAATGTATGCTGCCTGGGCTCATCTGAAAGGGGGTGGGTGCTGGGAGGCTTTACTTTGCACTCAATCCTGCTATCCTCATCCTGGCAGGCTCATGCTGGAAGGCTGTGAGGTGGTTTTCTCTCCTCTGATCTCCAGGTAGGGAGGGGGTGTAACCCATGGAAGTCCCTTCACATGGAGGGGGTCCTTCACTCCTGCTGGCCCTGGGACCCAGATCAGGTAAATTTCGCAATGTCCCCCCCTCCCTCTTCCAGACTTTTTTTTTAGCAGTGCCCTATGGGGCCAACCCTCCCCATCCTCTGCGATCGTCCATCTTCTGTCACTTTGTGCGATCATGAATATTTATGTACCTTTCACTTTAGCTCCCCCTTCCTCTATCTTGTCCTTCTAGAACTATTCCTCCCCCATCTCCCTCCTATATTTTTTTTCACATACACAGCCGCCAACAAGCTGCAGTTTAGGGGCTCACAATGATTAGTGACGTACTTCGGATCTGGATTTCTCCTGCGTCAAAAGAGAGGTTTGTGAACAGAAGAGATGGATTTGGGTTGGCGAGGAGGAGGGGCCATTCCATTCTGGTGGGGGCTCTGCTGGGGGCACCTGATGCAAGGACGGACTGCTGGGGAGGCACCTAATGCAAGGACGGACTCTGCTGGGGAGGCCATCTGGTGGCAGGTGACACGCTTCCACTGATTCGGCATTAGCCCTGGTTCACACTGGTGCGATTTCAGGTGCGACATGCGATTTCAAAATCGTACCTGAAGTCGCACCTCATGGATTTCAATGGAAATGTGCTAATTGGTGCGACACAAGACACTAGCAATTTCCAAAAGGTTTTTGTATTACTTTTTTGCGATTTCAGGTTGATTTAACATCCATAGAGTGCTATGTAAATCGACCTGAAATCGCAGTACTGTTTATATCGGTGCGATTTGGAGCAGTCTGCTATGTGTATGAAAACAGCTGACCTGTCCCCTCCCCTAGAAGGTGTTAGGCCCCTTTCACACTGGCACGTTTTTCAGGCGGTATAGCGCTGTTATACCGCCTGAAAAAATCGTGCCCTGTATTCTTCAATGTGAAAGCCCGAAGGCTTTCACACTGAAGCGGTGCGCTAGCAGGACCACTCCAAAAGTCCTGCTAGCCGCATCTTTACAGCGGTGAAGGAGCGGTGTGTTCACCGCTCCTTTACCACGGCTGCCCATTGAAATCAATGGGACACTGCGGTAATACCGCCCGCAAACCGCGGCAATAGCCGCGGTTTGCGGGCGGTATTAACCCTTTTTTGGCCACTAGCGGTGGTTAAATTCACCCCGCTAGCGGCCGCATACCGTGGTAATAACGACGGTATAGCGGTGCTGAAAATCACGCCGCTATACCGCACCTGCCCGCCCCAGTGTGAAAGGGGCCTTACAGTGAGGAGTTTGGAGCAAGACGTTTTGGTTTTTTTTCACAGCCAGCGCTGCTATCTTTATTAAGTCACAAATCAGCTTGCCTTTCATTGGAATAAGTACAAATCATACTATCTGCAGATCGCAAGTAGGCTCCAGAAATCGCAAACAAATACAAAAGAAATCGGAACAAAATCAGAAGTCCAGGGAAAGAAATCGGAGTGCCAAATCGCACTCAAAACATGAGATTTGTAAATTGCACCAGTGTGAACCAGGGCTTAGCTTGTGTCGCACCAATTAGCACATTTCCATTGAAATCCATGGGGTGCGACTTCAGGTACAATTTTGAAATCGCATGTCACACCTGAAATCACACCAGTGTGAACCAGGGCTTATGGTGAGCAAGGACGGACTATGCTGGGGAGGCCATCTGGTGGCAGGTGACACGCTTCCACTGATTCAGCATTATGGTGAGTTGAATGATTTCATTTTATATTACAATGTAATAATAGAAATAATGCGCTTCAAACATCCTGACACCATAACAACCATGGCGCCGGGATGATTGAAGCGTCAACATCAGGTGTTTTGGAGCATCCTTATCTGCCGATTTTGTTAAACTTTCTGGAATACACACATTTCTATTGTGGTGTAGGATCTGGCTTATTTCTTTCTTTCTTTCTTTCTTTCTTTCTTTCTTTCTTTCTTTCTTTCTTTCTTTCTTTCTTTCTTTCTTTCCTTCCTCTCGGACTCAAACCACACCCCTTCTGAGCCACTCCCATTTAAGTCACGCCCACTATCACGCGTAAACCACGCCCATTTTTGCTGCAGGATTTGGGTTGGGGAGGGGCCATTCCATTCTGGTGGGGGCTCTGCTGGGGGCACCTGATGTAAGGAGGGACTGCTGGGGAGGCACCTAATGCAAGGACGGACTATGCTGGGGAGGCCATCTGGTGGCAGGTGACACGCTTCCACTGATTCGGCATTATGGTGAGTTGAATGATTTCAATTTATATTACAATGTAATAATAGAAATAATGCGCTTCAAACATCCTGACACCATAACAACCATGGCGCCGGGATGATTGAAGCGTCAACATCAGGTGTTTTGGCGTATCCTTATCTGCTGATTTTGTTACTTTCTGGAATACACACATTTCGATTGTGGTGTAGGATCTGGCTTCTTTCTTTCTTTCTCTCAGACTCAAACCACACCCCTTCTGAGCCACGCCCACTATCACGCGTAAACCACGCCCATTTGTGATTTGGCAAGACACGCCTACAAACGAATGCCCCCACCCCCTAATTATAACAAGGCCCCGCCTCCATGCTAAAAAAGTGTCCCCGATTTATTTATTTTTTTCAATGTTGGCAACTATGAGTGAGGCCTAGTCATGTTCTGATGGCGTGTCAGGATTACTAAATTGGGACAGTAAAGTAGTGTGCTGGAGGAAGAAGTGTTCTGAGGTAAAAGTCTGTCAAGGAATGTGCCGGTATGAGGTAAAAGACTATCAAGTTTAAGGTCAGCCATCTTGTTCTTCTGAGAAGTGTGACACAGTTACTATATTCTTCAAAGTACTAATTTATCTTCTAGGCATCCCATGTCCCTTTCCCCAACCAAGTTAATCCACTAATAAAATAACAAAAACAAGCAAGAGACTGTTCCTTAACTAAATGAGTGTGTTTAATGGATGTCTGGCATCAGGGTGGAATGTGTGGATCTGGTAACACGTAGCAACCCATCGCTACATAACCAAAAACGTAAATTTATTTTATTGGGATTTTATGTGATAGACCAACACAAAGTGACACATAATTGTGAAGTGGAAGCAAAATGATAAATGGTTTTTATTTTTTTTACAAATAAATATTTGAAAAGTGTGGCGTGCATTTGTATTCAGCCCCCTTTTACTCTGATATTTCTAAGTAAAATCTAGTGGAACCAATTGCCCTCAGAAGTCACCTAATTCATAAGTAGAGTCCACCTGTGTGTAATTTAATCTCGGTATAAACACAGCTGTTCTGTGAGGCCCTCAGAGGTTTGTTAGGCTGGATTCACACCTATACAGTTTTAGTGCTTTTTGCATTTTGCAGATTTGCACTACAGTCCATTTTACATGGTTTCCTATGGAACACATTCTGTAGTGCAAATCTGCAAAATGCAGAAAGCACTAAAACTGTATACGTGTGAATCCAGCCTTAGAGAACCTTCGTGAACAAACAGCATCATGAAAGCCAAGGGACACACCAGACAGGTCAGGGATAATGTTGTGGAGAAGTTTAAAGCAGGGTTAGGTTATAAAAAATATCCCAAGCTTTAAACATTACTTGGAGCACAGTTGTATCCATCATCAGGAAATGGAAAGAGTATGGCACAACTGCACCTACTAAGACATGGCCGTCCATCTAAACTGACAGACCGGGCAAAGAGAGCATTAATGTAACTGGAGAAGCTGCAGAGGTCCACAGCTCAGGTGGGAGAATCTGTCTACAGGACAATCATTAGTCGTGCACTCCACAAATCTGGCCTTTATGGAAGAGTGGCAAGAAGAAAGTCCTTGTTGAAAGAAAGCCATAAGAGGTCCCGTTTGCAGTTTGCGAGAAGCCATGTAAGGGACACAGCAATGTGGAAGAAGGTGCTCTAAGCAGATGAGACCAAAATTGTACTTTTTGGCCTAAAGGCAAAACGCTATGTGTGGCGGAAAAAACTAACACCGTGCATTGGCCTGAACACACTATCCACACCGTGAAATATGGTATTGTTGTGGGGAGGCTCACCTTCCAGCATGACAACAATCCTAAACATACAGCCAGAGCTACAATGAAATGGTTTAGATCACAGGTGTCAAACACAAGGCCCGCGGGCTGAATCCGATCCTCCAGGCCATTTCATGTGGCCCTCGCACATCTCCTGCAGATGCAGGAGAGCTCCAGCCCTCCTCTAGGGATCCTTGCGGACAGTTTGCTGATCAAGCTGAGGAGAGATCAGTCTGCAACTCACAGCAACCGGAGTCACCTATCCACCGGTACCCAGAGAGCGGCCATGCGAAGGACCAGGGACCTCGTGCTACCGAGAGACAGAGAGAAGGTCCCGGACTGAGGAAGACCAGCGGAGCAAGGCCTCATTTGGTGAGCGGGCACTTGCCCATCAGCATAGTTAGCTGACTCGCAGGAGTGTGATTTTCTTCAACTTTACTTGTACTTGCTGGCGTCTGCAGCGCCGCAAGTAGGGACACATCGCCTCTATAGAGCGATACAACGACTTGGGGAAATTAGCATTCACTGTACCGCTACACGGTGCGCCTCGATTGGCTGTCTTTTCCTTTGCCTATTGGAATAAAAATGAATAAGTGCACCAACGGGGCTAGCTGAAGATTAACTGACTCTTAAAGTAACAGTCATCTTTTTCATCACCCTCACACGTTGTTACTATAGGACACGCACCAGTTGAACTGTCCACTAGGGGGAGCCATACAGTTGTGAATTTATGTGATTGATATATCTGTTTGCATCACTTTGTGATTTCTCCTGCTTTGTGTGAGACTTGGTGGAGAGGTGCCCCAGTGTTAATGTCATTGCACTGGGAGATTCCTCCACCATACTCTCACTCAGGTCTGGCCTTTGGGTCACTACAGTTGAGTCTGATAGCAGGGTTATTCTGAACCAGTAGTACTCCATTAACTGATACAGGGACCTGTATGTATTTGATGTTGATTGCATAACCACTGTTCTATTCTTTTGCCGAGTAAACATCTTACCACTGGTTAACCACTTAACGACCGCTCACTGTATATATACGTCGGCAGAATGGCACCGACAGGCACAATCACGTAGAGTGTACGTGATTGCCTTTGTACAGTTGGGGGGTCCAATCGGACCCCCCTTCTATACAGTGAGCGGTGGCTAAGTGTCCGGGAGCGTTCCGGGATGAGGGGGCAGCCATTCGTTTCTGGCCACCCCCTCGCGATCGCTCCCGGCGAATAGAAATGCCCCCTCTGTCTGTGTCAGACAGAGGGAGCAGGAGGAAGTGATGTCATCTCTGGTGCGGCGCTCACATATACCGAGCGCCGTACAAGAGAAGATATCAGGTCAGTGCACACAACACTACACTGATACCAGGACACATAGGGACATAAATCGCCCCCCCAGACACCCCAGATCACCCCCAGATCACCCCCCCAGCCCCCAGTCACAGTCACAGTGTCACTGATTGCAGTGACCATTTATTTAGTGATCACTGCAATCAGTGACATTTGTGACTGTAAAAGTGTCACCAAAGTTTAGTCTTAGGTCCAGTGTAGCCCCCTAACCCCCCCTAATAAAGGTTTAACCCCCTTGATCGCCCCCCAGGTAACCCTTTCACCCCCTATCACCACTGTCACTAAGCGATCGTTTTTCTAAACGCTGTCTTAGTGTCTGTGATGCAGATCGGTAGCCGGTAATTTTTTTTAGGTTCGCCGCAGGTTTTTATAGCGTCAGGTACCCCAATATATTATCTAATAAAGGTTTAACCCCCTTGATCGCCCCCCCAGGTAACCCTTTCACCCCCATCACCACTGTCGCTAAGCAATCGTTTTTCTAAACGCTGTCTTAGTGTCGGTGATGCAGATCGGTAGCTGGTAATTTTTTTTAGGTTCGCCGCAGGTTTTTATAGCGTCAGGTACCCCCATATATTATCTAATAAAGGTTTTAACCCCCTGATTGCCCCTAGTTAACCCTTTCACCAGTGATCACCATATAAGTGTTACGGGTGACGCTGGTTAGTTAGTTTGCTTTTTATAGTGTCAGGGCACCCGCCGTGTATATAACCCAATAAAGGTTTAACTCCCTGATCGCCCGGCGGGTGATATCAATTAGGTTTTAGCGTCAGAGAGGGTCTGAGTCACACCCCAGGCAGCGTCAGGTTAGTGCCAGTAACGCTAACACCCACGCGTGAAGCATACACCCCCCTTAGTGGTATAGTATCTGAACAGATCAATATCTGATCTGATCAGATCTATACTAGCGTCCCCAGCAGTTTAGGGTTCCCAAAAACACAGTGTTAGCGGGATCAGCCCAGATACCTGCTGGCACCTGCGTTTTGCCCCTCCGTCCAGCCCAGGCCACCCAAGTGCAGTATCGATCGATCACTGTCACTTACAAAACAAAAACACACATAACTGCAGCGTTCGCAGAGTCAGGCCTGATCCCTGCGACTCCAGTGCTGTAGGAGGTGATTTCACCACCACAGTTAAAAAAAAAAAGCAAATATGCCGAAGCATTGGGGCAGCAGGGGCAGAGGAGCGATTTTGCTCCTAATGCCGCGTACATACGGTCGAAATTCCGACGGAGGCTTGCCCGTGGAAAAGTCCGACCATGTGTGTGCGGCATAACTTTTTTGCGGGAGGATGCCCCCATGCTTCGGCATATATAAATGGTGCGTGTATGCCCATCATTGGAAGTGGGTGGATGAAGGGCGGTATTCTAATGGTGGGCATACCCACCGATCAATCTCTTTTTTCGTTCAGCCAACTGGCTGCATGAAATAAAAAGATTACAATACATGTCCAACAAGGACCAGCAACGTACTGGTATGTTGCTGGACTTTGAATGTTTATACCAGAATGATGCCTGCGGGTTTAGGTATCATCTTGGTATCATTCTTTTCAGCCTGCGGCCGGCTTTCATGTAAAAGCAATCCTAGCAGCTAATTAGCCTCTGGACTGCTTTTACAAGCAGTGGGAGGGAATGCCCCCCCCCCCGGATATAAAAAGCGCCATTGGGAAATTGGGAAAGCATTTTATCACACCGATCTTGGTGTGGTCAGATGCTTTGAGGGCAGAGGAAAAATCTAGGGTCTAGAAGACCACAGTTTTTTCAAAACAAGAGTACCTGTCACTACCTATTGCTATCATAGGGGATATTTACATTCCCTGAGATAACAATAAAAATGATAAAAAAAAAAAAATACTTGGAAGGAACAATTTAAAAATAAAATAGCAAAATAAAAAAAATAAAATAAAAAAGCACCCCCGTCCTGCCCTGCTCTTGCCCAATGGCGAACGCAAGCGTCGGTCTGGCGTCATATGTAAACAGCAATTGCACCATGCATGTGAGGTATCACCGCGAAGGTCAGATCGAGGGCAGTAATTTTAGCAGTAGACCTCCTCTGTAAATCTAACGGGGTAACCTGTAAATGCTTTTAAAGGCTTTTAAAAATGTATGTAGTTTGTCGCCAATGCGCGTTTGTGCGAAATTTTAAAGCATGTCGTGTTTGGTATCTATGTACTCGGCCTAAGATCATCTTTTTTATTTCATCAAACATTTGGGCAATATAGTGTGTTTTAGTGCATTAAAATTAAAAAAAAGTGTATTTTTTAACCCAAAAAATGCGTTTGAAAAATCGCTGCGCAAATACTGTGTAGAAAAAAAAAATGCAACACCCACCATTTTAATCTGTAGGGCCTTTGCTTTAAAAATATATATATAATGTTTGGGGGTTCAACATAATTTTCTTGCAAAAAAAAAAATGTTTTCATGTAAACAAAAAGTGTCAAAAAGGGCTTTGTCTTCAAGTGGTTAGAAGAGTGGATGTAAGCTTCCTAATGTTGTGTATAAAATGCCAGAACAGTTCAAAACCCCCCCAAATGACCCCATTTTGGAAAGTAGACACCCCAAGCTATATACTGAGAGGCATGTCGAGTCCATGGAATATTTTATATGTTGACACAAGTTGCGGAAAAAACGACAATTTTTTTTTTTTTTTTTTTTTTGCACAAAGTTGTCACTAAATGATATATTGCTCAAACATGCCATGGGCATATGTGGAATTACACCCCAAAATACATTCTGTTGCTTCTCCTGAGTACGGGGATACCACATGTGTGAGACTTTTTGGGAGCCTAGCCATGTACGGGACCCCAAATCCAAGCACCGCCTTCAGGCTTTCTAAGGGTGTAAATTTTTGATTTCACTTCTCACTGCCTATCACAGTTTCGGAGGCCATAGAATGCCCAGATAGCACAAAACCCCCCCAAATGACCCCATTTTGGAAAGTAGACACCCCAAGGTATTTGCTGAGAGGTATTGTGAGTATTTTGCAGATCTCGCTTTTTGTCACAAAGTTTTGAAAATTGAAAAATATATATATATATATATATATATATATATATATATATATATATTGTGAAGGACTAGCATCAAATGTAGAGCTTGAAGGACACCACCACTCGCTGGTTCTTCTTTTTAAGGGCTTTGTTTGCCCATTTTTATTAAAAGAAGTCAAAACAAAATGAAAGGTTTCCCTCGCAGGGGTTTCAGTACTCCTTTTCAACAACAAACTGACATTCAGCCTCCTGGCTTATACATACAGCAGTGCTGCTCAGGCCTTCCACTTCAGGCTCTTGTCTGTCTCCTATAGACTACTCCATCTGCAACACCATCCATTTGGATAGCAGCCCCTTGCTGCTCTGACCCTCAGACCTGGGTCTCTGGCTTCCACTGTGCACACAAGCACTCTCTGACTTCTCCAGTGCACACTTGCACTCTATGGCTTCCCCAGTGCACACCTGCACTCGTCGGGAGGGTGGGGCCCAGAATGCTGGTCCTGATTCTACTATCAGGCCCACACACACCTGAACAATCAGTGTGCAGCTGAGCCTCAAAACCCGGATCCAGGACTGGGGATTTCATCCCACCCGGATCTCTAAGAAATCCCCAAGCTCCGGGTCCCAAAGTGGATTTTAGTAAATCATGAGGAAACTGAAAAGCCCGTTTCCTCCCAAACAAGCAAATACCCTGGAGCCCCTCAACCTGCCTGGTTGAGAATCCTGTATTCATACACTGGTGGGGTACCACACTACCACAATATATATATATATATTTTCTTTCTTCATTTTCAAAAACAAATGAGAGCTGTAAAATACTCGCCATTCCTCTCAGCAAATAGCTTGGGGTGTCCATATTCCAAAATGGGGTCATTTGGGGGGGTTTTGTGCGATTTTGGCATTTTATGGCCTTCGAAACTGTGATAGGTAGTGAGGAGTGAAATCAAAAATTTGTGCCTAGAAATCCTGAAGGCGGTGCTTGGTTTTCGGGGTCCCGTACGCGGCTAGGCTCCTAAAAAGTCCCACACATGTGGTATCCCCGTACTCAGGAGAAGCAGAAAAATGTATTTTGGGGTGTAATTCCACATATAACCATGGCATGTGTGAGCAATATATCATTTAGTAACAACTTTTTGTAATTTTTTTTTTTCTTTTTTGTCATTATTCAATCACTTGGGACAAAAAAATTATATTCAATGGGCTCAACAGGCCTCTCAGCAATTTCCTTGGGGTGTCTACTTTCTAAAATGGGGTCATTTGGGGGGGTTTTGTGCTATTTTGGCATTTTATGGCCTTCGGAACTGTGATAGGTAGTGAGGAGTGAAATCAAAAATTTGTGAAAATTTGTGAAAATTTGTGAAATCCTGAAGGCGGTGCTTGGTTTCCGGGGTCCCGTACGCGGCTAGGCTCCCAAAAAGTCCCACACATGTGGTATCCCCGTACTCAGGAGAAGCAGCAAAATGTATTTTGGGGTGAAATTCCACATATAACCATGGCAATCACTTGGGACAAAAAAATAAAAAATTCAATGGGCTCAACAGGCCTCTCAGCAATTTCCTTGGGGTGTCTACTTTCCAAAATGGGGTCATTTGGGGGGGTTTTGTACTGCCCTGTCATTTTAGCACCTCAAGAAATGAGATAGGCAGTCATAAATTTAAAGCTGTGTAAATTTCAGAAAATGTACCCTAGTTTGTAAACTCTATAACTTTTGCGCAAACCAATAAATATACGCTTATTGACATTTTTTTTACTAAAAACATGTGGCTGAATACATTTTGGCCTAAATGTATGACTACAATTGAGTTTATTCGATTTTTCTTATAACAAAAAGTAGAAAATATCATTTTTTTTCAAAATTTTCGGTCTTTTTCCGTTTATATCGCAAAAAATAAAAATCGCAGAGGCAATCAAATACCATTAAAAGAAAGCTCTATTTGTGGGAAGAAAAGGACGCAAATTTCGTTTGGGTACAACATTGCATGTCCGCACAATTTACAGTTAAAGCAGCGCAGTGCAAAATTCTGAATTCACCTCTGGTCCTCTAGCTACCAAATGGTCCGGGGCTTAAGTGGTTAAGCTACATCTTGTGTGGGACTCTGTCTATTGCAGCTGTGTGGCAGGTGAAAAACACAGAGGTAACAATATTTAACTACATTTATTACTGTGTGGTATCATTGGGGTCCCCTATAGCCATTTTGGGGCCCCACAATCGTATTATTGTCCAGTTGTGCCAAGGGCGAATCAAGCCAAATTCTAGGGGTTGACAGGCAGAGTGCAGGCCCAAATCTAAACCAGCAGCTCCTACAGGGGTAGTGCTACATAAGGGAGAGTGGGGGACTCAACTTCTGATGGTGGGGTGGCTCTTAACATATAATGTAAGGGGAGGGGATGCGCTGGACATCTAATCTTACAGATACAACTGGCCCTTTTGAGGGCAATCATAATGCTGATGCGGCCCACGATGAAATTGAGTTTGACACCCCTGGTTTAGATCAAAGCATATCCATGTGTTAAAATGGCCCAGTTAAAGTTCAACCAAAATATATATATATATATATAGTGGTAGTGTGGTACCCCACCAGTGTATGAATACAGGATTCTCAACCAGGCAGGTTGAGGGGCTCCAGGGTATTTGCTTGTTTGGGAGGAAACTGGCTTTTCAGAGGGGTGTTGTTGCCCCGGGCAACGCTGCTGCAGTTAAACCAGCAGCTGTTGCGAAAAGTGTGAAAGTGACACAGCTTGAGACAGGGTCCAGCAGATGCAGGGTGGGAAACCCTGACAAGACATGGAACCAAGTGCGCTGTTTGCGGTGCAGTGAGTGGGGGCATGCAGTCTCCAAGTGCCTTTTGTCCCTGGCTCCAGTGCAAAGCTATCTAGCAAAACAAAGGTCTGAGAAGCCTGTGTTATATGCCAGAAGAGAGGCTGATCAAAGGCCAGGACAGAGAGTGGTTGCCCATAGCAACACAGGAGGCCAGTCGGGCTGTCTGTGGACCAAGGTGTGTGCCTCCCATGGGTCGTGACAAGTGGCTTCCGGAGGAGCCAATACAGCATGTTGGAGAGAGCCAGCAAAGCTCTGCTGGGAGACTGCGATCTCCCATGGCAACGAGAGTGGAAGTTATGCCTGGAAAGAATCATCAGGAAAGAAACGCACTGGGGAAAAGTCGTCCAGTACCGTGCCTGGAATGTGGTCAAGTGGGGCATGGGATCTTTACTTGCCCAAGGTTCTGGAACACCGCTGAAGAGTCTGGAAAGGCTGCAGTGTCGCCATATGGCCCCAAAGAGACAGTAACTGGTATGGATGCAGCTGAGAGACAGCGCACTCAAGTGAAGGCTATGATGCCAGCCACTGAAAATGGTAAGACTGTTCCAGTTTATGGTACTGAACCCAGTGAAGTGGGAGTAGATCCAGTGGGGAGATCCGCAGTGCCAATGGACATAGACTTGCGGCAGTGTGCTACCCAGAGCAGTGGGGAGGCACAAAATAAAGCCCAACTAGCCGCAGGGCTAAAGACTGGAAAGGACATGGGGACTCTGCATGTGCCTGCTATAGTCCAGCAGGTGGCTGGGAAAATAGAGTTAGGGGTGACCAAAACAGTGCCTGTGCCATGTTCCCTAGTGACAGGTACTGCAGGGTTGCCCAGGGAGACTTCCAAAAAGCCCGCAGTGACGGAGCCGAGCGTTTCCCAGGTCAACTTTGGAGCTGCCCATGTAGGAAAGGGTGCCCCTTTAAAAATGGAGGGCGCTGTGAGGAGTCACTCAGAGGCTTTGGTGGGTAATATACAATCCACAAAAGTAGCAGTTATGTCTACACGTAGTGAAAATTCTGATGGTTATGCTGACAAAAGTGTTACTGTTGGCAAATGTGATGGTATTGGTGATCATGACATTGAAAAATGTGTTTCCTTTAGTGTCATGTCTGAAAATGTTGGAAATGTGTTTACTACCAATGATGGGAGTAGGATATCTCCCATGACAACCAGAAGCGCAGGATTGTCCAGGGAACTCTCATGGGGCCTCCATGTGTTGGAGCCAGAGGTTTTCCAGGATGGTTGTGGTGCTACTCTGGTGAAACAAGGGAAGACTGTATTACATAGTGAGTGTGTGTGGGCGCAGCCCCACAACCCTAAGTGTAACCCAGTTGTCAAGGGGTTAGATCAGCCTGCAAAAGCTGAAAGTGAAGAGCTGTATGTGTCTGTAGTGCCACCAAAGCAAGGTGTTCAAAATAAGGTATTGCACCTTGCCTTGGTTGAGGATGCAATCTCCCAGTGTGATGTGAGAAAAAAAATATTGTCAATGTGAGGTAGATAGAAGTGACAAGTGTGTTGTTTTGGCTAGTGAATCCCAGGTTCCTGTTGGGCCTTCTAGAGCAGGTGATGCAGTGCTGTGGAGCACCAGTGATGGAACCACAGGAGACTGGGATGATTGGTGTAAGGAAGCAGTTGCGGCACTAGGCCAAGTGACAAGGAATTACGAAGCAATGATGTGTGACAGAGTTGTGGACAGACCACCTGCTGTGCCCAGTGGAGGGATCGCAGAATGGCCAGTGCTCAAGGGCACGCCAGCCCCTGCAAAGGCTGATGCCCTCCAGTCTGAAGGAACGGTTCTGGGCGCAGGCATGGCAGATGGGTTGTCCACGGCCCAGCAACTAAATAGTGGCAAGTGTCAAGTTGACAATGTGACTAATGTTGACTCGCAGAGGCTCATTGGTGTAGCGTTAGAGGTGAAGAGGAGACATGTGTCTGACAGCGCTCCAGGGGAGCAACAGGCTGGGATGAGGGGTACCTTCAAGGAGATGGTGGTCTCTTCAAATGTCTCAACCTCCACAAGCTGCAATGGATGAGCCCCTCCAAGTCTCGGACAGGGGAAAGGTTCCAAAAAAGGTCATGCATTTAGACATTGGTTGCATAGAGTTGACAAAAACTTTATTAGAAATGCTGGAGTTGGTAAAAGTGCCCTCACTGTACACTTGGGTGTCTCCACCGCAGTCAGACCAGGTGGTGCTGCGTGGTACCAATAGGTGGAGCCAGGTGGTACAGGCTGTGCTGGGAAGCTTGTTAACAGTGTGGCAAATAGTTCTGAGGTTCTCTAAGGGGGTGCTCCCAGTTACTGAGTGGCCTGGAAGGCGCTCAGAACTGTTGGAGTCATCAAAGGTCTCTCCGGCTGGTGTAGTGACTGGAAACATCTCTGCTGGTGTGCTCCAAGGTGCAGCTGAGCAGTGGTCAGTAGAGGGCGCAGATACTGTCTCAGCCGCTAAATCTCATGAGAAGGAAGGGCCCAGAATAGATGCAGCACTAGCAGAGATGCTTTCTATCACTCAGAAAGGGGTACAACTTAAAGTACCCGGAGACACTGAGAAAAAGTGCTATAGGTGGATGCTGCAACAATGTAATGTGTACATCAGAAAGAAGTAGTTTGTGCCTAGATCAGTGTCATCTGTTAGATCAGTTACCCATGGAGTGTTGGACAACAGGTGAGGTAGAACTTGGCTTTAGTCCTGTGGGATTTAATCTCTCGCCTATGTGTGGTCCCTCCTCAGGTCTGGTACTAACAAGCACTGAGATGGACAGCACTGATTGCGTTGGAAAGTGTGACATTAAAATATATGATTTAATGATTGGCGCTGTTAAAAGCAATGTGGTTGCCCTGGGTAACAAGAGAGAGGTTTTTGAACCTGAAAGACCTGTGGTGAAAGATAAAACTTATTTACGTAAGCTGAAAGGTAGGATCAGGGTAGGCAGAGTTTCCCCAAAAGAGGAGAGTATGCTCAGGGACCCAAAGAGAAGAGAGGGAAGGCAGAGTATACGGAATTATAGGACCCTGTTAAGATCCAAGCTGGGACATACCTGGAAGCGCACCCGGAAAAAAGGTTGGGCCTACGTGGCTGACAGCCAGCACAGAAGTGTCCCAACCATAATGATGCGTGCTGGTGTTCCTCCCTCCGGATCGAAACAAGGGGGGAGGGTATGTGGTAGTGTGGTACCCCACCAGTGTATGAATACAGGATTCTCAACCAGGCAGGTTGAGGGGCTCCAGGGTATTTGCTTGTTTGGGAGGAAACTGGCTTTTCAGTTTCCTCATGATTTACTAAAATCCACTTTGGGACCCGGAGCTTGGGGATTTCTTAGAGATCCGGGTGGGATGAAATCCCCAGTCCTGGATCCGGGTTTTGAGGCTCAGCTGCACACTGATTGTTCAGGTGTGTGTGGGCCTGATAGTAGAATCAGGACCAGCATTCTGGGCCCCACCCTCCCGACGAGTGCAGGTGTGCACTGGGGAAGCCATAGAGTGCAAGTGTGCACTGGAGAAGTCAGAGAGTGCTTGTGTGCACAGTGGAAGCCACAGAGACCCAGGTCTGAGGGTCAGAGCAGCAAGGGGCTGCTATCCAAATGGATGGTGTTGCAGATGGAGTAGTCTATAGGAGACAGACAAGAGCCTGAAGTGGAAGGCCTGAGCAGCACTGCTGTATGTATAAGCCAGGAGGCTGAATGTCAGTTTGTTGTTGAAAAGGAGTACTGAAACCCCTGCGAGGGAAACCTTTCATTTTGTTTTGACTTCTTTTAATAAAAATGGGCAAACAAAGCCCTTAAAAAGAAGAACCAGCGAGTGGCGGTGTCCTTCAAGCTCTACATTTGATGCTAGTCCTTCACAATATATATATATATATATATATATAGATATATATATATATATATATATAATTTATTATTTTTTACTTTCTGCTATAAAACATATGCAATAAAAAAAAAATTCTCTATACATTTAGGCCAATACCGTATGTATTCTGTGACATATTTTTGGTAAACATTGCTTAAATTGATTGGTTCGTGCAAAAGTTATGGCGTCTACAAACTATGGTATATACAGTATACTGGAAATTTTGTTTATTTTTATACTAGTAATGGCTGCAATCAGCGACTTATCGTGGGGCTGTGATATTGCAGCAGACGATCTGACACTTTGCACCCTATGCGGAAGTGTGCTCTAGGGCGGTCATGAACTGGTTAATATCCGCTTGTTAAACCGGAGGTCCACACAAAAAGTGAACCTCCGCTTTTCGGAACCCTCCCCCCCTCCGGTGTCACATTTGGCACCTTTCAGGGGGGAGGGGGTGCAGATACCTGTATAATGCAGGTATTTGCACCCACTTCCGGGAATGATTCCCACGGGAATCACTCCACTTCTCGCCCCCGCCGTCTTCTGAGAAACACACAGTTCCCAGGAGACAGTGGGGCCCAGTGAGGGCGCAGCTCGCGCATGCGCAGTAGGGAACCGGGCAGTGAAGCCGCAACGCTTCACTTCCTGATTCCCTCACCGAGGATGGTGGCAGGGGCAGCCGAGAGACGAGCTATTGCTCAGCCTCGACTGTCGACATTGCGGGCGCGCTTGACAGGTAAGTGTCCATTTATTAAAAGTCAGCAGCTGCAGTATTTGTAGCTGCTGGCTTTTAAAAAAATAAATAAATCGGGTGGACCCTCCGCTTTAAGAGAGATAACATTCAGTTCAGCTAATCTTGCCTCCATGCTTCTTATCAGTTTGGTTGCTCTTCTCTGCACTTTCTCCAGTTCACTTTTTATGAACTGGAGCCCAAAGCTGAACTGTATATTTCAGATGAGGTCTTACTAATGATTTGTACAGGGGCAAAATTATGTCTCTCTCTCTCTGCAGTCCATACCTTTTTTTTTTTTTTTTTTCTTTTTTTTTAATACTTTGCTTTGCAAACAACTGCTTGGCATTGCATGCTGTTATTAAGCTTATGATCTACCAGAACACCCAAATCCGTCTCCACCATTCATTACTCCAGTTGTTCTCCTACTAGAATGTATGATGCATGCATATTTTTAGCCCCCCCAAGTACATAACTTTACATTTATCAACATTAAACTTCATTTGCCCCACAGTGACAGTAGTAGATTTAGTTGGACTGTAGATAAGTGACTAAAATTTCAACTGAACTCCAGTTTTTTTATGAAGTCACAGAAACAGTTTTTTTCCTTAGGGATAAGGGTTTTGCATAAACTAATAAAAGCTGAGCATTGTAAGCACCACTGTCAGTGTTTAAATGGTTTGTCGCAGCCTTCTAACAGCCACTTTTGCTGGAAAGCTTGTTCTGTTAAAAAAAAATTGCTAGGTGAAAAAACCTAAAAGAAGAAAGCAAATACAACCACAACATCTACGGAAAGGTAAGCTGCAATATATTACATTTTTGGTTTTGGGTTTTGATGCACTTTAAGGAATGTAGCCTATAATTGCATTGGCATGTGCACATGACCTCCATAGTGACATTTTGTCAAGCATCTTTAAAATGTAAGGGCTTATTTAAGAATAAGTACCAGTCAGCAGTTTCCACTTCTATGCTATTCATTTCTTGAACCATTTGGATAGGCTGCTGCCTCCTGTCAGTGCTAGAGCTGATGCTACAGAAGCCATTGTAGATGGATGCAAACTGCAATTAAAAATACCCTCAGAGATACTATTATTAACTTTGAGCAAACACCTGAAGCAAGACTTGAAGCTTAGACAATGGCAGACAAAATGGACTATCTTAAAACTGCCTTCATGGCCAAGATCTTAACCACATGCTGCCCAAGAGCATCCCTGTATGTCCTTGAGTTGCAGTGGTTATACCGGGATGATGCCTGCAGTTTCCCAGTATAATCTGGGAATTCGGGATTGCAGCTGGCGCCGGCTGACCATAGAGGTGATTGAGGACCCGAATATCCCCAATCATCATCTCTATGGTCTAAGAAACCGGGAGCAACAACTCTCGTTACTCTTGGTTTTGTGTTTGTGTCTGATCAGCTGCTTTGGAGGCCAGAGGAGAGATCAGGGGTCTAATAGACCCCTGATCTCTCCCTAAAGAGGGCCTGTCATGACCCATGCTTTCACAAGGGATTTTGTTAATCCCTTGTGATAGCAATAAAGTTAATAAAAAATAAAGAGACTGTGTAAAAAAACTTTAATAAAATATAATAAAAAAAAATGTAAAGCACCCTAGCCCCTAATGCTTGCGCCCAAAGGCATACGTTGATTGCACATGCATATGTTAACCGTGATTGCACTACACATGTGAGGTATCACCGCAAACATTATAGCGAGGGCAATAATTCTAGCATCAGACCTCCTGTGTTACTATAAACTGGTAACCTGTAAAGGCTTTTAAAGTGCTTCTTGTTAAAAAAAAAAGTATTTTAAAGTGTCGCCTGTGAAGATTTGTAGGTACCGTTGCTTGGCGCCATTCCACAGGTGTACGCAATTTTAAAGCGTGACATGTTTGGTAAAATATAAAAGATGATTACGCCGTGTTAATAGATACCAAGCAATTGGGTATTATTATTATTTTTTTGCACAAACTCATTAAATTGTATTTTTTCCAAAAATATTGCGTTTGAAAAACCACTTCGCAAATATCACATAAAAATATGTAACATCCACCATTGTATTCTCTAATGCCTATGCTTAAAAAAATATATGTTTGGGGGTTCTAAGAAGTTTTCTAGCAAAAAAAAAAAATTGATGTTTGTAACGGCACCCCAAGTATGAAAGGGGTTAACACCGTTAGGATATTCCCTTTCCAACCACACGACAGCCACCAGACACTCCAACCAGCCGAATAAGACCCCATACAAATGATTCTCCCCCCAGATACGAGACAACGCTCTGTATTCAAGTTCCAAAACCGGGAATTACTTTATTTTCAAAACACATGGTAACACATTTCTCTTCAAAACCCTCCCCTCCCCTCCCATCCTTTGGGGAACAGGGCAGGTTAAACTGTCCAATGACAATGGTGATACAGGTCAGGTGTGTTCAAACTTCTCCTTTTGATAAACAGTCTTAGGCAGGAGGGTTGATTCCCCCCCCCCCCCCCACCTCACAGAAGACACTTCCACATTCCATAATATGGAGCCAGACGGTTTACCAAGCTCCAATCCACATCATCACAATGAAAGGGCCTGTAGCATAGGTGAGGCTCATTAGCATTACACAAGGAGACAGGAGACACATCAGCCTCTCTTAATTTAACCTGTTGAGTTCATAAAACAGTAGATAGTTATTTGCAGATATCCTGGGGAATATGGTGGATAAATATTACAGACCCATTTTAAGCAATCCAAGCCATATTCTCAATGTCCATTGTTTCCTGGCTCACCCTGTGTCCAAAGTGACCCCCATGTCACAATGTTTTTTTATTTTATTTACTTGTAGGAGAGAAGTGTCACAATAGGCTTGGAAGGCAAGTGGTTAATTCCTGAAGAGTTCAATAGCACAAATAAAGCTGTTTGAAAAGTTGACCTGAAAAGAAACGTTGACCTAATTTATTCTCTGGAAAAGTTTCTGATATCACTTTAGGATCCATATGAAGAGTGGGAACTGCTATGAATTTCTATGCCAACTCAGACCACAAAGAAACTACAAGAAAAAAAAAGTGATTATGATGCAAATACAGCATCGGTCTTAGAGGAACTTTAGGTTACATAGTTAGTCAGGTTGAAAAAAGACACAAGTCCATCCAGTTCAACCATAAAAAAAAAAAAAAATATCGTACAATCCCATATACCCAATTCTATACCCACAGTAGATCCAGAGGAAGGGAAAAAACCCCAGCAGAGCACGATCCAATTTGCTACAGCAGGGGAAAAAAATTCCTTCCCTTATCCTCCGAGAGGCAATAGGATATTCCCCAGATCAACTTTACCTATAAATGTTAGTACCCAGTTATATTATGTACATTTAAGAAAGAATCCAGGCCCTTCTTAAAGCAATCTACTGAGCTGGCCAGAACCACCTCTGCAGGGAGTCTATTCCACAATTTCACAGCTCTTACTGTGAAGAAACCTTTCAGCATTTGGAGGTGAAATCTCTTTTCCTATAGACTCAAAGAGTGCCCCCTTGTTCTTTGTGTTGACCGTAAAGTGAATAACTCAACACCAAGTTCACAATATGGACCCCTTATATATTTGTACATGTTGATCATATCCCCCCCTTAATCTCCTCTTCTCAAGAGTGAATACATTCAGTTCCTCTAATCTTTCCTCATAGCTGAGCTCCTCCATGCCTCTTATCATTTTGGTTGCCCTTCTCTGCACTTTCTCCAGTTCCCCAATATCCTTTTTGAGAACTGGGGCCCAAAACTGAACTGTGTATTCCAGATGAGGTCTTACTAATGATTTGTAAAGGGGCAAAATGATATCTCTCTCTCTCTGGAGTCCATACCTCTTAATACAAGAAAGGACTTTGCTCGCTTTGGAAACCGCAGCTTGGCATTGCATGCCATTATTGAGCTTATGATCTACCAAAACCCCCAGATCCTTCTCCACTATGGATCCCCCCAGTTGTACTCCCCCTAGTATGTATGATGCATTCATATTCTTAGCCCCCAAGTGCATAATTGGGGGTTCTTTCCTCAGAAGATGAGAAATTTAAATGTGGAACTATCAACATCATTTTTGTTCAATTTCCTGGTCACACGAATGCAGGGTAGTGTACCAATTTCAAATTTGCTCTCAGTGCTGTCTACCTGATGCATAGATAGGACCTAAAGCCCAGGAACATATCTCTACTTTCCCCCTTGATTTCATTTAGCTGTTCATAAACAAAATTGTCCAGTTTGCAGCCTTTGCCAAGCTCAGGTCATGTCTCATTCCAACTCAGCAGTCAATTTAACTCCATGATGAAGGACTTGCCGATACCTTTAGCTCTTATGCCCTGTACACACGATCGGATTTCCGATGGAATCAAATCCGATGGATTTTTCCATCGGAATTCAGATGAAGCTGACTTCCATTAGTCTTGCTTAAACACCATCAGACAAAATTCTGACCGTCCCAAATGCCGTGACATACAACACGTACGACGGCACTATAAATGAGAAGTTCAAATCCAATGGCGCAACCCTTTGGGCTGCTTTTGCTGATTTTGTGTTACCACGTGTTAGTAAAAGTTTGGTGAGAGCCGATTCGCGCTTTTCAGTCTCCGTGCTTTTCAGTCCGTTACAGCATGACGAATGTGCTATCTCCATTACGAACGCTAGTTTTACCAGAACGAGCGCTCCCATCTCCTAATTCAGTCTAAGCATGCGTGGGTTTTTTCTCCGATGGAGTTCCACACAGATGATAGGAATTTCCTATCTTTTTTTTTTTTTCCCCATCGGAAAAATTTAAAACATGTTCTATTTTTTTTCACCGATGGAAATAAGTCCGATGGGGCCCACACGCGATCGGTTTGTCCGATGAAAACAGTCCATCGGACTGTTTTCATTGGTAAAACCGATCGTGTGTACAGGGTGTAAGCTGGGGGACAGGTAGCAGGTACAAAAGCTCCCTGGGATGAGCAGGTACAGATACCAAGTCCAATGGAGTAGTGACAAACAGTGCGGTGTTTATTTGTGATATTTACAAAGTCTATTTACAGGTGCTGTACAGGGTTCCAAAAGAAACAAACCGGAACAAAAATAGCCAAACAAAAACCTAGCCGTGTCTCGGCACTAATACAGTATTTACAGATCCTAACTACCAGGTCAAGCAAGCCTACAGCTTGCCAGCTTCCACATTAGTTTTCACCAACCTTTACCTCTCCTAGACAGCAGTTGTCTGAGGTTCCCAGGCCAAGAGCAAAGGCTGTCTGCTCAGGTGAGCTTAAATTGACCTGGGAGAGAGGACAAACACCCGAACTGGATACTGGATCAGAGATCCCTGAATGTGTAAGAGAGGAGCCTGGGAGATGTATAAACCCTGAACAGGACTTTTCCTGGCTCTCTCTGGGACGCTCTGCTACAAGGGCTTAAGAATTATATTTAAAGAGGAACTGCAGTTTGCTCACATAATTTGTAATAAAAACATATTTGCCACCCTGAAGCTTCCCTCCAACCACTTTGCATATTATTTTATATACAGTATACTGTGATTCTGTACTTGCCAAATATGCTGCAGAAATCTCCCTCCACTGAGTCTGGCTTCAAACATTTTAACTTTGGGCAGCTGAAGCTGCTGCCTTTTCACTTCCTGGATTTATACAGAGGCACACCTTCAGCTCTGCAGCTCTCATTGGCCCTCTTATGGTTCACCCCCCTCCCTTCCTGGTAAACTCTCACGAGAGTGAGAGAGAGAGAGCTATATATGATGTCATAAGCCTAGGCTTTTTTCCCCAGACAAGAAACAGGAAGTGGGCTGTATAAGGTATTTACTGGCAGAAAAAAAAAATGGTTTACTACCCAAAGTTAAAACAACAAGGGCAGAAGATTACAGTGACTCTTTACCATGTGATCAGCTGTGTCCAATCACAGCTGATAATAATGTAGACAGACTTGCAGAGCAGGTAACTGGCCAATGTCACAGGGGATGTACACAGATTATCTAGGCACTGTTGATCAGTGTCCTGATTATCGGTGCAGCCCCATCAGTGCAGCCTATCACTGCCACCTCATCAGTGCCCATTAGTGATGCCTTATGGGTTTTGCCTGATGGGTTTTACTTCCTCTTTGTTCCCCAGTAAAGTAAAAGCATAATGTGCATACTAGCCCATTATGTAGCATTTACCTGCAAATTAAGCCCACGATGTCCCTGCTGGTGGCCGCATTTATCTTCGCCCCTCTTCCTTCTGGGGCCGGGGACTCCGGCTCTGTGACTGGCTGGTTAAACTGTAAGCTTACCGTTACAGAAAATCTGTAAGGTGAACCTACCCTGGACCCCCTCCCCATCGCACCCGGTCCCGCTGACCTGGAGTCCCGCGATTACCCGTTCTGACACATCGGATAGCCGCTTTACCGGTCTGGGGATTTGATATCCCAGCAGCTTTCTTTCCTCTTCAATGCTGACAGAATGTGCTACGCGGATTCTGATTGGTTGGCACCATCCATGTGACGGCGCCGACCAATGAGAATGCCTCCTTCACGTACCTTTTACGAGGTACGTTAGGAGATTAAGCCGAGGGGATTTCTAATCCCCAGACAGGTAAAGCGGCTGTCCGATGTGTCAGAGTGGATGATCGCCAGACTCCAGGTCAGCGGGACAGGAGGAGGTGGGAGGGGGTCCAGTGTAAGTTCACCTTACAGATTTTTCTGTAAAGGTGAACCTACCCTTTAAATAAAGTGAAGGGTTGATGTTTTTTTATTAGGCAGAGATGCTTTTAGGAATGTCTGAGGGAGCCTTAAAAAAATGTTTTAAAGTTTACCTTCTTCTCACCTCCCTGCCTGTCTCCAGCACCAAACTCAGGGACAAGCAGGGAGGGGAAAGACAGGTTGGGTGCTCGTCAGGGAAGGGGAGTGTTGGGCTCTCTTAATGCTTGGCAAAAGCGCATCTGCTTAGCGAGTTATTAAGGCGCCGGCTCAAATGAGGGAAAAAAAAAAACGTTATTCCTTCAGGTTACCCTCGCACATGAAAGTGCTCAGTACAAGAGTACGCTGAGCAGCCAAATCAAGCTCCGCTCCGGTAACCACGTTAAGACCAGGCCTTCTTCTGACACAAGTTAAAATCAGTATTTTTTGCTAGAAAATTACGTACAACTCCCAAATATTATGTATATATATATATATATATATATATATATATATATATATATGTGTGTGTGTGTGTGTGTGTGTGTGTGTGTGTGTGTGTGTGTGTATATATATATATATATATATATATATATATATATATATATATATATTTTTTTAGCAGGGACCCTAGCTACTTCAAGAATGCAATATGTCTTTTTGACCCCAGATCTCTCCATAAAGAGGACCTGTCATCCTTATTTCTATTGTCTTTCAGATCGTCTTTGATCAGCTCTATGGCCTTGGAGGACCGGGGCAACATTATGACATCACTTCTGGTCCAGGGTGGAAGTAAACCACTTTTTTTTAACCAAAAGATTAAAAAAAATGTTTTGGGCTTTTTAAGGTAAAGGAGAGATTTGGGGTCTTTTTGACCCCAGATCTCTTCATAAAGAGGGCCTGTCATCCTTATTTTCTATTAGCAGGGATGTTTACATTCCTTGTAATAGGAATAAAAGTGATAAAAAAAAATTAAAGCGCCCCCCCCCATCCCTCCATGCTCATATGCAGAAGCGAATGCATATGTAAGTCACTCACGCACGCATATGTAAAGGGTGTTCACACCACACATGTGAGGTATCGCAGCGAACATTAGAGCGAGAGCAATCATTCCAGTGCTAGATCTTCTCTGTAACTCTAAACAGGTAACCTATAAAAAAAATTAAAGCGTTGCCTATGGAGATTTTTAAATACCTTTTGTTTATGGCCATTCCACAGGTGTGCACAATTTTAAAGCATGACATGTTGGGTATCTATCTATTTACTCATCATAACATCATCTTTCATATTGTACAAACAAATCAGGGTATTAATTGTGCTTTGTTTTGTTTTTTCATTAAAGTGTATTTTTTCTAAAAAGATTGCGTTTGAAAAACCACTGCGCAAATACCATGTAACATAAAAAACTGCAATGATCACCTTTTTTTTTTTTCCCTAGGGTGTTTGCTAAAAAAATATATAATCAATAATAAAAAATATTACTGCGCTAATGTGTGAGAGAATGAAAATGATGTGCTACTAACCCCTAGGCTGCAACATAAAAAATATGTGATACCATATCAAAAATGCAATAATTGGGGAGGTATGTCGCGCACAAATAAATGAAAATAGAATTCTAGTGAAAATTCTAGTGAATAATGATAAAACTTAATAAATAATTCATTAAGTGAGTAACCACCGTGTAAAAGTGCAAAAACAGAGATTGAAACTTTTGTCTCTAAATAAATATGAAAACCTGTGAAAGAAAAATCGTCCAAATCCTCCTACACAGAATAAATAAACTGATTGATTGATAGATATATATATCTATCAATCAATCAATCGAACATGAATGCTGATTAATAATCACGCTGATGTAATCCTTCTTAAATTAATAAGTGTGCAAATAATAAATTAGGAAGTCCATTATTCCAAAAAAGTTCCAAACAAAGAAGGGGAAAAACAGGTTCCAATACACAAATGATTGCTTCAGATGGAAATAGCAGGGAACTATAGGAAGTGTTAAAAAAGAATAGTGCCCAAGAGAAATCCACAGATGTTGTAAGGAAGCTCCATCCACCGCAGTGAGTATAAAAATCCAGGTGGGTACCTTACCGTAAAAGGTGGACCTCCACTGTGGCAAGGTCAGATAAGCCTGCAGATGTCACCCTCTGCGGGGTATTAGTGTTGCTCCTAGGAATATCACGACTCCAAGATGCTCCCTCTGCCTCTAGCTGTACTGTTTCATCCGCTGGGGGCTGGTATGATCAAGTGTTTCAAAAAGACCAAACAAACCTCCAATGTAGATATCAACAGAAAAAGAAGAAGGGAGGGACTCGAATAGTGTATTACCTCAATGTAAATTTATTTGAATCATTGAGGTACACGGTATAGTACAAAAATCCTTAAAAATAGTTTAAAATTGCCGGCATACAAAATCCTAGCGTTCGCCCGTGCTTCCGGGGTCACGTGGCACCGCCCTGACTAGTTTTGTTACAAAAGAATGTTATCAAAGGGCACGGGCGACGCACTGAATCGTCACTCTATTTATACAAAGGCAATCACGTAAATATACGTGACTTTGCCTGTCGGTGCCATTCTGCCGACGTATATCTACAGTGGGCGGTCGTTAAGTGGTTAATGAAGATAACAAAACTGTTGTCCAGAACAGACTAAAAGAGGAGATGTCAAAGCTAACAGTTAAGGAAAGCCCCATTACATCTACTAATAGTGGCACTGGTCCTTCAAAGAAGGCTCGAAAGAGCTTGGGTAGCTTTTTCAAAGCAGCACAAAGTGAAGGGGCACCAGATCCAGCCTCAGGCTCACAGCAACAACAATCTGAAAGCTTGTCCTTGGAGCTACTCTTATCTATTCTTAGGCAACACTGACAGTGAAGATGATCCGTTAGTCTGGTGGAAGGTTCACAAGGAGCATTATCCGAGATTGTCTGCACTGGCCAGAAAATACCTCTGCATTCCTGCAACCAGTTCCCCTTCTGAAAGGGTTTTTAGCACAGGGGGCAACATTGTCACTTGTCGCCGTTCTGCACTGAAGCCACAAAATGTGGATAGGCTTGTGTTTCTAGCTAAAAATCTTTAAATTGGTGTTTATCTTTATCTGACATGATACCTACCTCAATGTTTTTTGAATGTAATTGTTTTTCATTACATTGGCTTCAATCAAACTAATTTTAAAGAAATGACAGAGTATTATGGCTTATTTTAGAACAAAGGACTGTTCCCCCAATCCCCCTTGGATGGGACTTTTAAGGCCACAAACACTGAAGTGCGTTTAGAAATTCATTTATTTTTACATAAAAAGATAGAGCACACAACAACAATGATGAATGGTTATTGGTTAAAGGCATAAACCACTAGATGTGGTGGTGGTGGTAGTATACATGTGTCACGTCACGTGACAAACAAAGCTACACAAATTATGCTTTTTAACCATTGATCATTGTATATGTGTGATTTATCTTTTCTTTATGTAAAAATAATTCAATTTTCTATCGCACTTGTTTGTGGCCTTAAAAGTCCCATCCAAGGGGGAAGGAACAGTCCTTTGTTCTATACAATGAGAATCCAGGGATGTGGCCAGTTAGTACATTCACCTTGGGTAGCTTTTTTAAAGCAGCACTTAGGCAACACTGACACTGAAGATGATCCGTTACCTGAATGTGTTTTGAATGTAATTGTTTTTCATTACATTGTCATTTCTTTAAAATTTGTTTGATTGAAGCCAGAATATTATGGCTTATTTTAGAACATTGAACTGTTCCCGAATCCCCCATGGATGGGACTTTTAAGGCCACAAACTCTGAAGTGCGTTACAAAATTAATTTATTTTTACATAAAAAGATAGATCACACAACAACGATCAATGGTTATTGGTAAAGGCATATAAATCACTAGATGTGGTGGTATACACATGTGTCACGTCACATGACAAACAAAGCTACACAAATTCTGCTTTTTAACTATTGATCATTGTATATGTGTGATCTATCTTTATGTAATAATAAATTAATTTTGTAACGCACTTCAGTGTTTCTGGCCTTAAAAGTCCCATCCAAGGGGGAAGGAACAGTCCTTTGTTCTATACAATCCAGGGATGTGGCCACTACATTCGTGTGTTATCCAGTGTCATGGTGATAATCTCCCTTTTCTATATGGCTTATTTTATTGCCGTTTGGTTTGATAACCTAATGTTCAGAGGTTATACATTTTTCAAATAAATTATTTTTGGAGAATCGTGATCTTCATTCTAAGCAAAAGAATTGTGATTCTCATTTTTCCCAGAATCGTGCAGCTCTAGTATATAGGGCCTTTTTTTTATTTTGGGTGCAGGGTTCCCGTTAAGACCCAAAGGGGCTGGGGTAGGGTTGGGGGGGAGGGTCATTGATTGGGTAACCATGCCATTTTTCTCAATGATTTTCATCCATATTGCCGGGACCAGACATTACATCAAAGCCGCAAGCAGTTTTAAATGGCTTTTTTTTCCTTTAGAAATGTCATTTTGTGCAGGGACAGTTCTAAACACAGGAAACACGTGCCACTTCACAGGCATACTTTACCCCCCAGGTACGATATTTAAAGGAATATTTCACTTTTTTCACTTTATGCATCATTAAAATCACTGCTCCCGAAAAAACGACCATTTTAAAAGATTATTTTTACATTAATACATGTCCCCTCGGGCAGGACCCAGGTCCCCAAACCCTTTTTAGGACAATAACATGCATATTAGGCGTTATAAATGGCACTTTAGATTTTCGCGTCCATTGTATTTAATAGGGTTCTAAAGTTCGTGCGAACGTTCGGTCCGTTCGAAGGTTCTGGTGCGAACCGAACGGGGGGGGGGTGTTCGGCTCATCCCTATCGGGCAGGTGTTTTAGTATTTTATAAATAAATCATACAGAATTCCTCTATTGCAGCTGATTGAACCTAAAGTACTTTTATAAATAGACCTAATAAGAGACACATCACACTTGTGCATTAATAAAAAGATATATATTTTGTTTATTGTGCACAATACATTATTAAGAACTGAGCAAAAATAAATCCATTTTACATTTAAATACCATTAAATGAATTGAAACTGATAAAGGTAAATAGTATTCCGTATTCTTTATTTTATAGTCTACAGAAAAAGTTTTTGATTTATGACTTAACAAGTTCTTGTAAATAATAAACAAATTAAGGCCTCATGCACACTGGACGTTTTTACAGCAGCTGTTTTTGGCAGCACAGAGATCTGTCTGTTTACATTGACCGATCTCCGTTCTGTCTCTGTATAGAGCGATAGCGGGTGCCCGGCAGTCATCGTGACCGCCGGGCACGCGCATCAGCTTAGGCGGCGCGCTGTGGGCACCCACGCGCCCCCTAGTGGTCTGAAAGCGAGCCGACGTATAGCCACGACGGTTCGCCCAGAGGAGCCAACTTGCCGCAGTATAACTGCGGCGGCTGGTCGGGAAGGGGATATGCTTTTATTTTGTAGCATACCCTTTTTGGCAATCAATGCATTCAAGCACAGTTATGATTAAGTATACTAAGCCTCATCTAAAATTCAAGTAATATGGTTACCAGGATTCTTTGCTCGCTAATGGTAGGTCCTATCCTTCAAGTGATACTAAAAAAAATTAAAATCCAAATTCTCTTTTTTCCTGTTGGCTACATTTTGTTCTCCATGGTCCAAATGTTATGTAAACACTGTACACCTCCCAAGATTGACTAGGGATATAGACTATAGGATGTGTAGTGTGCATAGAGCCATGCACTAGACTACAATTAACGTGAAGTGCTCATTACAAACAAATAAGGGAAAAAGGAGAAAATGGAGAGCTCACTAAAAATGTTACAAATTGGCAGAAAAACACAGTAAAAAAAACTATTTAATATAAACAGATTACTATTGCTGGGCCTTTACGTAGTAGATGTGTATGGATTATTTTTGGAGAATAAGAGAATCATTCAGTGTCACTTTAATCGGACTCCTTCATTGCACTACCTGTTCTAAACTACGAGGCACTCTTTCCTAAAGCCAAAACTGTCTCTCTGTGTCACTTATCACATGTACACAGTGACAGCCAGTGCTTTTGTCACAAAGGTTAAATGATTTTAAAGTGGTTGTAAAGGCAAATTTATTTTTTCTTACCATAATGCATTCTCTGCATTAAGGTAAAAAGCCTTTTTAGGTGCAGCTCTTCCTCTGACTCCCTAAATACTTACCTGACCCTGATCTCGATCCAGTGCTGTGCCCGAGCGGCGCTGCTTTCTCTCTCCCTCCTCAGTGAGAGCAGCCGAAGCCATTGGCTCTTGCTGTTGCCAATTAAATCCAGTGACGAGGGCGTGGGGACGAGCCACACGGTGTGTGTCAATAGACGCACACAGTGCAGCTTGGGCTCAAGCCCGCACAAGTACCCCCCTAGCCAACGGCTTGTTACTTAAAGGCAGGAGGGGCCAGGGGCACTGGTGGGGGACCCCAGTGTCAGTACTAGGATCCCTTTAAGACCCAGCAAAACTCACCTGACACAGCCTTTGCCTGGGAAACAACAGTGTTTGGCCAGCTAAACTTTAAATCACCTGTATCAGCACACAATCAGTGCTCGTGATATCGTTGTTACCTTTTGTGTGCTACTGCTTGACCCAGCTTTGACTCATGTCTTCTTGTCCTGTAAATATTCCCCAGCAGAGATATAGCCAACCGAGAACTTCTAGCCATAAAGCTAGCTCTGGAGGAATGGAGACATTGGCTGGAGGGAGCTCGCTATCCATTTATAGTTCTGACTGACCACAAAAACCTTCAATACATCCGTTCTGCTAAGACTAAACTCATGTCATTGTTCTTCTCCACATTTGACTTTACAATTTCTTATCTACCAGGGCCAAAAAACATTAAGGGGGACGCCTTGTCTCAAAGCTTTTTATCAGAGTCTCATCCTCCACTTCCTCCACAACCCATTATCCCTGAGGATTAGGGATGAGCTCGGTGTTTGAGTCGAACATACGTTCGACTCGAACATCGGCGGTTCGATCGTTCGACGAAGATCGAACTATTTGGGCCGTTCGCGCCAAATTCGAGTGACGCGAACGGCCCACAATACACTGCACCATCGCAGTGCAATCCCGGCGCTGTGATTGGCCAAGCATGCACTGTGACCCCGCATGCTTGGCCAATCACAGCGCTGGCAGCTAGGAGAGCCATAATTGGCCACAGGCAAATTGCCTTTGGCCAATTATAGCTCAGGGGGTTTAGCACATGCCCCACACTATAAAAGGCCGCCAGCGTGGCGGCCTTGTGTAGTGTGTTCCGGCGCAAGGAAAGAAGGATAGACAGGGACAGTGTCATTGTGCTATTCTTTGCTAAACCTTGTGTGTAGGGAGAGAGAAGGATAGGCAGGGAGAGTGTCAGCGATATTCTTTGCTAAACCTTGTGTGCAGGGAGAGAGAAGGATAGGCAGGGAGAGTGTCAGTGTCATATTCTTTGCTAAACCTTGTGTGCAGGGAGAGAGAAGGATAGGCAGGGAGAGTGTCAGTGTCATATTCTTTGCTAAACCTTGTGTGCAGGGAGAGAGAAGGATAGGCAGGGAGAGTGTCAGTGTCATTGTTGCTAAGCCTCCTGCACAGTATACACCTGAAGCTAGCCCTTATTGCTGTGTTTTCCTGGTGTGTTACACTAACAGGCATTTGCAGCACTTACAGCGGGCGGAGTGTGCCTCCTGCACATTATACACCTGAAGCTAGCCCGTATTGCTGTGTTTTCCTGGTGTGTTACACTAACAGGCATTTGCAGCACTTACAGCGGGCGTAGTGTGCTTTCTGCTAAATATACACCTGAAGCTAGCCCTTATTGCTGTGTTTTCCTGGTGTGTTACACTAATGGGCATTTGCAGCACTTACAGCGGGCGTAGTGTGCTTTCTGCTAAATATACACCTGAAGCTAGCCCTTATTGCTGTGCTTTCCTGGTGTGTTACACTAACAGGCATTTGCAGCACTTACAGTGGGCGGAGTGTGCCTCCTGCACATTATACACCTGAAGCTAGCCCGTATTGCTTGAGCTTTTTTTCTTTTCTGTTACACTAACGGGCATTTGCAGCACTTACAGCGGGCGTAGTGTGTTTCCTGCAAAATAAACACCTGAAGCTACCCCTTATTGCTGGTTTTTCCTGTTGTGTAACACAGGCAGTCATCTGCAGCACTTACAGCGGGCATTGTGTGCTTCCTGCAAAATATACACCTGAAGCTACCCCTTATTGCTGGTTTTCCCATCTCCCTGCAGGCCATTAGAATGTCTGGAAGGCAAACAAGGAGAGGCAGACAGTCAGGAGCCAATAAAAGAGGGCAAGCAGGCTCTGTGTCTAGAGACAACAGTGCTGGTCGTGGACGCGGTGCATCGTCATCAGCACGTGGCCATGGGACACGCTTGTCCTTATTTTTGGCAGCTGGACGTGTTGAGCCGCATCATGCCGAAGACTTGGTAGAGTGGATGACCAAGCCCTCCTCATCCTCCTCATCCTCTCCCACCCAGGCTCAGGGTACTGGCAAAGCAGCTGCCAAAGCATCCTCTTCCATGGTATCAATGTCGTCATCATCAGTCACTCCTTCCCTAGACCCACCATGTCCTCCTGAGGAGTCCCCCGAACAGTTTGAGCACAGTGTTTGGGTACATGCTCCAGGAGGATGCCCAGCGTTTCGAAGGGTCTGATGATGATACCCAGCTAGAGGAAGGCAGTAGCGTGAGAGCAGAGAGAGGGGATGCTCAAGAAGGACACCAATCTGGCAGTCATGTTCCAGCAGCTGCAGCATACTGCCAGATTGGCTCCAGTGATGAGGAGGGAGGGGATGATGAGGTCACTGACTCCACGTGGGTGCCTAATAGGAGAGAGGAGGATGAGGAGGAGGCACATCCCTCGGGGGGCCAGCGTAAGGGCAGCACACCGACTGAATCACACCGCAGAGCTCCGCCTGTGCAGGGCGCTGCCTCTGCCCGTTATTCAAAAAGTTCTTTGGTGTGGGCCTTTTTTGAGTCAAGTGCATCAGATCGCACAGCTGCTGTTTGCAACATATGTCTCAAGCGTATATCGCGTGGCCAAAACATCAGCCGCTTGGGCACCACATGCTTGACCAGACATATGTTGACCTGCCATGCAGCTCGTTGGCAAGCCCACCTTAAAGACCCACACCAAAGAACAAAGCGGACCTCTCCTTGCACCGCATCAGCTGGGATCTCCAACCCCACTATGTTGTGGAGATTTTTATGGAGATGTATTTAATATGTATTGTCATAGTGTCACCCAGTGTTAGTACTTCCGCAACCCGCTCTAAAAGAGCTGATTGGGGTAGTCTGAGGCTGGCTGAATCCCGTCTGATAGGGGAAAACGTCTTGAGGTTGGAGTGTGATGTTTGCAGGGTGCGGATATGTCCGCCAACGGGGGCCCTCTGTGCATTAGCATGGACGATCGTTAAGGAAGGGATATGCTCGCTCTGCAATGACATCATTGGTTATAGGCGGATGCGCGCTCTTGTCTCTGCTGTGTCTGATCAACATTGGTTGGAATTCGTAGCACGCGTCTGCAGATAGCCTCCCTCCCCCATTCAATAATAGTATAATCTTAATATGCGTTATTTTATGGAATAGCGCAGAATAAGAATTCCTATCAACGGTAACTTTAGCCATCATACGTTATTGTATTCATTGTATGTATTATTGTATTGAATCCTTAAAGCCATATTTCTTGAGTGGGATTCATGTATGGCATCTCCTGTTGGAAGGAATGTCCAGGTATTGCCATTTTCCTGTGTGGAAGGGACATCCTGTGAGGTCCCCGCCCATGGGGGAGGGGATTGGTTGCTGCAGCCAATCACCCCCTGTGTGAGATCTTTTGAGTTTAATAAAAGCCTATGATTAGGTGTCGGCTAGACAGTCATGCTGGCCTGCTGAGATGAGAACATAAGCTGTGTGATGCTGCCTTCTTGGGATGTATGGGACGTATGAATGGTGAGTGGATCTTAGCAAACTTAACTTAAAGATAGCATTATTGCAAAGAGATGAAATCTGATGTGTGCTTAGATAGCACAGGAATTATAGGCTGTGTGCTCTGCAAGCAACCAATAATTCCACGACAGTAAATGGCGACTCTGATTGGACCAATTGCGGCCTCTTTGAACATCACATCAGCAGAGGGGGGAGATTGGACCTGCGATGTGATGTGTGAAGAGGCTGTACTTTGTAAAAGAACAAATTTTTCGTCTTTTTGAAATAATGCTGTATGCTTGCAGTATGAGAGATGCGTGTGTGCGTGTATGTCTGCGAATCCGATTGTGTGTGTGTGTGTGTGTGTGTGTGTGTGTGTGTGTGTGTTTTTGTTGAGAGAGAGATCGTATGATTCCTGGATGTTTGTGTGGGGAAGCTGTGGGCTGTAAGAGTGTAACTAAGCGAGAAATATAGACTGTTTGTGCGATGTATTGAGCAGTTTGCAGCCAGCCATGGCTGCTGCATTGTTCTGGTCCCTGTGTGAGAGAAGCTGAAAATGGCTGCCCCCATGAGGTTTAGCGGGCGGGGGCAGGCAGCATGGCTATCACTGCCAACATGTTTGATAGCTCTGTGTATCTGACATTCCAATTTTCAGAACAAAGTTGTGTGTAGTGTTTGAGCCTGTGTGAATGCTGATGGAAACTGTATATTGTGTATTAAATGAAGGTATAGCTGTGATTGTTTAGTGCAGCCTGCACTGAGAAGTTTGTAAATGGATGATTTTCTTTCTCGTACATCACGGGACACAGAGCGACATAGTCATTACTAATGGGTTATATAGATACCGTCAGGTGCTGGCACTGGCAACTTCCAAAACCGGAAGTACCCTCCCCTATATAAGCCCCTCCCATCCGGGAGCACCTCAGTTTTTTGCCAGTGTCTAAGGTGTTGGCCAAGAAGAAACATGTGTTTTTCACTGAGCTTGCGTACAGGTTCTTTTGGGCCTCAGTAAGCTATTCCGGATCCGACCAAAAAAGCTTCATAGCTAAACGGTCGGTACCCGGGCCTTGCAGAGAAGAGCAAGGTTTTGCCTGTAATGCTTCTCTTAGGAGAGCTGGACCCTGAGATCCAGAGCTCTGGTCATACCCACGACCAAGATGTTTTCTGTGCAGGGTGCTATACAGGTCCAGGGGAGTGGAATCCTTGGGAACCCTGTCCCTGAAGGTTTGATTACAATGCCTGCCGTGATAGGTGAAGTTTGGGCTTTTGTGGACCAAACAAAGTCCTGCGGCGGGGAACAGGTAAGTGGGGGCTCCCAGGAACTTGGTTCTATTGGGGGACCCCCAAGCCTAATTTGTCTTTCTGTCTGTTACCTAATGGTATTCCCGCAAAATTCTGTGCATGCCTGTAACTACTAAAAAAATGTAATCATGTTTAATGGTGGTCAAGAAAAAAAAAAAAAAATGTTTTTATATATATATTTAATATATTAGACTGCGGTACCTGTGTTTGTCCACTAGAGGCCGCTGTGGAATGTTTTCTTGTCATGTGGACTAGCTTCTTCTCAGCAGAGCAAAGTCCAGGCAGATGGTGAGTTCTCTTATAGGAAACTGCTTCCTCTGCCATGTTGCAGTGCTCGTCCATCCCCCGGCCTGCGGCAAAGAGGGGCCCTGGCTCCTGTCCCTTGTTACCATATTTTGAAATTAGCGCCGAAGGCGCACGTGGCCGCGCGCGTGCGCGTGCACGCGCCTCTATATATAGAGGTGAGCCGGGAAAGGGGGCGGAGCCTGGGGGATGACGCTCTGTGCGCGCCGCAGCGCTTCTGCGCATGTGCGGGCGTCCCAGCAGTTTAAAAAAAACACAATATTGTAGTGAGCTGGCTATGAAGTACAGAGACAGAGCTGGCAACATTTAAAGGCATACAGCAAGCGGTTGATACAGGCATCCCCTAGAAAGGCACATTAGTAGACACCAACTGTGATATAGCAGCAATTGTGCTAGACTATTCTCAGTAAAAGTGGTGTATTACGGCTGGAATACCTCAGCTTTAGGCTTAGGAATATGCCGTCCAGAAGCTCCGGAACTGAATCTTCCAGGAAGCGAAGGGGGTCTCATCGGGCTCGGAGGATCTTGGGCATACTTCTGCTGCACCAGTCTCCCCTGAAGTTCAGAGGTAAGTGACCGTAGAGACCCCACAGGGGTACTTGGTACTGTGGCTGTCCTCAGTTCACCTGCTCCTGTGTATGTAACAGAGGAGGTTTTTTCCTCAGCTCTGGGAGGATTAGAGAGGCTGCCTCCCTGTCAGGGAAAGCACGCCCGATCTCCGTCTCCTCCTTCAGAGTGCCTGTTAGCAGAGCAACAGTCCCATACAGGGATCGACCTGCCTGAAGGGGATCAGGATGAGGTTGATTCTGTTATAGAGGAATCAACAGTGGGGGAACCTTTTCTCAGCATCTCAAGCTGAAAGATTATGGGTTCAGTCTCTGACTAACATGGTCCGATCAGCATTTAAAAATGCACCTTGCGGAACCATCAACCACTACTGTATCCTCGTTGGGGTCGCTGGAAGCCCCCAGACTGTGTGTTCTTTTCCACTTCACCCTTTACTGAAAGGGCTCATTTACCAGGATTGGGAAGGTCCTGAGAAAATATTTATTCCCCCAAGAGATTTCCGGTGGTCTATCCCATGGAGGATAAGTTCATCAAAAAAAAAAAAAAAAATGGAAGGTCCCTACAGTGGACGCAGCCATCTCTTGTATGTATAAATCACTGACATGTCCAGTGGATAATGTCCAAATGTTCAAGAACCCAATAGATAAAAGATTGGAGTCCTTATGAAAATCTGCTTGGTGATACAACCAGCAGTAGCAGCTATTGGGGTCTGCTAAGCAGTGAAGGATCAGTTGAAACAGGTCTTGAGGGACTTGACAGATCAGCAGGCTTTGCCCTAGCTGATCTACCTAGAGCCTTAGGCTTTGCGGTTGTCGCCATAGAGGATTCAGTCCATCAGGCCTCCCGCCTTACGCTGTCTATAGTACATATGCGTAGGCTCCTATGGCTCAAAAACTGGTCTGCTGAAGCTCCCTGTAAAGAATGGCTGGTTAGCGTCCCGTTTCATGGTGAACGCTTATTCAGGGAAAACCTGGACAAATATATCCAGAAAATTTCCAGCGGTAAAAATACGCTCTTGCCGGTTAAAAACAGAGTTAGAGGTCCCTCTTTGAGAGGCCTGCTTCTCCAGTCCCTGGGGCATCGGCTGTGTAACAGTTCCGACGGCCTCCTCGGTCAAATCCCGGGGGTAAAAAACAGGGACAGTAGCAGGGTAATGAGAAACCCTGGGTCAGGGGAGGTACAAAACCTCCCCCAAAGTTAAATTCATTGAAGCCCCCACTCAGTCGGGTGGGGGGAGGACTCCAGTTGTTCGCTAGAGACCTGGCGGGACACGATCAAGACAGATAGGTGCTCTCCGCAGTAGGTTTGGGATACAGTTTGGAGTTAAAAGACTCTCCTCCTTCCCATTTTTGAGGTCAAACGTGCCAAGGGATCCCCGGAAGAGAGAGTCCCTCCTGTTGGCACTAGAACAACTATTGCTCCAAGGAGTAATTATGGAGGTTCCCCTGGAAGAATGAGGGTTCGGGTTTTACTCAAACCTCTTTACAGTCCCAAAGCAAACGCGGACGGGAGGCCCATATTAATTCTAAAAGGGCTATACAAATTCCTGTATATCAGGACTTTCCGATGGAGTCGATCCGATCGGTGGCCACTGCCCTACAAGGGGAGGATTGGTTAGCCGCGATCGACATCAAAGATGCTTATTTGCACATTCCCATCTTTCCAGTCCACCAAAAATTTCTACGCTTTGCAGTAGAAGGGCGCCATTTTCAGTTCAGAGCCTTACCCTTCGGTTTGGCCACAGCACCACGAGTGTTTACAAAAATTCTGGCCCTTTATTGGCCAATCTAAGAACACAAGGTGTAATGATAATGGCATATCTGGATGACTTATTGCTGATAGACCACTCAGTGAAAAAACTAGACGTGGTCGTTCACAAGACAATCAAGTATCTGGAATCTCACGGTTGGATTATCAACCGAGACAAGTCAGCCCTAAAAACCAGTCAAAAGTCTGGAATACTTGGGGCTAAGGTTGGATTCAGGCCAGAGAAAAATATTCTTGCCTCGAGGAAAGGTGTTGTCTTTGAAAGATTTGATCCACTTAGTGGGTACAAAAAAGACAGCCGTCCATACGCCTGTATATGAGGCTGCTGGGAAAAATGGCGGCATCATTCGAAGCAGTACCCTACGGTCAATTCCATTCAAGGAATTTGCAAGGGGCCATACTGTCAGCCTGGAACAAAAAAGTTCAGGCCCTAGACTTACAATGTCCTTGTCCCCTTCCGTTCGCAAGAGCCTCCGTTGGTGGTTGGTTCCCCAGAATCTGGAAAAAAGGAAATCCTTCAGTCCGATTTCTTGGAAGGTGGTCACTACAGATGCCAGCCTTATAGGCTGGGGAGCAGTACTGGAGCAATAGTCTCTCCAGGGCAGATGGTCGGATGCAGAAAAGGCCCTGCCCATCAATCTCTTAGAGATACGAGCAGCCCGGTATGCCCTAGTAGCATGGACATCCAAACTCCAAGGGTCCCCTGTCAGAATTCAATCAGACAATGCCACAGCAGTGGCATATATCAATCATCAGGGGGGCACCAGGAGTCGTGCAGCCCAGAGGGAAGTAAATTACATCCTGAAATGGGCAGAAAAATATGTCCCAGCCATATCTGCGGTATTCATTCCAGGAGTGGAGAATTGGAAGGCGGACTTTCTAAGTCGCCAGCAATTAGGCCCAGAGGAAGGGTCCCTTCACCCCGAGGTTTTCTGGACAATATGTCAGCGGTGGGGAACATCGGATGTAGATCTTCTAGCATCCAGATTCAACGCAAAGGGGGACAGGTTTGTCTCTCGGACAAGGGATCCCCTAGCTTGCGGCTCGGATGCCCTAGTGTTCCCTTGGGATCAGTTCAAGCTGATATATGCATTCACACCGCCACAATGGTTACCTCGATTACTCCGCAGAATCAGGGTAGAAAAGAAACAGTGATTCCGGTGGCTCCAGCGTGGCCCCGAAGAGCGTGGTACGCGGAGATTGTAAAATTTCAGTGGGGAGTCCTTGGACTCTCCCACGTCGTCCGGACCTGCTTTCGCAAGGACCGATATACCACCCTTCCTTACCAGCCCTAGGTTTGACGGCCTGGCTATTGAAGCCCACATTCTAAAAAAGAGAGGGCTCTCTAATGCTGTGGTATCTACCATGATCAATGCCAGGAAGCCGGTATCCAGGCAGATCTACTATAGAATCTGGAAGGCGTACATCGCGTGGTGTGAGGCCAGGAAATGGCATCCACATAAGTACGTAATAGGTAGGATTCTGGACTTCCTACAGTGGGCTGTAGATAGGAAGCTTGCCTTGAGTACTATCAAGGGTCAGATTTCGGCCTTGTCAATATTTTTTCAAAGGCCCTTGGCTTCGCATTCACTAGTCAAAGCCTTTATACAAGGAGTGATGCGTATTAGTCCTCCAGTTAATATTCCCATATGTCCATGGGATCTAAACTTGGTTCTGTCGGTTCTACAGAAACAACCATTTGAACCATTACAGTATATTTCCTTGGTGCTTCTCACCAGGAAATTGATTTTTCTAGTAGCCAATTGTTCGGCTAAAAGAGTATCGGAATTAGCAGCTATGTCCTGTAAGGAGCCATATCTGGTTATCCATAAGGACAGAGTAGTGTTACGTCCTCATCCAGCCTTTCTTCCTAAGGTGGTATCGAGGTTTCATTTGAACCAAGATGTGGTTCTTCCTTCTTTTTTCCCCAAACCTACTTCGGTAGAGGAAAAGTTATTGCATTCTTTGGATGTAGTAAGAGCAGTTAAAGCTTATCTAAAGGCCACTGCTCAGATTCGCAGAACGGATACTTTGTTTATTCTGCCGGAAGGCCCCAGAAAGGGTCAGGCAGCGTCAAAATCTACTTTAGCCAAGTGGATTCGACAGGTCATTATGCAAGCTTATGGCTTGAGAAGGAGACCGCCTCCGTTCAAAGTTAGAGCGCACTCCACGAGAGCAGTTGGAACTTCATGGGCAGTGCATCACCAGGCCTCCCTGGCTCAAATCTGTAAGGCCGCAACATGGTCTTCAGTTCACACGTTTACTAGGTTCTACCAGGTGGACGTTAGAAGTCAGGAGGATGTCGCCTTTGGGCGCAGTGTGTTGCAGGCCGCAAAAGATCCTTATGTCTGATAGCGCTCAGCTTATATATGGTGTATCCCCCCCCTCATTTGGCATTGCTTTAGGACATCCCATTAGTAATGACTATGTCGCTCTGTGTCCCGTGATGTACGAGAAAGAAAATAGGATTTTTATAACAGCTTACCTGTAAAATCCTTTTCTTGGAGTACATCACGGGACACAGAGCTCCCGCCCCTCTTTAGGGACACTTATTGCTTTGCTACAAAACTGAGGTGCTCCCGGATGGGAGGGGCTTATATAGGGGAGGGTACTTCCGGTTTTGGAAGTTGCCAGTGCCAGCACCTGACGGTATCTATATAACCCATTAGTAATGACTATGTCGCTCTGTGTCCCGTGATGTACTCCAAGAAAAGGATTTTACAGGTAAGCTGTTATAAAAATCCTATTATTTGTGAGCCATGTGCTTGAATGGGGGAAGGGCTTGCCCACTGTTTTGTGTTGCAGGGGCTGTGCCCTGAGGGAAAGAAACTCTAAGCAGACATGTAGGACAACAATATACTGTATGTGTGTAGTGTTTGTGATTTCTATGAAAAATAGAAATGGATAGATTGTGATTTTTGTAGGGGACAAAGACACATGTCTCCATAAGTGTAATGCCCCGTACACACGATCGTTTTTAATGTCATTTTTTAAACCGACGTTTTTCTCCTCGTTTTTTTTCATGTTTCCTCTCAAGCCTGCCTTGCGTACACACCATCATTAAAAAAAACGATCAAGCAAAGCGCAGTGACGTTCAACACGTACGACGGCACTATAAAGGGGAAGTTCCGTTCGAATGACGCCACCCTTTGGGACGCTTTTGCTAATTCCGTGTTTCCGCGTGTTAGTAAAAGTTTGGTGAGAGACGATTCGCGCTTTTCAGTCTTCGTGCTTTGAAGATCGTTTTCGGGAGTTCAGATTGCGCCTGTGGGTTCGTATCTGTTTAGCACTGCTTGTAGTCAGTTCGTATCTGTTTATTCAGTGCGGCCTGCTCTGCACGTTCGTGTTTTTCAGCTTGTTCTTCATAGGCCTTGCTGTTCTTCCGTGCGTTCTTCTAGTACGTTCTGTTCAGCCGACCGTTATCTAGCCATGTTGCGGCTACGTACTCGTCGTAGAGTTCGTGCTGTAGTTGGTGCAGGGGTTCATGCTGTATCCCGACTCCATGCCATGAGCAGGGTCAGGAGGAGTTCATGGACCAAGAATTGGTTGCTCCAGCGGCACCAATTCTGTCACATGCCTTTGTTGCGGGAGATCAGGGAGAATAATCCTGATGATTTCAGGAATTTTCTCAGGATGTCTGACCCCGTATTTCAGCAGCTGTTGGCTTTGGTGTCCCCCTATATTACCAGGCAGGACACCGTTATGCGGGAAGCCATCAGTGCTGAGCAGAGGCTCATCGCCACGTTGCGATACCTGGCTACTGGGAGAAGCCTGCAGGACCTTAAGTTCTCCACAGGCATATCCCCCCAGGCTCTGGGGATCATTATACCAGAGACTTGTTCTGCCATCCTTCAAGTTTTGCAGGAGGACTATATTAAGGTAAGTGTTCTTCTTCAAAAATTCACATTGTATGGTTTTTATTTTGGGATATTTTTAATTTGCTTTATTTGCAGTCCCTAATTCACATGATTCTTAGCTGCAGGGAATGTCCCCTTTCTCCCCATGTTTTATTATTTAAAGTTTGGTGTTTGAGGCCTACCTGTAAATTTGGCTTACCTAACCTCTCCAGCATGCTATCCTGGGGCCATACCTACCTTGCCTAGTCATTTCCATGTTTTTTATTATATGTTCCATCGTAGTGCTTTACCCAAAACGCACTCTAAATTTTGCCTAGGAATGTTTCATTTTTGTTAACTTCAATACAGAGTGCTACAGCCTTCATGTGTGATATTCCCAACTCATCTTCAACCCTTCCCCCCCCCCCCCCCCCCATAATTTTTTTTTTTTTTTCTTGCTTCCAATTTTTTATGTTTTTAACAGTTTCTACCAATGTTGGCCATGAATGTGTGTATGAAATCAGCTTGCAATGTTTCTGGCTCCAAGTATTAATTTGTTATTTCTTTAATTCCACAGTTCCCTTCTTCGCCACATGAATGGCAGAATGTGGCTTCCGAGTTTGCCCAGCGATGGAACTTTCCGAACTGTGGAGGAGCCATCGACGGCAAACATGTTCGGGTCGTCCCACCACCCCATTCGGGATCCTTTTATTATAATTATAAGGGGTTCCACAGCGTCGTGATGATGGCAGTGGTGTCGGCCACCTACGAGTTCCTCTATGTGGACGTTGGCAAGAATGGCAGGATGTCTGATGGAGGAGTTTTTGCCCAGACGGCGTTTGGAGAACGGCTCCTTTTGGATCTGCTGGCCTTGCCACCCGCGGAGCAGAATGTGGAGGGACTACCTTTTGTGTTTGTGGCGGATGAGGCGTTTGGCCTGGGACCCCATTTGATGAGGCCATTCCCGCAACGCACCCTCACCCCTGAGAGGAGGGTTTTCAATTATCGGCTGGCCAGAGCCAGAAGGGTGGTGGAAAATGCGTTTGGGATCATGGCCAGCCGATTTCGCCTCTTCCTTACCTCCATCCACCTTGCCCCATACAAATGGAACCATGTGGTTATGACGTGCTGTGTGCTGCATAATTTCCTAAGGGTGCATTCAACGAGTTATATATCTTTGAGTGGGCCTGAGGCCTCTTTAATCAATGCAGAAACTTTGGTGGCCCTGGAACCTGGCCGTCCTGGCTTGGCCCCCCCAACCGGACGTGAGGTCCGTAACCAATATGTGGACTATTTTATGGGTAGGGGGGCCATTGAAATGCCAGACAATCTATAATAATTTTAGACCAAAAAAATAAAACTTTTAAAAAAAGTAAAGATTGGTTTGTCATTTTTATTGTATAATGTTTGATGTTTCTGGTAGGTTTACCTAGTGCATTTGTTTTGCCATGTGGATTAAAAAATCTTTTAATTAGCCTTCATTGTCAGTGTAAACACCAAACATTGATTAGTTCACTCAGCACCACATTTACATAATGAAGCCACAATGATTTGTTATGTAAAAATACCTTTATTTTTTTTGTTTAGGTGGTCAACTTCCATTGAAATGTGGATGTTCTCTTAATTTCAGGTGTATTAAAACGCATGACCAGCCATGCATAAACAAACTAGAGTTCTCCAAATTTTGAAAAAGCTAAACATGTGCTAGTCATTAAAGGGTAAAATAACCAAAAAAAAAAGAAAACTCTGCAAGTAAAACGTTATTTGGTGTAAAAACATTAGACACGCCCAAGCACAGCCATGATATTTTGGAGCCTTTCCTCCACCCGCTTTGTATTTGCCCTGATCTCTCGCAAATCTCCCTTAATTTTTTCGAGGTCACGACAGCAGACCATCAGGTATTGGATCAGGATCTGGGCACTGTGATGTGACAACTTATTGGGGTCTTCCGCCAGAACTGCACCTAAATGTAAAAAGAAATATGTAGGATAGAATATGTAGGCCTACATCTATTTAACATGCATGTGTCTGGTTTCTCTCTGACCTGTGGTGGTGCCACTTTCAACTTCCACAACATCACATTCCTCTCCATCCTGGGGTTCTGGGGGTATTGTTGTAGGTATTGCAATTCTCGTCTCATCTGAGGTAGCTTTTCGAATCCCTAGGGAGATTGAAATAAAAGGAATAGTTTCATTAGTAGCGACTCAATTTTGCAAAAATAAGAAACATGGAAAAATACTTTTTAATCATTCTTTTGAAGCATGCTCCATTTTAATTTTTAACCCCTGTGCCAACCGGGACAAATGATTGGATACATAGTCCAAAACAGAGCATATACATTTTGTGATCAAATTTGAAACATTGTAACACCCCAAAAGTATCTACACTGGATCACCTGTGTGTGACTCCATCAAGCTTTTGGGCTTTAGGCCCACACTTGTAGTACTGCGTTCAGATGTTTCATCAGCTGCTGAGCATTCACTCCCTTTAACATTACCATGCATATCGTTTTTCAAAATGAACAAATCTCCTTTGGATTAGCACACCAAAAATAAGTGTGGCCCAAATGTACTCCCCCAAATAAACAAAAAAACATGGGTGTTCACACTGGATGATCCTAAAACATCGTTTGAGGAACTGTACGGAGAAAGAGGTAAAATACGTCCGTTTACTATGCGGACGAACCTAAAAAAGATGGTATCTTTCAGTGTACTATATGAAAGTTAAAAATACACGACAGAATACAAGAAAATAATATGTACCATGGAAACTCAAAAAAAAAAACTTACTTTTTAATAAAACTTTCTTGATTCTTTTATATTGGTCGGCCTCCCGCAACTTCAGATCTGACCATCGTTTTCTGAGCTGTTCCTTCGTTCTGCACACCCCGAACTTTTGGTGGAGACTTTTGACCACTTTGCCCATAATTCTGGACTTGACCAGATTAGGCCTTTTATACGGACCATGCTTGGCATCATAATCCTCCTTCTTTAAAATGGCGACCATCTCCACCATTTCCTCGAATGACATGTTGGATGCCTTATATCTCCTGGGTCTTGATTTGGGCTCCTCTGTAATTTCATCCTCTGTAGAGGTAATCTCAGCCACCTGTGTCTCCGCCATGTTTTGTTCAGCACTACGAGCGAGAAGGGGCGGGGAAAGTACAATATCGAACGTCAGGGGCGGGGAAAGCGTGCGGAGTTTCACGCATGCGCTGTGTATATAAAGTGAAGATCCATGTCTGGGAAATACGTTCATTTTTCGGGAGAGAGAGTTAGCAACGAACGTCGTGACCAAGGTACCTAACAATTTTACTTTTTGAGGTTCATCAGACGAGGAGATTTGTGTGCTCAAAATATGTAGACAATGCACAGTTGAGGAATGTTGCCTGAAATATATTTTTATTTTGGTTTCTCGCTTTTACAGATATCATGAATACTTTTAAAAACCCAGACTTCATGGGGGAGTTCATCGACAAATGGCAAGAGCTCCCTATATTATGGCAAACCAAAAGTGGCGGAAATAAAAATAAAGACGCCAGGAAAGCAGCACTGGAGAGCCTGCTTGCATTTGTGCAAACAAAGATACCCACAACAACTCTCCAAGATGTCAAAAACAAAATTGGGACCATCAGAGGGACATACAGGACCCAGAGGACTATGGTCCTGAGGTCCCAGAGGTCAGGTGCACCAGCAGATAAGGTTTATAAACCCAGTCTGTGGTACTACAGTAAGCTTGCTTTTCTGGATGACCAGCTGGAAGTGCGGGAATCTCTCTCCACCCTTCCCCCCAGAGGTCAATCCAGCCTTCCTTGTACCCAACCCTCCAGCCTTCCCTGCAGCCAGTCCTCCAGCCTTCCTGTCAACCCTGCTCTGGCTTCCTCTGAGGATCAAGATCAGGGCCTTGAGGAGGCAGATTTGGAGATATGGAGCCAGGTAAAGTTTTGCTATCTATATTTCTATCGTACAAAATTGTAGATTTTAAATAGATGTTATTATTGTTAAAGGTATGTACACTTCTACCAATAAAGTTTGTGAAGAGCAAGATACAGTAGTGGGCTAATTTTATGTGTCCAAGACAACAAAACCAGGATGCGTAATCAATGAAAAGGACATAACTTTTGGCATTGATTTCAACAATGTCTAGAGGTGAACAATGTCTGTGAATGATGATGTGGCAAAATAAATAATGTCCCTTTCTTTTTTTACAGCCAGAGCAGAGCCAGGAAGAGGGTGATGTTGGGGATCAGGAGGAGGCTGGGCCCAGTGGCACCCAGGAGGAGGCAGGGCCCAGGGGCACCCAGGAGGAGGCTGGGCCCAGTGGCACCCAGGAGGAGGCTGGGCCCAGCACAAGAGCCCAGATGCCTCCCCTGGTAGTTAAACCACGAGGGCCAAGGAGAGGTAGGCAGGTGGAGGAGGAAACCAGGGCCTTCCTCAGAGAGGCAACAGCGGCCCTCAGAGAGGCACCCTCTGTTGAAGAGGGATTTGCCGCAGTCCTCGCCCACAAACTAGGGCAAATGGAGTTGCAGCAAAAAATTTACAGTGAGACCCTGCTATTGAAAGTCATCAATAAGGGCGTGCTGGGTGAACTCACTAGGTACACGGACATAACGGAGGTTGTCCCTACTCCTCCACCTCCTCCTCCTACTACTCCTCCTGCCACAACCTCTCCTCCTGATCCCCAGCCTCCAAGGAAGAAACCAACCAAGGCTGCAGAGAAGGCTGGAGAGAAGGCTACAAGGAAGAGAAGAAAATAATGCCTGCTGTAGTACCACAGACTGGGGACATATAGGACTTATCTGCTGTGGCTCCTGACCTCTGGGATCTCAAGACAAGATTGGGCTCATTTTTTGGGGGGATCTAATCTCTATTTTGGTTTGGACATCTTGTATGGTTGTTGTGGGGTGAAAGGGATACACAAATGCAAGCAGGCTCTCCAGTGCTGCCTTCCACTTTAATTTGTTAATGTTCTGAATTAAAAAAAAATTGAGTGCCCTTTAAATACTTGACTATGTGATTTGTATTTCAAAAGAGAGCTTGCTAGGAAGCAGGCAGGGACATCTCAAATTATATTATTGTTATTATCAGGGGACACAAACCTCCCTGAGGCCAAATGAGACACATTTGGAAGGTTGTTGTGGTAACTTTACACAAGAATAATTTAAGCCAAAATAATTAAAAAAAGGCCAAAAAAAAATAACCAAAAATAATATAAAATTTAAAGAAAAAAGAAGAATTAACTTATTTTATTATTATTAGTATTATTTAGGAGGGAGGTGCGGCTTATAAATAATATTTTAAAATCATTAGAGCAATTTGGAATTACTTTAGAAACAAGTTTGGCATAAAACTCTCAATGTCAAAAGAAGAACGGAATGCGCTGCATTAAAACGATGCTATTAATTCCACCGTGACGAATGTGCCATCTCCATTTCCAACATTAGCTTTACCAAAACGAGCGCTCCCGTCTCATAGTTGCTTCTGAGCATGTGCGTTTTTTTCACGTCGTGAAAGCATACACACTATCGTTTTTCACGTCGTTAAAAAAAACGACATGAAAAACGACGTGAAAAAAGAGAGCATGTCCGGAATTTTTAATGGCCGTTTTTCACGTCGTTAAAAATGCTCTGGAGCCTACACACGATCATTTTTAATGGCCATTTTTAAAAATGGCATTTTTAACGGCATGAAAAACGATCGTGTGTACGGGGCATTAAAATATTTTAACAAAAGTTTTTGGTTTTTAAGTTGAAAATTCCTGCCGCATATTCAAGTGGCCAGGCATTGTTGGAAGCCAGACAATAGTAGCTGTTTGTTGAAAGGAATACGCCCTTTGAATGGTTGCAGGCTGTTATGGATGCCAGCATTGAGGAGTTATATTTCTCAATGGCTTGTTATGGAAGCTGATGCCACAGTGTGTATATGAACTTTAGGTAGAGAAAAGTGTTGAATAATGATGTAACTTACATTTTTTAAATGTGCTGTTAGTGGCCAAAGGGTTTTAAAATGTTTTAGTGGTCATGTGGTGTCTCAGGTGTGAGGCTTTGTGGAGATGGCATGAGCCTTGTGGAGTGTAGGTGACTCAAGATACACATTTTTCAGTGGATTTTGATGATCATTTAGAAAAATCTCAATAGTGTAGTCTGTCTTTGTGGAGAAAAACATTTTTGATTTTCTTTTAAAGAGATGCTGGTTTTGGAAAAAGTAATGGCGCCATTCTTGGCTTTTGTTAGCCTTGCAGGTTTGTCTGCCATTTTGAGGCACAGTTTTTCCTTAGCCTGTGGGTATCCTATATGGGAAGGTGCAGCCACCTTTCCTTTGGGTATGATATCATGTGACCATGCTGTGGCATTCGTCAGCTATGTTGCTGGTGGAATTTCTCAGCTTTTGGGGCAGATTTTGATGTTTGGTGCGAATATAATGCGATCTTTTCTGCGTTGGAACCTGGTGGAGGCCATTTGTGTTTTTCTTTGTGTGGGGGAACCAATGTGGTGTTCATTGTGACGTCCCATGCTGGTTTTGGCGGGAAAAATTGCATGCGTTAATGGCGCCATTGTTGTCCATGAGGTGTGCGGTTTTCATCCACCATTTTGCTGTCCTGGCTTGTCGGCCATTTTGAGAGACGTTTACAGTTTGAGATAGGAAGTTCCAGTTTAGCAAACACGGCTCCTGAATATGCTGTATTGGCATTTGTTGATCGGCGCAGTTTTCTTCTGTTTTATGCGTTTACAGTTTGACCTGTGCACTGCTGGGGAGAGTAGTGAGACAGCAGGGTGACATACTGAGAGACTGGTTTTTGTTTAATGAATTCGCTGGTTTAAATTGTTTTTCTAAGCAACGCCTTTTGAGTTGAGTAGAGTGGTATCTTGAAATAGCGCGGTCTTACCCCGAGGGGCCACGACGCGCTTGCGGACACACACACATGCTGGGGCCTATTTATGGATGGGATCTGGCTGACCTACCAGCAGTTGGAGTGTGGGGGGAGGCCAACGCAGAGACAGGGACAACATGCAAACTCCATGCAGATGGTGTTAGGAGGAAGGTTTCTCTGTTTTCATTTAAGTGAATGTAAGCTATTGCAGGGTCAGCTGACTTTGCAGTATATGAGCGGCGTTTTTTTGCATTGGATTTTGGTTTTAAGAAAAACTTCACTTTACACTGAATTTTGATAGATTGTAAGACTAACAGAGTTTTTGTACAATGATGTGTTTTTATGTTTAAATATTTGGGAGTTTCCCAGAGGGCAATTCATTTTTTGGAACTTGTACTGTATAGCCATCTTTTGGCAGGAGTTTGTATTTTGAGTCCCAACTTATGGTCTGACTTCCAGGGAATGTGGGTCAGGGGGGATTCCCTCCCATTTGCAAAGGGGGGTTTATTCCATCATTTCCTTGACAAGGTTTTAAATGGTTGAAATATATATGATGTGTAGCCATGGATTTTTTTGAAGTCTTGATAGGCAAGGCGATTAGGGCTAAGGCCTCCCCTCCCCCTCCCTCTTCCTGAACAATTGATATGTAAATAAACCAGTTTTTTTTTTTAAGTAGCTGAGCATAACCGGAAGTTTCTTTTCAGCATTTATATATCAGCAGAAAGTTGGTGGGAGGAGCTTGGGGTTTTTAAAGGTGAGCAATGAGATTTGTGTTTGGAAGGAAAATAGAAAAACATTTTTTGCATTTAAAAGTGTTTTATATTTTGTTCCAGTTTTGTGAAGTTTTGTACTGTAATACAGTTTTGGGTAGAAAGCAAAACAGGGGGGGCATCACCATTGTTTTATCATCTAGATACAGAGAGAAGCCACATTGTTCTGCAGGTGGTAAACTGGCGTAAGTGTTCTGTGTGGTTTAGTCTGACAACGCAGTGTATAGCGGAAAACGCTTGTGTATGCATGCACTGTGAGGGGTAGAGGCCTAATTCGGGGGTTGATCTGTGGTTGTTGCTGTAGTTCCAAAAGTGTTGGGACAACAAGCCATAGAGTTGACGCCTCGGTTAGGGTTTCTAGTTGGAGGACTTGACCATATAGTGGTTGTAGTTCTTCAATTCACCGTATAAGAAGACACCGGGCGGTGATCTCCGAAAATGGGTGCAACGGTTTAACCTGGACGCAGGTTTAAGACGATAAGCCGATTCGAATCGCCATGGACACAAGGAGGTCTGTGCAAAGGGAAGGAATGGAGGCTTCCCATAGTCAGACGGTCACACAGTGCACGAAGCCTAGTTTTGGGGCAAAGGCCTTTGAACCCCAAAAAGATTAACATAGGTGGTCCAAGGATACTATTTTGGGTATCCCTCTGGAATGGATGTAGTTGAGCTGCGGCTTCAGAAATCTGTAATGATGAGGAACGGTGGCTCATGCCCGTTTGTTTGAACTTTGTATGGCTGGTCCATGAAGGTTCTCGAGCTGCTCTGATGTTCCCATTGTATTTTTTCTATTGCTGAAAGAGTGAAGGGAGAATTCTGGCTGTTTTTGTTTTTTTTCATTTGTGGTTTTGGAGACTATGAAGTATCTCCCCCACATTTGTATCGGAATGTTTGTATGTAGTAACGTGAATATGTTCGAACTTACCGCAGCGATCCTTCGATGCGTCGCGGCTGTTGTATGTTTGTAGGAACGAGAAAAGTAAGGGTTACAGAGGGTTTTGTTTGAATCGGTTTTGAAAGAATGTCATTGACAATTTACCAATGTACAGGAATGTCATTATTGTTTTACCATTCTTTGCAGGTTAAATATGAAGGATAGAGTAATGATTTTGCTTATAAGTATTTTTCAGGTCCAAGGAGTTTGTACACAGAGAACAGGTGTATGTAGACAGCGGTACATATGGATAATAGGATTTTTATAACAGCTTACCTGTAAAATCCTTTTCTTGGAGTACATCACGGGACACAGAGCGACATAGTCATTACTAATGGGTTATATAGATACCTTCAGGTGCTGGCACTGGCAACTTCCAAAACCGGAAGTACCCTCCCCTATATAAGCCCCTCCCATCCGGGAGCACCTCAGTTTTGTAGCAAAGCAATAAGTGTCCCTAAAGAGGGGTGGGAGCTCTGTGTCCCGTGATGTACTCCAAGAAAAGGATTTTACAGGTAAGCTGTGTGAGGGGGTTAGCTCGGCAGCGGGTGTGTGTGACCCCCGAGATGGGCTCCCCACACAAAAACAGGCCCAGCAAACGGAGGTTGTGGTTTTCAAAGTCAAAAAGGTGCGGTCTATTTTCTATTTACAGTGACAAAACACAGCAAAGCAAAAGAAACATAAACAAAATAAATCCTGGTCAACTTGACCTCTGACTAAACATACAGGTTTCCTAACTAACAACTGGGATCAGCCTAGTGCTGTCCTAGTCCCTAAGTCCCTGGTTTTAAATGTCCAAGCAAATAGCCACACAGGCTTTGTCTCACCGCACAGGGGTTCACTCTCCCTAGACAGTCCACACAGGTCTGGGTCCAGGCATGAGCTAACATCTAATGAAGCTGGGAGTTCTTATAGAGGCCTAAATGAGCTGACAAGCTTCAGCTGGTCTCATCAACTCCCTGTCTGCACGACGCCCCACACTCTCCCTAGAGGTATGAGTCATCCATGAGCCCACTAGCCTCAGCTGGGCTTATACAACTCTCCACCTAGTTGTATAAGTCGGCGTAAAGCCTGAATCTGGGCGAAATATATCTACCCCCCTGGATGCAACCAGGTGACTTTACCTTCCTGCTGTCACATACCCCCCCCTCTTGTTTTAACCTCGGGGTTGGAACACCAGCAATCAGGCATTCATGTACTCGAGACAAAGCATCCACATTCCCCATTTGAACGCCAGGGCGATGCTTTACTGTGAAGTTGAATTCCTGGAGGGCCAGGAACCACCTATTCACTCTTCTATTTGTTTCCTTGTTTTGAGCCATCCACTTTAACGGAGCGTGATCCGTAACCATGTCAAAGTGCCTACCTAGCAGGTAGTACCGAAGGGAATCTAGAGTCCACTTCACTGCTAAACACTCCTTTTCAACGGTGGCGTAATTTACCTCATGGGACTTCAACTTCCTGCTGAGGTAAATGACTGGGTGCTCTTCCCCGTTCCAGACCTGGGACAATACTGCTCCTAACCCCACATCTGACGCATCACTTTGTACGACAAAGTCTTTAGAGAAGTCGGGTGAGTACAACACTGGCTGGCTACATAAGGCTTGTTTCAAGAATTGGAATGCTGCCTCAGCCTCGGGGGTCCATTTAATCATGACCGACCCTTTCCCCTTCGTCAGGTTGGTTAGGGGCACAGCCTTAGAAGCAAAGTGGGGAATGAATCGCCGATAATACCCAGCGATTCCCAGAAAGGCTCGTACCTGCTTCTTGCTGTTGGGACGTGGCCAACTCTGGATGGCCTCGACTTTGTTGAGTTGGGGTTTTATTACTCCCCTCCCAATGGTGTACCCAAGATATTTGGCCTCCTCCTGCCCAATGGTACACTTCTTGGGGTTAGCCGTAAACCCCGCTTCCCGAACAGAGTCCAGGACTGCTTGCACTTTTGGCAGATGTGAGGCCCAATCTGTGCTATGGACAATTACGTCATCCAGGTAAGCCGCAGCATACTTCCGATGGGGCCTCAGCATCTGGTCCATTTTCCGCTGGAATGTGGCCGGCGCATTCTGTAACCCGAACGGCATTCTTTTATATTGGAACGCCCGTCTGGGGTTACAAATGCGGTTGTCTCTTTGGCCGACTTGGCCAGGGGGATTTGCCAATACCCTTTTGTGAGGTCAAGAGTCGTCATGTATCGGGCTGTTCCCAGCCGGTCGATCAACTCATCTATACGTGGCATGGGGTAGGTGTCAAATTTTGTAACTTTGTTCAACTGACGAAAATCGTTACAAAATCGCCAGCTCCCATCCGGTTTAGGCACCAACACAATGGGACTAGACCAATCACTTTGGGACTCCTCTATCACCCCTAAGTTCAGCATTTTCTGTACTTCCTCCCGTATTGCCTCCCGTCGGGCCTCTGGGATCCGATAGGGTTTTAACTTCACCCTTTCACCGGGCGGGGTAATGATGTCATGCTCTACCCCAGATGTTTGTCCCGGCAGCTCAGAGAATACCTCCTTGTTGCGAAGCACAAACTCCTTAACCTCCTGTTGTTGGGGTTGTGACAAGGTGGCTGCTATTCCAACCTCAGGAATCACGCAACCAGTTTGAGCTGGTGACCAAGTGTCTGCGACTAGGGACTCTCTATCCCTCCAGGCTTTCAACAGATTAACGTGATAGATCTGTTCGGGCTTTCGCCTTCCTGGTTGTCTGACCTTGTAATTCACTTCGCTCACTTTTTCCATTATCTCGTAGGGGCCTTGCCATTTGGCAAGGAATTTACTTTCAACCGTAGGGACAAGTACCAGTATCCTATCCCCCGGGGAAAAGGTACGGGTCTTGGCTCCACGGTTGTACACTCTCTGCTGTGCTAACTGCGCTTGGGCCAAATGTTCCTTCACGATGGGCATTACCTGTGCAATTCGGTCTTGCATCAGGGCGACATGCTCAATCACACTCCTGTGGGGAGAACTCTCACTTTCCCAAGTTTCCTTGGCAATATCCAACAGCCCTCTTGGGTGTCTCCCATACAGTAACTCAAAGGGGGAGAATCCCGTAGAGGATTGGGGCACCTCCCTAATAGCAAACATCAGATAAGGAAGTAGACAGTCCCAATCCTTTCCATCTCTATCCACCACTTTCTTCAACATTTGTTTTAGGGTTTTGTTGAATCTTTCAACCAGCCCATCGGTTTGGGGGTGATACACAGATGTACGTAATTGCGTCACTTTGAACAATTTACACAGCTCCTTCATAACCCGGGACATAAAGGGTGTACCTTGGTCCGTAAGCAGTTCTTTACAAATACCCACCCGGCTAAACACAAGAGATAGCTCTTTGGCTATGGTTTTGGCCGAGGTATTTCGGAGAGGGATCGCTTCTGGATAACGGGTGGCATAGTCCATTATAACTAATATGTACTGGTGCCCCCTAGCGGACTTGATTATAGGACCTACCAAATCCATGGCGATCCTCTCAAACGGGACCTCAATGATGGGTAGAGGGACCAGCGGGCTACGGAAATGTGGCATCGGGGCCGACCTCTGACACACAGGGCAGGAGGAACAATAATTTTCTATGTCCTTCATCACCCCCGGCCAATAGAATCTCTGTAATACCCTCTCTCGGGTTTTCTCTGTCCCCAGATGACCTCCAAGAATGTGCCCATGGGCCAACTCCAACACCAACTTCCTGTAAGGTTTGGGCACCACAACTGCTCAACGGTTTCTTCTGCCCTTTTTGCCACCCGATACAGTAGGTCCTTCTCTACGCTGAAGTATGGGTAAGTGCAGGTATTATCTGGGTTCACTAACTCGCCATCTATTTTCACTACGTTTTCCCGTGCCTTTATTAGGGCGGGGTCTTTCAACTGTTCTGTGGCAAAGTTTTCCCTGTGAACCTCAAGATCAGAAAACTCCACAGACGGTAGGTTTTCGTCTGAGGAGGTGGGCTCCTCTCCAGTTTCTTGAGTCTCCCCTGCCAATACTGATAAGGGAAATTCCGGAGAGTCCTCACCACTCTCAGGGGAGTTCTGGCTATCACATTCCTGGTACATAGGGGCACCAGTGGGGGGCTCAGGATCATCCCACAGTTCCCAGAACTTCGGAAAATCCCTTCCCACAATGGCGTCATGCGGTAACTGAGATACTAAGCCCACTGGATGAGAGAGGGTACCTTTGGGGGTCTCGAAACACACTGTAGTCACTGGATACTCTCGGGTGTCCCCATGCACACAAATAACAGCTACCTTGCTATTCCCAGAGACCTCTGTTTTAACTAACTCAGCCTTTATCAGGGTCACAAGGCTACCTGAATCCAGCAATACCACAACATTTCTACCATTAACACACATTTTGCATAAATGTTTCTCAGTTCCTCGAATGGCAGTGCATGCGACTGTCGCACACAGCGACTGACGTCTGCCCGTCAGAAAGTCACACTGCATGGGTTCCTCCACAACCGGGCAATTGGCTGCAATATGTCCCGCTTGCCGGCAGCGGTAGCAAACGATCCTTCTTGCGGCCTCTTGAGCCGCTGATTTCCCAGGCTGTTCTCGCCAAACTTGGGGTAGAGCTCCCACCCTCTCACTCTCTCCACCCTCACCCCTTGGAATCCTCTTATCCGCCCCTGGGGATGGTCTGGTCTTAGGGTGGAAAGTCCGAGTGTCTCTGGAAGAGGCCGTCAGGTTCTCTGTAGCCAAGTATTTCTCCACACGATCCACAAGACCATCGGCTGTCTCTGGGTCTCCATGGCTTACCCACTTTTGGATGGCAGTAGGAAGAGCTCTCAAAAACCGATCCATTACAACACGTTCCACAATCTTTGGTGCGGACAAAGTCTCTGGCTGTAGCCACTTTCTGCTCAGGTGAATGAGATCATACATTTGAGACCTGGGGGGTTTTCCAAGCTGGAAAGTCCAGTTATGCACACGCTGAGCCCGGACAGCCTGGGTGACACCCAGCCTTGCCAATATTTCAGCTTTTAGCATCACATAGTCTTTTGCTTGGTTAGGCTCTAGGTCATAGTAAGCTTTCTGCGATTCACCAGTTAACAGAGGAGCCACCAGTCCAGCCCACTGCTCCTCAGGCCACTTTTCTCTTTCAGCGGTCCTTTCAAATGTGGTCAAAAATACCTCTGGATCATCCTCTCCAGTCATTTTTGTCAATAAACGACTCACCCCAAAGGACGCGGTATTAGTGGGACGGTTTTCCTCACTGGTCTGCGGACGTTGCTGCATTACTGCTTCCATCTGTTGTTGTAGTCTCTGCTCTTGCTTCTGCAACAGGTCTATAAAGCGGGCCTCAGATTGCTGCTGGGCTTGTTGCTGAGCCTCCAGACTCTTTTGCAAAGTTGCGTTTGTCTGCTGCTGGGCTGCAAGGCTCTGTTGATGAGCTTGCTGCTGGGCTGCGAAGTTCTGTTGTTGAGCTGCAAGGCTCTGTTGATGAGCTGCAAGGCTCTTTTGCAAACCTGCATTTGTCTGCTGTTGATTGGCATTTGCTAGAGCCAGCTGCTTCAGTATCTCCTCCATGCTGGCTTAAAAAAAAACTGCCACTGGTTCTCCACCAACTGTGAGGGGATTAGCTCGGCAGCGGGTGTGTGTGACCCCCGAGATGGGCTCCCCACACAAAAACAGGCCCAGCAAACGGAGGTTGTGGTTTTCAAAGTCAAAAAGGTGCGGTTTATTTTCTATTTACAGTGACAAAACACAGCAAAGCAAAAGAAACATAAACAAAATAAATCCTGGTCAACTTGACCTCTGACTAAACATACAGGTTTCCTAACTAACAACTGGGATCAGCCTAGTGCTGTCCTAGTCCCTAAGTCCCTGGTTTTAAATGTCCAAGCAAATAGCCACACAGGCTTTGTCTCACCGCACAGGGGTTCACTCTCCCTAGACAGTCCACACAGGTCTGGGTCCAGGCATGAGCTAACATCTAATGAAGCTGGGAGTTCTTATAGAGGCCTAAATGAGCTGACAAGCTTCAGCTGGTCTCATCAACTCCCTGTCTGCACGACGCCCCACACTCTCCCTAGAGGTATGAGTCATCCATGAGCCCACTAGCCTCAGCTGGGCTTATACAACTCTCCACCTAGTTGTATAAGTCGGCGTAAAGCCTGAATCTGGGCGAAATATATCTACCCCCCTGGATGCAACCAGGTGACTTTACCTTCCTGCTGTCACAGCTGTTATAAAAATCCTATTTTCTTTCTCGTACATCACGGGACACAGAGCGACATAGTCATTACTAATGGGATGTCCTAAAGCAATGCCCAACGAGGGGGGGGATACACCATACATAAGCTGAGCGCTATCAGACATGAGGATCTTTTGCGGCCTGCAACACACTGCGCCCAAAGGCGACATCCTCCTGACTTCTAACGTCCACCTGGTAGAACCTAGTAAACGTGTGTACTGAAGACCATGTTGTGGCCTTACAGATTTGAGCCAGGGAGGCCTGGTGATGCGCTGCCCATAAAGTTCCAACTGCTCTCGTGGAGTGCGCTCTAACTTTGAACGGAGGCGGTCTCCTTCTCAAGCCATAGGCTTGCATAATGACCTGTTGAATCCACTTGGCTAAAGTAGATTTTGACGCTGCCTGACCCTTTCTGGGGCCTTCTGGCAGAATAAACAAAGTATCCGTTCTGCGAATCTGAGCAGTGGCTTTTAGATAAGCTTTAACTGCTCTTACTACATCCAAAGAATGCAATAACTTTTCCTCTACCGAACTAGGTTTGGGGAAAAAAGAAGGAAGAACCACATCTTGGTTCAAATGAAAACCTTGATACCACCTTAGGAAGAAAGGCTGGATGAGGACGTAACACTACTCTGTCCTTATGGATAACCAGATATGGCTCTTTACAGGACATAGCTGCTAATTCCGACACTCTTTTAGCCGAACAAATGGCTACTAGAAAAATCAATTTCCTGGTGAGAAGAACCAAAGAAATATGCTGTAATGGTTCAAATGGTTGTTTCTGTAGAACCGACAGAACCAGGTTTAGATCCCATGGACATATGGGAATATTAACCGGAGGACTAATACGCATCACTTCTTATCTAAAGGCTTTGACTAGTGAATGCGAAGCCAAGGGCCTTTGAAAAAATATTGACAAGGCCGAAAACTGACCTTTGATAGTACTCAAGGCAAGCTTCCTATCTACAGCCCACTGTAGGAAGTCCCGACTCCTACCTATTACGTACTTATGTGGATGCCATTTCTTGGCCTCACACCACGCGATGTACGCCTTCCAGATTCTATAGTAGATCTGCCTGGATACCGGCTTCCTGGCATTGATCATGGTAGATACCACAGGATTAGAGAGCCCTCTCTTTTTTAGAATGTGGGCTTCAATAGCCAGGCCGTCAAACCTAGGGCTGGTAAGGAAGGGTGGTATATCGGTCCTTGCGAAAGCAGGTCCGGACGATGTGGGAGAGTCCAAGGACTCCCCACTGACATTTTTACAATCTCCGCGTACCATGCTCTTCGGGGCCACGCTGGAGCCACCAGAATCACTGGTTTCTTTTCTACCCTGATTCTGCGGAGTAATCGAGGTAACCATTGTGGCGGTGTGAATGCATATATCAGCTTGAACTGATCCAAAGGGAACACTAGGGCATCTGAGCCGCAAGCTAGGGGATCCCTTGTCCGAGAGACAAACCTGTCCACCTGTGCGTTGAATCTGGATGCTAGAAGATCTACATCCGATGTTCCCCACCGCTGACATATTGTCCAGAAAACCTCGGGGTGAAGGGACCATTCCTCTGGGCATAATTGCTGGCGACTTAGAAAGTCCGCCTTCCAATTCTCCACTCCTGGAATGAATACCGCAGATATGGCTGGGACATATCTTTCTGCCCATTTCAGGATGTAATTTACTTCCCTCTGGGCTACACGACTCCTGGTGCCCCCCTGATGATTGATATATGCCACTGCTGTGGCATTGTCTGATTGAATTCTGACAGGGGACCCTTGGAGTTTGGATGTCCATGCTACTAGGGCATACCGGCTGCTCGTATCTCTTAGAGATTGATGGGCAGGCCCTTTTCTGCATCCGACCATCTGCCCTGGAGAGACCATTGCTCCAGTACTGCTCCCCAGCCTATAAGGCTGGCATCTGTAGTGACCACCTTCCAAGAAATTGGACTGAAGGATTTCCCTTTTTCCAGATTCTGGGGAACCAACCACCAACGGAGGCTCTTGCGAACGGAAGGGGACAAGGACATTGTAAGTCTAGGGCCTGAACTTTTTTGTTCCAGGCTGACAGTATGGCCCCTTGCAAATTCCTTGAATGGAATTGACCGTAGGGTACTGCTTCGAATGATGCCACCATTTTCCCAGCAGCCTCATGCACAGGCGTATGGACGGCTGTCTTTTTGTACCCACTAAGTGGATCAAATCTTTCAAAGACAACACCTTTCCTCGAGGCAAGAATATTTTTCTCTGGCCTGAATCCAACCTTAGCCCCAAGTATTCCAGACTTTTGACTGGTTTTTAGGGCTGACTTGTCTCGGTTGATAATCCAACCGTGAGATTCCAGATACTTGATTGTCTTGTGAACGACCACGTCTAGTTTTTTTCACTGAGTGGTCTATCAGCAACAAGTCCTCTAGATATGCCATTATCATTACACCTTGTGTTCTTAGATTGGCCAATAAAGGGCCAGAATTTTTGTAAACACTCGTGGTGCTGTGGCCAGACCGAAAGGTAAGGCTCTGAACTGAAAATGGCGCCCTTCTACTGCAAAGCGTAGAAATTTTTGGTGGACTGGAAAGATGGGAATGTGCAAATAAGCATCTTTGATGTCGATCGCGGCTAACCAATCCTCCCCTTGTAGGGCAGTGGCCATCGATCGGATCAACTCCATCGGAAAGTCCTGATATACAGGAATTTGTTTAGCCCTTTTAGAATTAATATGGGCCTCCCGTCCGCGTTTGCTTTGGGACTGTAAAGAGGTTTGAGTAAAACCCGAACCCTCATTCTTCCAGGGGAACCTCCATAATTACTCCTTGGAGCAATAGTTGTTCTAGTGCCAACAGGAGGGACTCTCTCTTCCGGGGATCCCTTGGCACGTTTGACCTCAAAAATGGGAAGGAGGAGAGTCTTTTAACTCCAAACTGTATCCCAAACATACTGCGGAGAGCACCTATCTGTTTTGATCGTGTCCCGCCAGGTCTCTTGCGAACAACTGGAGTCCTCCCCCCACCCGACTGAGTGGGGGCAACCCTTTAATGAATTTAACTTTGGGGGAGGTTTTGTACCTCCCCTGACCCAGGGTTTCTCATTACCCTGCTATTGTCCCTGTTTTTTACCCCCGGGAATTGACAGAGGAGGCCGTCGGAACTGTTACACAGCCAATGCCCCAGGGACTGGAGAAGCAGGCCTCTTAAAGAGGGACCTCTAACTCTGTTTTTAACCGGCAAGAGCGTATTTTTACCGCTGGAAATTTTCTGGATATATTTGTCCAGGTTTTCCCTGAATAAGCGTTCACCATGAAATGGGACGCTAACCAGCCATTCTTTACAGGGAGCTTCAGCAGACCAGTTTTTGAGCCATAGAAGCCTACGCATATGTACTATAGACAGCGTAAGGCGGGAGGCCTGATGGACTGAATCCTTTATGGCGTCAACCGCAAAACCTAAGGCTCTAGGTAGATCAGCTAGGGCAAGGCCTGCTGATCTGTCAAGTCCCTCAAGACCTGTTTCAACTGATCCTTCACTGCTTAGCAGACCTCACTGCTGGTTGTGTCACCAAGCTTGCTGTAGAAAGAAGCAGACTTTCATAAGGACTCCAATCTTATCTATTGGGTTCTTGAACATTTGGACATTATCCACTGGACATGTCAGTGATTTATACATACAAGAGATGGCTGCGTCCACTGTAGGGACCTTCCATTTTTTGATGAACTTATCCTCCATGGGATAGACCACCGGAAATCTCTTGGGGGAATAAATATTTTCTCAGGACGTTCCCAATCCTGGTAAATGAGCCCTTTCAGTAAAGGGTGAAGTGGAAAAGAACAGACAGTCTGGGGGCTTCTAGCGACCCCAACGAGGATACAGTAGTGGTTGATGGTTCCGCAAGGTGCATTTTTAAATGCTGATCGGACCATGTTGGTCAAAGACTGAACCCATAATCTTTCAGCTTGAGATGCTGAGAAAAGGTTCCCCCACTATTGATTCCTCTATAACAGAATCAACCTCATCCTGATCCCCTTCAGGCAGGTCGATCCCTGTATGGGACTGTTGCTCTGCTAACAGGCACTCAGAAGGAGGAGACGGAGATCGGGCGTGCTTTCCCTGACAGGGAGGCAGCGATCAATGTTGACAATCTCTCTCTAATCCTCCCAGAGCTGAGGAAAAAACCTCCTCTGTTACATACACAGGAGCAGGTGAACTGAAGACAGCCACAGTACCAAGTACCCTTGCGGGGTCTCTACGGTCACTTACCTCTGAACTTCAGGGGAGACTGGTGCAGCAGAAGCATGCCCAAGATCCTCAGAGCCCGATGAGACCCCCTTCGCTTCCTGGAAGATTCAGTTCCGGAGCTTCTGGACGGCATATTCCTAAGCCTAAAGCTGAGGTATTCCAGCCGTAATACACCACTTTTACTGAGAATAGTCTAGCACAATTGCTGCTATATAACAGTTGGTGTCTACTAAAGTGCCTTTCTAGGGGATGCCTGCATCAACCGCCTCTGTGTGCCTTTATACTGTTGCTAGCTCTGTCTGTGCACTTCAATAGCCAGCTATAATGTGCTTTAAAACACGCTGGACGCCCGCACATGCGCAGTAGCGCCGCGGCGCACACCTGAGCGTCATCCACCCGCTCCGCCCCTTTTTCCAGATCGCCTCTATATATAGAGGCGCGTGCTCGCGCACAGCGCGCGGGCACGTGCGCCTTCGGCGCCTTTTTTGAAAACAATAAGGAGCTAGATGGGAGCCAGGGTCCCTTTGCCGCAGGGCCCGGGGATGGTTGAGCGCAGCAACAGGGCAGAGGAGACAGCTTCCCAGGAGAGAACATACCAACTGCCTGGATTTGATTCTGGAAGAAAAAAATCCACATTACAAGAAAAAGAACCATAGCGGCCTCTAGTGTCTAACACAGGTACCGCGGTCTTACATTTTTTTTTTTTTTTTTTTTTCTTGCCTACTATTAAAATTTTTACATTTTCTCAGTAGTACAGGCATATACAGAATATTAGCGGGAATACCTTAGGTAACAGGCAGAAAGACAAAATAGGCTTGGGGTCCCTCAATAGAACCAAGTTCCTGAGGGCCCCCACTTACCTTTTCCTCGCCGCAGGACTCTGTTTGGTCCACAAAAGCCCAAACTTCACCTATCACGGCAGGCATTGTAATCAAACCTTCAGGGACCGGGTTCCCAAGGATTCCACTCCCCTGGACCTGTATAGCACCCTGCACAGAAAACATCTTGGTCGTGGGTATGACCAGAGCTCTGGATCCCAGGGTCCAGCCCTCCTAAGAGAGGCATTACAGGCAAAACATTGCTCTTCTCTTGCAAGGCCCGGGTACCGACCGTTTAGCTATGAAGCTTTTTTGGTCGGATCCGGAATAGCTTACTGAGGCCCAAAAGAACCTGTACGCAAGCTCAGTGAAAAAACACATGTTTCTTCTTGGCCAACACCTTAGACACTGGCAAAAAACTGAGGTGCTCCCGGATGGGAGGGGCTTATATAGGGGAGGGTACTTCCGGTTTTGGAAGTTGCCAGTGCCAGCACCTGAAGGTATCTATATAACCCATTAGTAATGACTATGTCGCTCTGTGTCCCGTGATGTACGAGAAAGAAAAATACATGAGTCTAAGGGAGGTAAAAGTATCATAGGTTATTTCATTGTTTCTTTTTTCCTGCACCACGCATTTCTTCCTTTAGTCTGTAATGAGGAAGAAAAGGGGGGGGGAATGATAAATGTAAGAATGACAGTTTTTTTCAAACTAATAATAACCTCTGTAATTCTAACCAAGTTTGTGCCAAGACTGTCTTTCTTTAATAGAATTTGAATCGGCAAGCAGCAGTCTGGTGAAGTAGGTTCCCATCCCAGAGGCTAAGAACCTTGTCAATGGTTCCAGGTATTGTAAGCCACGCACAGGTTATGCAGTGACCACAGTCCCGATGTCTGGGTTATTGTCATATGAGGGTTGTTTGGAGGTCAATCAAAACCATAGTCGTACTCTCCTCATTAGCTGTCACTTACATTCTCGGCTGATGGGGTGGGTGAGATCGTTGTGACATGAACTCCAAAATGTCCACCACAGGGTTCACAAGTCCCTCCTGGACCCTGACTCAATAATCAGTTTACATTCTTTCCAACCAGGTGACTGGGTCGTTGTAAAGAAGCTTGAGGGATGAGACCACGCCAGCCACTGCAAGAAGCGGCTCAACCACACCAAAGAATGAGGAGTATCTTTGTTTATTTATATTTTTGTTGTTTAGTAAATTTTAGCGAGGGTAACGGTGAAAAGCATCCCAAGTTATTATTTAAAGTGTATGTCCTGACTAGCTCAGAAAGCGAACAGGACCGATGGTCTGTTCTGAGTCTTCACCGAGTTTTAGTCCCCAGCGATGACAGCGGTACATGTCATTTATGATGTTATTATGGGTATGAGGAGTTTTGACAAACTAGTGAAGACTCCAAACAGACACTTGTCAATGGAATCTAACGATGCATTTTTAGAGGGTAAAATTGGTTTTAGTTTTAATAGCTCTGTCTCTTGTCGGTTTGGGTATCTAGGCAGCCCACAAGTGTGTTTGAACTTTAGTTTGGTGTTTCTGTAGATCTGCAGCTTATAAAGGTAATTCCCCCAAAGCAAGAGGTTCATGCGTGATGGTGAAGCTGTCCCAGCATCTTAGGTCGCGGCCGATCGCGAGGATCTGATGGCGCAGGAAATTAAGAATGGCAGGGACAGCTAGAAGGGATTTGTTCACCAACCCCGACCAGGTCTGGGCATGGGGTCCTGGATGTACAAGATGGGGGGGGGGGCTCGGGCTTGGGATACGATTGAACAATTCTCATCCGTTAAGGATAGGGTTCTTCATGTAATTGTTGAAGCCAGAGCTGTAGCTAAGTGAAGGTTGGGAGTCTTTTTTAAGGGTCTGGGAATCTTTGGGGATCTAATTTTTATTTTACAGCGGATCGTGGTTAAAGGAAGTGGGAATATATATACTCATGTCGTTTTTATTTCTATTCTTTCTATGTCGTGACGAGGTGCTCCTGTTGCCTGATTTGACGCGTGACCAGAGTTTCCTTGATGAGACGCCCCGAAGCCGGACCCACATACAAGACACAGAGGATCACAGACGGATCAGCGATTACTACAGATCACCATGTCGTGTCCTCCTTAATAAGTCATGCCCCTGAAGAGTAGAGTCTACATGTCAAGCCGTGTTTTCCTTTTTATGGACTAAGGACTGATTCATTTCCAGGTGTAAGAAGCAGATCAAGTTTCATCGATGGACACATGGGGTGCATATGACAAAAAAGGGAGGACTGTTGTGGAGATTTTTATGGAGATGTATTTAATATGTATTGTCATAGTGTCACCCAGTGTTAGTACTTCCGCAACCCTCTCTAAAAGAGCGGATTGGGGTAGTCTGAGGCTGGTTGAATCCCGTCTGATAGGGGAAAACGTCTTGAGGTTGGAGTGTGATGTTTGCAGGGTGCGGATATGTCCGCCAACGGGGGCCCTCTGTGCATTAGCATGGACGATCGTTAAGGAGGGGATATGCTCGCTCTGCAATGACATCATTGGTTATAGGCGGATGCGTGCTCTTGTCTCTGCTGTGTCTGATCAACATTGGTTGGAATTCGTAGCGCGCGTCTGCAGATAGCCTCCCTCCCCCATTCAATAATAGTATAATCTTAATATGCGTTATTCTATGGAATAGCGCAGAATAAGAATTCCTATCAACGGTAACTTTAGCCATCATACGTTATTGTATTCATTGTATGTATTATTGTATTGAATCCTTTAAGCCATATTTCTTGAGTGGGATTCATGTATGGCATCTCCTGTTGGAAGGAATGTCCAGGTATTGCCATTTTCCTGTGTGGAAGGGACATCCTGTGAGGTCCCCGCCCATGGGGGAGGGGATTGGTTGCTGCAGCCAATCACCTCCTGTGTGAGATCTTTTGAGTTTAATAAAAGCCTATGATTAGGCGTCGGCTAGACAGTCATGCTGGCCTGCTGAGATGCATAAGCTGTGTGATGCTGCCTTCTTGGGATGTATGGGACGTATGAATGGTGAGTGGATCCTAGCAAACTTAACTTAAAGATAGCATTATTGCAAAGAGATGAAATCTGATGTGTGCTTAGATAGCACAGGAATTATAGGCTGCGTGCTCTGCAAGCAACCAATAATTCCACGACAACTATACCTTCAGTCCTCTCTGAAACCTGCACTGAGAGGAATGAAGGTGTAGAATTAGGTGTGTCACAGCCAAGTACTTGCGGGCACTCTGCTAGCAGTACACCGAAGTCCGATTCTAGCAGGCAAATTTCCCTGCCCCAGCTGCTGGACCGTCGAAAGAAGTTCACTCCCAGCCATCCACATGCCCGGCAGTTGAATGCTAGCTTGGCTAAATTGCTAGCGCTTCAACTGCTGCCTTTTCAGTTGGTAGACTCGGCCCCCTTCCGTGAGTTTGTGCAATGTGCGGTTCCTCAGTGGCAGGTTCCCAAACGCCACTTTTTCTCACGGAAGGCGATTCCGGCTCTCTACCGGCATGTGGAAGGCAATGTCTTGGCCTCGCTGGACAGGGCGGTCAGCGGTAAGGTGCATATTACCGCTTACTCATGGTCCAGCAGGCATGGACAGGGACGTTACCTTTTTTTCACGGCCCATTGGGTCACTCTTTTGGCAGCTGGGAAGGATGCAGGTCAAGGTGCAGTAGTGTTGGAGGTTGTTCCGCTGCCACGCCTCCAAAATGCTACTACTGGTTGTGACACACCTCTCTCCTCCACCCCCTCCTCTTCTTCTTCCTCCATGGCCTCTTCCTGTGCTTTGTCCTTGGAACCAGCGGTGCTCTGTAGGCGTTCAAGGGGCTACGCAAGCAAAAAGATGCCATGCCGTGCTTGCGCTGGTGTGTTTGGGGGACAGGAGCCACACTGGGGCAGAGGTTCTGTCTGCTCTGCAGGGGCAGGCCGAGGGGTGGTTGATGCCACGCCAGCTTAAGGCAGGAATGGTGGTTTGCGACAATGGCACCAACCTCCTCTCCGCCCTCCGACAGGGACAACTGACCCATGTACCCTGTGTGGCTTACGTCCTTAACCTGGTGCTGCAGCGGTTCTTGGGCAGGTACCCGGGCTTTCAGGATGTCCTGAGGCAGGCCAGGAAAGTCTGTGTTCATTTCCGCAGATCTTATAATGCCAGTGCTTGCCTGGCTGAGCTGCAAAAGGAGTTGAACCTGCCCAAGAACCGCCTTATATGTGACATGCCCACCAGGTGGAACTCAACGTTGGCCATGCTGCAGCGGCTGCACACGCAACAGAGGGCCATCAATGAGTACCTGTGCGACTAAAGCACCAGGACAGGGTCAGGGGAGCTCAAGTTTTTTTCACCACGCCAGTGGGGCATGATCAGAGATGCATGCACTGTCCTGGCACCATTTGAGGAGGCCACGAGGATGGTGAGCAGTGACAGTGCATGCATCAGTGACACTGTACCTCTTGTCCACCTGTTGGAGCACACACTGCGTGGAATAATGGACAGGGCACTTGAGGCAGAACAGAGGCAGGAAGAGGAGGACTTCCTTGCCTCTCAAGGCCCCCTTTACCCAGACAGTGTTCCTTCTGTCCCACCCATCGCACAGGAAGAGGAGAAGGAGGAGGATTGTGTCAGCATGGAGGTGGAGCCTGGCACTCAGCAGCATCAACAGCGGCAGTCTTTTAGGGATGATTTACAGTCCCAAGAAACCCGTGGACTTGTACGTGGCTGGGAGGAGGTAGCTGCGGATCATGTCGTCCTTAGTGACCCAGAGGACTCCGGACCTAATGCCTCAGCTAACCTACGCTGCATGGCCTCCCTGATCCTGCAAAGTCTGCGGAAGGATCCTTGTATTCTTTGGATCAAGGAGAGGGACCATTACTGGCTGGCCACTCTCCTTGATCTACGGTACAAGGCTAAGGTTGTGGACCTTATCTTACCGTCGCAGAGGGAGCAGAGGATGAGACAACTCCGGGAGGCCTTGCAGAAAGATCTGTGCAACGCGTTCCCAGAGACTGGGAGGTTACAAACTCCTGGTCTGGGACAACGAGTTGCTGAGGCTTCGGTCAGTCAAAGAAGGAGCGGTGGGGAAGGCGGCCGCCTGACCGATGCGCTCAGACAATTCTTTAGTCCGCAGCCCCAAGGTATGATCGGTTCCAGCAACCATTGCCAGTGTCTGATATACATGGTGCAGGAATACCTAGGGGCAAGGTCAGATTTGGACACCTTTCCCACCGAAAATCCTCTGGCTTACTGGGTCTTAAGGATGGATCACTGTGCAAGCTCAGTATGCAATTGAGCTAATGGCCTGTCTTGCATCCGGCGTTCTTTCGGAACGCACATTCAGTACTGCTGGAGGATTTGTCACGGATCACAGGGTGCGCCTGTCCACCGATTCGGTTGATCGACTGACCTTCATAAAGATGAACCAGTCTTGGATCACCACCAGCTACCAAGCACCTGAAGCTGATATAACAGAATAATTTATTTTCAAATGTCACATCCCTTCAAGACTGATGCTGATGCTGACTGAGTGACTGTCCTGTTATGTTGACTGACTATCCTCCTCCTCCTCCTCAATGATCCGATTCATGATGATATCTTGGAAAAACATTTTTGTTTCTGGGTGCCGCCACCAGTGGCTAAGGCCCAATTTTTCTGCCCCTGTTTAACAGGGGCGTGAAATTTTAATTTTTGATGCAATACTTTGCAACAGGGCTCATTACTGTGCTCCAAGTACAGTATCTGTGAGGGGTTGCAGTGTTGTGGCACCAGTGGCTAAGGCCCAATTTTTCATCCCCTGTTCTACAGGGGCATGTAATTAAAATTCTTGATCTAATAATTCACAGCAGGGCCCATTCCTGCGCCCACCAAGAGTAACTGTGAGGGCTTACAGTGTTGTGACAACACCAACACCACCACCACCAAAGGCCCAATTTTTCAGCCACTGTTCAACAGGGGCATGCAATTACAATTCTTGATCTAATAATTCACAGCAGGGCCCATTCATGCACCCACCAAGAGTAACTGTGAGGGCTTACAGTGTTGTGGCACCAGCACCACCATCAAAGGCCCAATTTTTCCTACCACTGTTCAACAATGGCATGTAATTACAATTCCTGATATAATAGTTGACAGCAGGGCGTTCCAGCGCCCACAAAGAGTAACTGAGTGCTTACAATGTTGTGCCAACACCAACACCTAAGGGGTCAATTTCTGCAGAGTATATACGGCAGGCCCATACTTTCAAACATCCAACTTACAAACGACTCCTACTTGCAAACGGAAGGAGACAACAGGAAGTGAGAGGAAATCTACCCCTAGGAAGGGAAATTCTCTCCTGTAAGAGTTAATATGGGAAAAAGGTGTCTCCTCTCTACTGATGCTTTATCACCAATCCTTGTTTCAATAAAAACCCCACTTTTCAAAAACAGTTGTCATTGGGACAGAAAGTGTGGTGAAATGTTCTGAACAGGGGCACAGACAGCAAAACAAATGTTACAGGGGTGATAACCCTTCCCTATGTTTTCCAAAAAGCTTAAAAATAGATTTTTTGGCTGGAGCTACACTTAAACAATGTACGTGTTCAAAATTACAAACAGATTCTACTTATGAACAAACCTACAGTCCCTGTCTTGTTTGCACCGCCTGTATACTGCTGTTCAGAGTATATAGGGCCTTTTTTATTTTGTGTGCGGGGTTCCCCTTAATATCCATACAAGACCCAAAGGGGCTGGTAATGGGCTGGGGGGGGGGGCTGATGGGGTAGCCATGCCATTTTTCTCAAAGATTTTCATCCATATTACCGGGACCAGACATGACATTAAAGCCGCAAGCAGTTTTAAATGGCTTTTTTTCCTTTAGAAATGTCATTTTGTGGGGGGGCGTGGCCTGGATAGCAATGGGATAGGTCGCATGTGATGTGAGCTCCGTCTGCCCATACTCCTAACCTACCATCCTGCCTGCATCCTGCTCGGTTCCTGCCATCCCCTACATCCGAGGACGTGTCCTGCTCTCCCTGTGGTTCCTGAAGCCTGTTAGCCCGCTGGTTTGCCGCCACTGCCGTCGCGGCGCTTCCCGGTCATCTGCTTCAGGAAAGGCCCCGGCTTCGGCCTAGTTCCTGGTTCGGAGGCCATCTTGGCCCTCCCGACGGCGGCCCTGGACACTTCTCCTTGCCTCCCTGGGTGCACTGGGCTCCATCCTCTTCTACATCGGCCCCCGGATTACCTGATGCAGCTGCTGGGGTGTCTTTGCACTCTGCACCTGCTGTGTGAGCGGACCGCGGTCTCGGCCTGACTCCCGGAACGGCGGCCATCTTGCTCCACCCGGAGACATCTTTGGCAAGTATTACAGGCCTCCCTGACTCCCCTGAGCTCAGATTCCCCTGCATGCAGCCTGTTGCCATCACAGCTGCTTGAGAGTGACCTGCTGCCTACGTTGGGCCGTCCCTGGGCAGCGGTGGGGGGGGGGAGGTTGTGGAGGACCCGGCCTCCTTAACAGCGGCCATATTGGTGCACCCAGGGATCTTCCCTGTCGCCTTACAGCATGTCTCCGTCTAAAAATAATTCTGAAGCCATCGATAAACTGGCCAGATACCGCCGGCTTGAGGAGGGGGATCGGCAGGTCAGAGATGGCGCTGCTGCTTTCCTGGATGCGGATCACTCTGTGGTGGCTACTAACAAATTACTGGATGCCATCGCCATGTGCCAGAGCACGCTTACCACCAAGATCGAGGAGGTAAAAATTGATGTGTCCCTTATCCGGCAGGATCTCTCTACCCTCAGGGACCGCGTGACGGAGACGGAGACCCGTATTAGCAGAGCAGAGGATATCTTACACCCTTTACAACATACCACCGATGAGGTGCGCCGCCAGTTACAACAGATTAGCGCAAAACAGGATGACATGGAAAATCGCCTTCGGAGATGTAACCTCCGCTTCATCGGTCTTCCTGAGTCTGCTGAGGGCACCGATCCGGAGAGCTTCCTTGAAAACCTCCTAACCTCAACCTTTGGCAGAGACGCATTTTCGGTAATGTTTGCAGTGGAGAGAGCTCATCGAATCCCTGGCCGCCCTCCTCCCCAAGGAGCTCCACCGCGTACCCTGATAGCGAAGTTCCTTAATTTCAGGGATCGCGACAAGATCCTCCGCCTAACCAGAGAGAAGGGGAATATCCCCCATACCAACGCTCGTGTTGCCGTCTTCCCGGACTTCTCCAATGGGGTGCAACGGCAGCGGTCCAGGTTCCAGGATGTTAAGAAGCGCCTCCGCACTCTACACCTCAAATACGCCATGCTGTACCCTGCAAAGCTTCGTGTGGAGTGCGACGGTCGGACCCACTTTTTCGAGGACCCAGAGTCGGCATCCACTTGGATTGACCGGAGAGATCGGCGAGATTGAGCATACCGCGATGTCTGGGAGCTGTGAGTACTTTTCTTTTCTCTCCCCTGCTGCCCCCTGTGCCGGTGGCACTCCCTGTTCGTGCCCTGGTGATTCGCCTCATGGTTGCTCTGTTGCTAGTGGGTGCCCTCCGCCGGGACGGGGGAGACAGACCTAAAAGCCTTTTCCGCCCCTCCTCGGATCTCACAGCATGCTCGCCACCTTCGGGAGACCTAACTGTTAATTCCCCGTTCTCCCCACACATGGGAGATGCTTGTAGAGGGCAGCTTACCGAACGTTGCTGGAACTTCCTATCCTACTTTACGTACCACCCTGATGGCAGGCGGGGCTCCCTTCTGCACGGCTGCAATGGTGTTGTGCTTTTGTGGCCCCTACACCCCATGCACTTCTCAGAGAAGAAGTCGCCCCCCTAGGTTCTCTATGGACTTTTTTCACTCCCCCCATTTACCTGATTGTTTTTTCCTCCTTTTTTGTTTTCTGTTCATCACAGGTATCTATGTCCCTTTGAAATTAAGTCCCTCGCCTCCAATGCTTTTTTCACGTTGGATGTCCCCGGTTGATACCTGGTTTTGGGATACTATGTTCATGCCGAGTTGGGGTGGCACTGGACTGGGAGGGAGGGGAAATGTTTTGGCTGTTTTTTATTTGCCACTATGTTCACAATTGTTTATTTCTGCTAAAGGTACTATGTCATTGTCATACATGCACTATCAATATTGGTTGCTGATGTGTTCTGTACTGTCTGATGTGTCCTTATCTGCTCTGCTGGTCCTGGTCTGGCTGCGGTCTATTATACACACCATATACCCACCATGAGTTCCCTGAAGTTCCTCACGTGGAATGTTAGAGGCTTACGCAATAAGATCAAACGCACAGCGGTCCTGACATTTCTCAAATCTCAGAGAGCTGACATTATCACACTGGTCGAGACCCATGTCACGGGCCACTTGCAATCCTCCCTTAAAAAACCTTGGGTGGGGTGGGCTTATCATGCCACTCACACCTCATATTCCAGAGGAGTATCGGTCCTGGTTGCCAAACGGGTACCTTTTGAGCTTATACTGCTCCGCACGGATCAGCAGGGCAGATATGTGTTTATGCACGCCACCATTAATGGGTCTCCTATCCTGCTACTTGCCTGCTATATTCCCCCCCCCCGTACAACTCAGCTGTAATTCAGGAAGGCCTTGCCTTTATGACACAATACCCCTCCGTACCGGCAGTGTGGATGGGGGACTTCAATATGACCCTGATCCCCGCTCTGGACCGTCTGGGCACACTGGATCCCCCCCTTAACCCACCGACCCATACCAGACTGCACCGCATAATGACCGACTTTGCTCTTGTCGACACTTGGCGCCACAGACACCCGCACACTAAAGTCTTCTCATGCTTTTCAGCCAGTCATAACACAATGTCACGAATTGATTTTGTTTTTATCTCAATGTCCCTGCTGCCTAAGCTAGGAGATGTGGGCTTTGCTCCGAGAGTACTCTCGGATCACGCCCCCTACTGGGTCACGATCCAGCTCCTGAAGGCTTCCCCTGCTCCTTCTTGGCGGCTAAACCCGTTCTGGCTGACTGCCCTGCAGGACCAGGATGACATCCCCACAGAATTGCAATACTATTTTACGGCCAACAGGGACACTGCCACGCATGATGTGGTGTGGGAAATGTTTAAACTTCACGCTCGTTCCCTACTTTCCACACGTATTAACAGGCTTAAACGGTCATCAACATTTATTGTCCAGCAGGCTGCGGAGCACCTGCAGGCGCTGGAGGAGGCGTTCCACCGGGACCCCTCGCCCAGCGCGGCCAACAATCTAAAGATTCAGGCGCGCCAGGTCTCACAATTGCACATAGAGAAGGCTAAACAACGTATCTTCTTCTGTAGACAGAGGGTGTTTGAGTATGGAGAGAGATCGGGCAAACTGCTCGCATATCTCGCCCACTTGGATATGCGTCCCCCTGTGGTGGTGTCCTTGACCGACCCGCAGGGGAACAACATCACCGATCCGCAACTGGTGGCGGAGGAATTTGGGAGATTCTACCGTGCACTCTACACTTCCAGGGTCACCCACACTCCCCAAGACACCAGGGACTACCTAGCGGGAGTTCAATTCCCTAAACTGACAGACAACCAGCTTGAAATTCTGGAAGCCCCTATTACTGAGGAGGACATCTCCGAGGCCATTTCCTGTCTGGCCTCATCCAAGGCCCCAGGATTGGATGGCCTACCTCTTGAATTCTATGCCACCTACTCTGAAATCCTAATCCCTGAACTTAAGTACCTGTATAAATCTATATTTGACTCAGGAGTTCTACCCCCATCTATGCGAGAAGCCCAAATAGTCGTAATTCCCAAACCCGGAAAGGACCCTAAATACCCGGAGTCGTATAGGCCCATTTCCCTGTTACAGGTAGATATTAAAATATTAGCTAAGATTCTAGCCTCCCGCCTTAACCAGGTTATTCTGTCATTGATACACCCTGACCAAACCGGCTTTATGCCAGGGAAGAACACGGCCATGAATATTCGCCGCCTATTTATGAATATTCAGGGGTCCCATGATGAAATTGGCTCGAGGGTCGTGGTGGCGCTGGATGCCGCCAAGGCCTTCGACTCCGTGGAGTGGAACTACCTGTGGGAGTGTCTCTCAAGATTTGGATTTGGCCCCAGCTTTATTCGCTGGGTCCAACTCCTCTATCAATCCCCGAGGGCCAGAGTGTTTGTGAATGGTTGGCTTTCTGACCAGTTCCCGCTGGAGAGAGGGACCCGGCAGGGCTGCCCCCTTTCCCCCATGCTTTACGCATTGGCTGTGGAGCCGTTGGCCATAATGGTCCGTGCGGACACTTGCATCCGAGGTCTCAGGATGGGGAACCTGGAAGAAAAGATTGGGATGTATGCCGACGACACACTTTTGTATCTGGCGGACTCCGGTCCTTCTCTTATAGCAGCCCTCCAGTCCATAGAACGTATGGGTGGCCATTCGGGTCTGAGTATTAATTGGGCTAAGTCCCAGATCCTTCCGATTGACCATTTCCCCTCCTCGTTCGCGTCCCCTCCTCTGGCTCTCCCAAGGGTCTCCCAGATTAAATACCTTGGCGTACAGGTCACTAGATCGCTCTCAGATTATAAACTACTGAACATTGAACCCCTGTTTGCTCTGATCAAGAACAAGACGCAGACTTGGGCCAGACTACCCCTGGGTGTTATGGGTCGCGTCAGCTTGGTTAAGATGATACTCCTTCCCAAGATACTCTATTTGGTCTGGCATGCTCCCCTCTATATACCACAAAAAATTTTCAGGACAATTGAATCCATCCTGAATTCATTTATTTGGGGTCATGGCAGACACAAATTATCCTGGAGAATCCTGAAGAACCCTGTGACGTTGGGAGGAGCTGCTCTCCCTGATTTTCAGGATTATTATTTTGCCTCCCAGCTGTCCCACTTCTATTATTTTGATAAACATGAACTAACGAGATACCAGACACTACTCTGTGAGCACCCAGATGACTCGGCCCACACCCCACTTCAATCGGTCCTAAGAGCCCCATTGACAAGACGCCCCCCCAACGCACAGCAGACATGTTGACTCACCACCGGAGGGTATGGCGGGCGGCACTGCAGAGAACTGGGACCCCAAGGGTACACTCTCATACCCCTCTCTGGTACAATACATGCTTGCCAGAATTATTGTCCATTCCGGACCCCGCGGCGTGGATACGCCATGGGATCTTATACATACACCAGATCATGACCGATTCAGGCCTTAAGTCATTCCAAATGCTGAGGGACGAATTTTCCCTCCCCAATTGCCTTTTCTTCAGGTATTTGCAACTCCGTCACGCCATACAGGCCCAGTTTTCTGGCTCTTACCCGTCCCTGGCAGTTCCCTCCATAGTGGACACAGTCACGGGTAATGTGCCTGCTAAGCTCATCTCCACTTTGTACTCCGCCATTCGTCTCCCTAGCACCACAGCATTGGCCTATACTGCTAAGACTAGATGGGAGGCGGATGTTGGACTTATAGAGGATGAGGACTGGGGCGAGATTTTGGAGGACGTGAAAAAGGTTTCCCCCAAGCTGTCGGACCGCCTCACACAGCTGTACATTATACATAGAACATATCTGACCCCTCAGAGAGTGGCACGTTTCAGGCCCACGTACAATCCAGGATGCCGCCTCTGTGACCATACCCCGGGCTCCTTTTACCACCTCATATGGTTCTGTCCTACCATTCAGGCATATTGGACACAGGTGATACGCTTCCTACACGATCAGATGGGCTCCCCTGCTACCCTTGACCCAAAGATGTGCCTACTTGGCCTGTTGCCAGACTTGGATGCCGACAAACCCCTCCGTACCTTTTTACATGAGACGCTATTCTTGGCAAGAAAAGTAGTGGCCCGTAATTGGATGCAGGCCCTGCCCCCTACAGTTCAGTGCTGGGAAAAGGCGGTTAACGATGCTCTCCCATATAAAAAACTGATTTATGTACATAGAGGGTGTCCGCTAAAGTATGAGAAGGTCTGGGACAGATGGATGGCGGATGGTGAAACGTGTACCTGACATGTTGATTTTTTGTTTTTGTTGTATACCGGCTCTACTTTCACTGCTGTTATTATCTTTGTGACACACAGATGCTTCACTGTGTTCATGTATGTACTATTATATTGGCCATACTGGCTTATGTTGATTTATGTACCATGCATACTTTTCAATAAAGTTGGTTTCCAATAAAAAAAAAAGAAATGTCATTTTGTGCAGGGACAGTTCTAAACACGGGAAACACATGCCACTTCACAGGCATACTTTAGACACCCCCCAGGTACGATATTTAAAGAAATATTTCACTTTTTTTTTTTTCACTTTATGCATCATTAAAATGACTGCTTCCGAAAAACGGCAGTTTTTAAAACTTTTTTTTGCATTGATACATGTTCCCTGGGGCAGAACCGGGGTCCCCAAACCCTTTTTAGGACAATAACATGCATATTAGCCGTTATAATTAGCACTTTAGATTTCGAACGTTCGCGTCCATTGTATTTAATAGGGTTCTAAAGTTTGCGCATACTTTCGGTCCGTTCGCAGGTTCTGGTGCGAACCGAACCCGGGGGTGTTCGGCTCATCCCTACTGAGGATAGGATTTTGGCCTTCACCCAGACAGACATCTCTGAGGCCTTGTTACCTGCACAGGCTGAAGTCCCTCCCTCCACTCCCTCTGGTATGCTTTTTATGCCCCTGGCGCTTTGTTTGCAGGTATTGCAGCAGGTACATGCATCAAAACTTTCAGCACATCTGGGATTTAGACAGACTTTTGAGATTATCTCTCGCAAACCTCTGGTGGCCATCGATTACGCAGGATGTGTTAGCCTTCATCCAGGCCTGAGCAGTACCTCTAAGCCCTCCTATCTCCTACCTATACTTAAGCATACATATTTGCCAGCACACCGTGGATCGACAAAACTTTCAACCAAAAAGTTTGAACAAGAAGAGATCACATCACAAAGGTGCAAAGTTTCGGAGCCACGCAGGACCCCTTCATCAGGCAGCACCCACCATTTTATGAGCCATATCTACCAGGAACGTGTGCGATAGGAATGTTGATCAAACTCTTCCTATACCTACCTGTCCCTGGACCCATTTATCTATGGACTTTATTACTGACTTGCCTCTGTCCCAGGTATGTTCCACAATCTGGGTGCTGGTAGACAGGGTCAGTAAAATGGCCCACTTTGTTCCACTTCCAAAACTTCCCTCGGCTAAAGAACTTGCATCTTTATTCATTAAACATGTTTTCAGGCTACATGGGGCACCAATTTAAATTGTCTTAGACCGTGGCTCAGTTTATAGCCCAGTTTTGGAAGGCCCTTTGCTCTCAGCTGGGGATTAAGTTATCGTATTCTTCAACATATCATCCTGAGACAAATGGCCAAGCAGAAAGGACTAATCAGACTTTAGAGAAGATGGTGCGTTGTCCGATGGCCAATAAAGAGATGGAGTGGGTCAATATCCTTCCGTGGGTGGAGTTTGTCTTTAATAATTGTGCCAGCACATCTACAGGGACCTCTCCGTTCTTCTCTGTTTACGGGTTGCATCCTTGTGTGTACACCTTTGATCTTCCACGCTCCGATGTTCCAGATGCTAACACTATGATTAAAAATTTCTCCTAAATCTGGTCCGATGTTAATTGCGCTATTTCTTGCTCTGTGCAGGCTTTTAAGAAAACGGCTGACAAGAGGCACTCAAAGGCACCAGGATATAAAGTTGGTCACAAAGTGTAGCTATCATCTAGGAATCTATCTCTGCATGTTCCATCTAAAAAACTTGACCCAAAATTCATCGGGCCCCACGGCTGGGCTCTTAAAGGGGACGTACCTGTACGTCCTTGTGGTCAGCCGTGCCATTCTGCCGACGTACATCGGCGTGTGGCAGTCCTTAAGTGGTTAAGACCCAGCAAAACTCACCTGACACAGCCTTTACCTGGGAAACAACAGTGATTGGCCAGCTAACCTTTAAATCACTTGTATCAGCACTCTGATCTACCTGTGTATGACCGAGCTTGCCTAGACTACGCTCACTTTGCCTGATTCTACTGTAGTACCTTCATCTGCAGCGGTGAACTACAAGCACCAACCAAAATCTACCTTCATCTGCAGCATTGAACTACAAGGTCCAGCCAACAGCTAACTTTATCTGCAGCAGTGAACTACAAGTCCCAGCTGACCTGCTCTGCTTGGACCTGCTCATGGTATGTGCTCTTGTCCCTTGAACTCTTTTCAGAATCAGCACACCTGAACTGTTACCCGTTATCTGCTCCTAGCCTGACACCCAGAAGAGGAGAATCAGGGCCGCTCTGTACAAAACCATTGCACAAAGTGGGTAATTATGACCTGTTTGTTTTTTTTAATAGTATAATGAAAAAAGGAAAGCGCTAATCTCTGAATGTGCAAACCTGCAAATTTGCACATTCAGGGATTGCCACTTTCCTATTTTTGATATATTGTACGTTTTGATGCAATCAAAAGCAGGACAGCAGCTGTTCTCCCTTTTTTGTATTAATTTTGAATTTCACACAGTGGTACTTAACAAGCCTATAGGTACTTATATAAGATCAGTGGCGCAGTTTTTTTTTTCTTCTAATTCCTTTGTTTTTTTATAAAATGATTCTTTACAATCACTTTAAGTATCATTAGAGGTGCGCTTCTTCACTGGCCTCACGATTCGATTCGATTGTGATTATCAGGTCAATGATTCGATTCGATTCCGCGATGCATCACAATTACAGCGCAAGTGCGCATGGTTTTCACCAAAAAAATTTAAGCAGTCAGGAGAACTCCATTTTTTTTATTATATCTGTTCTTTTTAAAAAAAGACAACACTCCCTGCATGTAGCAAAGTCTAAACAAAGCAGACAACAACTTGTACATAGTACAGGAGATGGTCAGAGAGTGCAGACCTAGTACAGGAGATGATCAGAGACTGCGGAAATGCTACAGATGATCAGCGACTGCGGACATGCTACAGGAGATGGTCAGACTGCGGACATAGTACATGAGATGGTCAGACTGCGGACATGCTACAGGAGATGGTCAGACTGTGGACATGCTACAGGAGATGGTCAGACTGCGGACATGCTACAGGAGATGGTCAGACTGCGGACATGCTACAGGAGATGGTCGGTGACTGCGGACATGCTACAGGAGATGGTCACACTGCGGACATGCTACAGGAGATGGTCACACTGCGGACATGCTACAGGAGATGGTCACACTGCGGACATGCTACAGGAGATGGTCACACTGCGGACATGCTACAGGAGATGGTCGGTGACTGCGGACATGCTACAGGAGATGGTCGGTGACTGCGGACATGCTACAGGAGATGGTCAGACTGCGGACATGCTACAGGAGATGGTCAGACTGCGGACATGCTACAGCAGATGGTCAGACTGCGGACATGCTACAGGAGATGGTCAGACTGCGGACATGGTACAGGAGATGGTCGGTGACTGCGGACATGCTACATGAGATGGTCAGACTGCGGACATGGTACATGAGATGGTCAGACTGCGGACATGGTACATGAGATGGTCAGACTGCGGACATAGTACATGAGATGGTCAGACTGCGGACATAGTACATGAGATGGTCAGTGACTGCACAGTGCACACATGCTACATGAGATGGTCAGTGACTGCAGACATGCTACAGGAGATGGTCAGACTGCGGACATAGTACATGAGATCAGCAGATAAGTATAAAAAAATAATACCTGTTGTGCTGAGATTCAGAATGGTCCCCCCCCCCCCCCGCCGAATTCTGTTCCCCCCTGTCTCTCGGCTACTATCGGAACTCCGCCCCCTCAGCCCTGTACATTGCTGCTTCCTCACGAATTCAAATGCTCCTAATACCGCCCCGCCTCTCCAGCCCTCTGCTCATTAGCATTCGTGAAAAAACAGTAGGCGTGAGCGGCGCTGGAGAGGCGGGGCGGTATTAGAAGAATTTGCATTCGTGAGTACTAGGAGAGAGCGGCAATGTACAGGGCTGAGGGGGGGGGCGGAGTTCCGATAGCCGAGAGACAGAGGGAACAGTGTGTGTGTATACAATACATGCTGCGCTCATGTGACTGCCCTCTCTCCTCTCTGCTTTCACGTCTCTGACGCCAGGAGAGACGTGAGACGTGAAAGCAGAGAGGCGGGCCGGGCAGTCACATGAGCACGTCATAGGAAAAAAAATAAGGCAACAGCTCTCCCGGGAGGAGGGGCGGGGCTAGACATCGCCGTAATCGATTAATAGGTTTCCCTGCATCAGTGCCGCATCGGGGACGCCCGAATCGCGATGCAGCGATTAAATTCCACACCCCTAATGCCCCATACACACGATCGTTTTTCTTGCCATTTTTTTTCTTGCCGTTTTTCACGTCGTTTTTTATCATGTTTCCTCTCAAGCCTGTCTTGCGTACACACGATCATTTAAAAAAACGATCAAGCAAAGCGCAGTGACGTACAACACGTACGACAGCACTATAAAGGGGAAGTTCCGTTCGAATGGCGCCACCCTTCATGTTAGTAAAGTTTGTTGAGCGACGATTCGCTCTTTTCAGTCTCGTGCTTTTCAGTCCGTGACTGCGTGACGAATGTGCTATCTCCATTACGAACGCTAGTTTTACCAGAACGAGCGCTCCTGTCTCATACTTGATTCTGAGCATGCGCGGTTTTTTTCACGTCGTTAAAGCATACACACTATCGTTTTTCACGTCGTTAAAAAAAACGACATGAAAAACGACGTGAAAAAAGAGAGCATGTTCGAAATTTTTAATGGCCGTTTTTCACGTCGTTAAAAATGCTCTGGAGCCTACACACGATCATTTTTAATGGCCATTTTTTTAAATGGCATTTTTAACGGCATGAAAAACGATCGTGTGTATGGGGCATAAGTATCATGGACAAATAAAAAGGAGAAAATATCCTTACTGGGTTCCTACACACACATATACCCCTTTTGACCTGAACACACATTTAAAATGATATTCAGATAATAATATCATAAGGTAAAAGAGTATTTTGCTAAAGGTTACTGTTGAATTATTTGTTCCTTGTAATAGGAATATTTGGAATGCAATATGTTTTTTATGCTTTTGTTTTTTTGAGCAGGGTGAAACTTGTCAGGGGACGCTGGCTGAGGCCACATGCATCTACATACTAATGCACTGGGTTGGTGAGTAGTGCCCTTTCTTCTCTTTGATCAACTTGTTTCAGCCACTAATTTTATGAGCAAGGAAATCTCTTTAATGTTAACTTGTTAAACATAAAAACAATATGAATTTTTAACAAAGATGGTGTATGTAAGTTGGCATACCTAAAAAGTAAAATTTCTTTATTCCACATTATAGTGTACTTCTCAAAACTGATTTGTTTTTTTAGAGAGGGGAAGGCAGGGAGACAGCACGACCACTCTGGTGTAGTAAGTTCCAAGAAGGTTTAATTACAAAGAAAAGTTAAAAATGGATACTCACAAAAGTATAAAAACCACACATACACCCTGTTCCAAATTTATTATGCAAATTCTATTTCAGTGTCACAAAGATTAAATATTTAGTTTTTCAGTTTAACTCATGGATGGCATTGTGTCTCAGGGCTCTTTTGATCCCTGAAAACAATCTCGGACACCTGTGATAATTAGATTGCCGGGTGAGCCCAATTAACGGAAAAACTACTAAACGAGGGTGTTCCACATTATTAAGCAGAGCACCATTTTCAAGCAATATGGGGAAGAAAAAGAATCTCTCTGCTGCCAAAAAGAGTGAAATAGTTCAATGCCTTGGACGAGGTATGAAAACATTAGATATTTCACGAAAACGTAGGTGTGATCATCGCACTATTAAGAGATTTGTGGCTGATTCAGAGCACACACGGGTTTCCTGCAGATAAAGGCACATTGAGGAAGATTTCTGGCAGATCCATGCATCGGATCAAGAGAGCAGCTGCTAAAACACCATTACATAGCAGCAAACAGATATTTGAAGCTGCTGGTGCCTCTGGAGTCCCACGGACATCATGGTGTAGAGTCCTCCAGAGTCTTGCAACTGTGCATAAACCTTCCATTCGGCCACCACTAACCAATGTTCACAAGCAGAAACGGCTGCAATGGGCAGAAAAATACATGAAGACTAATCTTCTAACAGTTCTGTTCACTGATGAGTGCCATGCAACCCTGGATGGTCCAGATGGATTGAGTAGTGAATGGTTGGTGGACGGCCACACTGTTCCAACAAGGCTGCGATGTCAGCAAGGCGTGGTGGAGTCATGTTTTGGGCCGGAATCATGGGAAGAGAGCTGGTCGGCCACTTTAGGGCCCACGAAGGTGTAAAGATGACCTCTGCAAAGTATGTGGAGTTCCTGACTGACCACTTCCTTCCCTGGTACAGAAGGAAGAACTATGCTTTCCGTAATAAAATCATCTTCATACATGACAATGCACCATCTCATGCTGCAAATATAACCCCTGCATCAATGGCTGCTATTGGAATAAAAAGAGAGAAGTCATGGTGTGGCCTCATTCCTCCCCTGACCTCGATCCTATTGAGAACCTTTGGAGCATCCTCACGCAAAAGATCTATGAGGGTGGGAGGCAGTTTACATCCAAATAGCAGCTCTGGGAGGCTATTCTGACATCTTGTAAACAAATTCAAGCAGAAACTGTCCAAAAACTCACAAGTTCAATGGATGCAAGACTTGTGAAGCTGCTATCAAATAAGCGGTCCTATGTTAAAATGTAACGTGACCTGTTAAAATGTTTAAAAAGTTAAAATGTTGTTCAAAGTTTGACTGAAATAGCTTTTGATTTCAGTAAATATGCTGCAAACACAACAAATGACAATTTTTAGTTCTTTACAACCTATAAAGTGTTTTGAAACTTACTGTGCGTAATACTTTGGAACAGTGCATTGTACGTTTTTTACTTTGGGAAAAAAAAAACTGTTATCATTGGGAGGTTTGTTCAATAAAATTTGAATTGTACTCTTAATAGTTGATAACATGAGAATTATGCTGACTGTTGTTTACATCAATTATTTATGTAAACAAAAAAAATATCATTAGCATAATAATTTGGAACAGGGTGTATAGAGTATCTCACAAAAGTAAGTACACCCCTCACATTTTTGTAAATATTTTATTATATCTTTTCATGTGACAACACTGAAGAAATTACACTTTGCTACAAAGTAGTTAGTGTACAGCTTGTATAATGCCGCGTACACACGATCTGAATTTACAACAAATGTTCGATTTCAGCTTTTGGTCGGATATTCCGACCGTGTGTAGGAATTTGGTCGGAATTTACAACAACAAAGGTTTGAGAGCAGGTTCTCAATTTTTCCGACAAGAAAAGTTCTTGTCGGAAATTCCGACTGTGTGTAGCCATTTCCGACGCACAAAGGTGCTGCACATGCTCGGAATCAATTTGACGCATGGTCGGAATCATTGTACTTAATTTTTCTCAGCTCATCGTAGTGTTGTACGTCTCTGCGTTCTTGACCATCGTAATTTCCGAGCAACATTTGTGCGACCATGTGTAGGCAAGACAAGTTTGAGCCAACATCCGTCGGAAAAAAAAACACGGTTTTGATGTCGGAAATTCTGAACGTGTGTACGCGGCATAACAGTGTAAATTTTCTGTCCCCTCAAAATAACTTGACACAAAGCCATTAATGTCTAAACCGCTGGCAACAAAAGTGAGTACACCCCTAAGTGAAAATGTCCAAATTGGGCCCAAAGTGTCAACATTTTGTGTGGCAACCATTATTTTCCAGCGCTCCCTTAACCCTCTTAGGCATGGAGTACACCAGAGCTTGCCACTGGAGTCCTCTTCCACTTCTCCATGATGACATCACAGAGATGGTGGATGTTAGAGAACTTGCGCTCCTCCACCTTCCATTTGAGGATGCCCCACAGATGCTCAATAGGGTTTAGGTCTGGAGACATGCTTGGCCAGTCCATCACCTTTACCCTCAGCTTCTTTAGCAAGGCAGTGGTCATCTTGGAGGTGTTTGGGGTCGTTATCATGTTGGAATATTGCCCTGCGGCCCAGTCTCTGAACGGAGGGGATCATGCTCTGCTTCAGTATGTCACAGTACATGTTGGCATTCATGGTTCCCTCAATGAACTGTAGCTCCCCAGTACCAGCAGCACTCATGCAGGCCCAGACAATGAGACTCCCACCACCATGCTTGACTGTAGGCAAGGCACACTTGTCTTTGTACTCCTCACCTGGTTGCCGCCACACACGCTTAACAACATCTAAACCAAATAAGTTTATCTTGGTCTCGTCAGACCACAGAACATGGTTCCAGTAATCCATGTCCTTAGTTTGCTTGTCTTTAGCAAACTGTTTGCGGGCTTTCTTGTGCGTCATCTTTAGAAGAGGTTTCCTTCTGGGATGACACCCATGCAGACCAATCGGATGCACTGTGCGGCGTATGGTCTGAGCACTGACATGCTGACCCCCCACCCATTCTACCTCTGCAGCAATGCTGGCAGCACTCATACGTCTATTTCCCAAAGACAACCTCTAGATATGACGCTGAGCACGTGCACTCAACTTCTTTGGTCGACCATGGCGAGGCCTGTTCTGAGTGGAACCTGTCCTGTTAAACCGTTGTATGGTCTTGGCCACTGTGCTGCAGCTCAGTTTCAGGGTCTTGGCCATCTTTATGTAGAGCAACAGTTCTTTTTTTCAGATCCTCAGAGAGTTCTTTGCCATGAGGTGCCATGTTGAACCTCCGGTGACCAGTATGTGAGTGAGAGCGATAACACTAAATTTAACACACACCTGCTCCCCATTCACACCTGAGTCCTTGTAACACTAATGAGCCACATGACACCGGGGAGGGAAAATGGCTAATTGGGCCCAATTTGGAAATTTTTACTTAGGGATGTACTCACTTTTGTTGACCAGCGGTTTAGACATTAATGGCTGTGTGTTGAGTTATTTTGAGAGGACAGCAATTTTACACTGTTATACAAGCTGTACACTTACTACTTTACAGTGTAGCAAAGTGTAATTTCTTCAGTGCTGTCACATGAAAAGATATAATAAAATATTTACAAAAATGTGAGGGGTGTACTCATTTTTGTGAAATACTGTATATGAAATGTATGTGTGTAGGAATTTGGTGGGAATTTCCGACCAACAAATGTTTAAGAGCAGGTTCTCAATTTTTCCGACAAGAACTGTTCTTGTCGGAAATTCCGACCATGTGTAGCCATTTCCGACGCACAAAAGTGCTGCGCATGCTCAGAATCAATTTGACGCATGCTCGGAATCATTGTACTTAATTTTTCACGGCTCGCGAAAGAACGCACCGGTGAGCTCAGCAACACCAAAAGACCCGGAAGACCACGGAAAACAACTGTGGTGGATGACCGAAGAATTCTTTCCCTGGTGAAGAAAACACCCTTCACAACAGTTGGCCAGATCAAAAACACTCTCCAGGAGGTAGGTGCATGTGTGTCAAAGTCAACAATCAAGAGAAGACTTAACCAGAGATAATACATAGGGTTCACCACAAGATGTAAACCATTGGTGAGCCTCAAAAACAGGAAGGCCAGATTAGAGTTTGCCAAACAACATCTAAAAAAGCCTTCACAGTTCTGGAACAACATCCTATGGACAGATGAGACCAAGATCAACTTGTACCAGAGTGATGGGAAGAGAATAGTATGGAGAATGAAAGGAACTGCTCATGATTCAAAGCATACCACCTCATCAGTGAAGCAGTAGTGTATTTAGAGTTTGTGCTTCCCTAGGCCTGATTAAACTCATGCACCCCCTAATTTAAATATGACCCTCCCCTTCCTGGTGCGTGCCCAGCGTCACCACGTCACAAGAGGTCCCCGCCCCACGAGTGAGACAGGGGGCGGGCGTCAACCATGGGAAATGATAGCACACGCCCCTGACCCACGTCTATAGGACGTTATAATGTGAGAGGGCTGATACATAGAGAAAACATCTGCCGGAGCAGAGATATATTTAAAAAAACTGATCAAAGGACGCTATAATATGAGAGGACTGGTACATGGAAAAATGTTCTGCCAGAACAGAGAAACATTTAAAAAGCTAATCAGTGGGAAATATTATTGCTCCCAATAATAATAAGAAAAACAGCACAGGGCGACAAAAAGACACTGTCATGCTATCACAGTTGGGAGTATGTAGAAACAGAAAGAAGGCTCAGAATACACCATGAGCCGTCAAAGACAAGCTCAGAAGGGAAAATGCCCTAAGAACAAGCAGGAACTGAAGACAGTTGCATTAGAGGACTGGCAGAGCATCACTAGGAATGAAACCCAGCGTCTGGTGATGTCTATGCGTTCCAGACTTCAGGCTGTAATTGACTGCAAAGGATTTGCAACCAAGTATTAAAAAGTGAAAGTTTGATTTATGATTGTTAATCTGTCCCATTACTTTTGGTCCCTTAACCACTTAAGCCCCGGACCATTTTGTAGCTAAAGGACCAGAGCTGTTTTCAGAATTTTGCACTGCACTGCTTTAACTGGAAATTGTGCGGACATGCAATGTTGTACCGAAACGAAATCTGCGTCCTTTTCTTCCCACAAATAGAGCTTTCTTTTAATGGTATTTGATTGCCTCTGTGATTTTTATTTTTTGCGATATAAACGGAAAAAGACCGAAAATTTTGAAAAAAATGATATTTTCTACTTTTTGTTATAAGAAAAATCGAATAAACTCAATTTTAGTCATACATTTAGGCCAAAATGTATTCAGCCACATGTCTTTAGTAAAAAAAATGTCAATAAGCGTATATTTATTGGTTTGCGCAAAAGTTATAGTGTCTACAAACTAGGGATACCACGTGTGGGACTTTTTGGGAGCCTAGCCGCGTACAGGCCCCCGAAAACCAAGCACCGCCTTCAGGATTTCTAAGGGCGCAAATTTTTGATTTCACTCCTCACTACCTATCACAGTTTCGAAGGCCATAAAATGCCAAAATAGCACAAAACCCCCCCAAATGACCCCATTTTAGAAAGTAGACACCCCAAGGAAATTGCTGAGAGGCCTGTTGAGCCCATTGAATATTTTTTTTTTGTCCCAAGTGATTGAATAATGACAAAAAAAAAAATTGCAAAAAGTTGTCACTAAATGATATATTGCTCACACATGCCATTGTTATATATGGAATTACACCCCAAAATAAATTTTGCTGCTTCTCCTGAGTACGGGGATACCACATGTGTGGGACTTTTTGGGAGCCTAGCCGCGTACGGGACCCCAAAAACCAAGCACCGCCTTCAGGATTTCTAGGCACAAATTTTTGATTTCACTCCTCACTACCTATCACAGTTTCGAAGGCCATAAAATGCCAAAATAGCACAAAACCCCCCCAAATGACTCAATTTTGGAAAGTAGACACCCCAAGCTATTTGCTGAGATGCATGGTGAGTATTTTACAGCTCTCATTTGTTTTTGAAAATGAAGAAAAAAATAAAAAAATTTTTTTTTTTTTTAATTTTCAAAACTTTGTGACAAAAAGCGAGATCTGCAAAATACTCACCATACCTCTCAGCAAATAGCTTGGGGTGTCTACTTTCCAAAATGGGGTCATTTGGGGGGGTTTGTGCCATCTGGGCATTCCATGGCCTCCGAAACTGTGATAGGCAGTGAGAAGTGAAATCAAAAATTTACACCCTTAGAGAGCCTGAAGGCGGTGATTGGTTTTTGGGGTCCCGTACGCGGCTAGGCTCCCAAAAAGTCTCACACATGTGGTATTCCCGTACTCAGGAGAAGCAACAGAATGTATTTTGGGGTGTAATTCCACATATGCCCATGACATGTTTGAGCAATATATCATTTAGTGACAACTTTGTGCAAAAAAAATAAAATAAAAAAATAAATTGTCTATTTTCCGCAACTTGTGTCAACATATAAAATATTCCATGGACTCGACATGCCTCTCAGTATATAGCTTGGGGTGTCTACTTTCCAAAATGGGGTCATTTGGGGGGGTTTTGAACTGTTCTGGCATTTTATACACAACATTAGGACGCTTACATCCACTCTTCTAACCACTTGAAGGCAAAGCCCTTTTTCACACTTTTTGTTTACATGAAAACATATTTTTTTTGCAAGAAAATTATGTTGAACCCCCAAACATTATATATATTTTTAAAGCAAAGGCCCTACAGATTAAAATGGTGGGTGTTGCAAATTTTTTTTCTACACAGTATTTGCGCAGCGATTTTTCAAACGCATTTTTTGGGGAAAAAATACACTTTTTTAATTTTAATGCACTAAAACACACTATATTGCCCAAATGTTTGATGAAATAAAAAAGATGATCTTAGGCCGAGTACATAGATACCAAACACGACAAGCTTTAAAATTTCGCACAAACGCGCATTGGCGACAAACTACATACATTTTTAAAAGCCTTTACAGGTTACGCCGTTAGATTTACAGAGGAGGTCTACTGCTAAAATTACTGCCCTCGATCTGACCTTCGCGGTGATACCTCACATGCATGGTGCAATTTCTGTTTACATATGACGCCAGACCGACGCTTCCAAGATCGGTGTGATAAAATGCTTTCCCAATTTCCCAATGGCGCTTTTTATATCCGGGGGGGGGACATTCCCCCCACTGCTTGTAAAAGCAGTCCAGAGGCTAATTAGCCACTAGGATTGCTTTTACATGAAAGCCGGCCGCTGGCTGAAAAGAATGATACCAAGATGATACCTAAACCCACAGGTATCATTCTGGTATAAACATTCAAAGTCCAGCAACATACCAGTACGTTGCTGGTCCTTGTTGGACATGTATTGTAATCTTTTTTTTCATGCAGCCTGTTGGCTGAACGAAAAAAAAAGATTGATCGGTGGGTATGCCCACCATTAGAATACCGCCCTTCATCCACCCACTTCTAATGATGGGCATACATGCACCATTTATATATGCCGAAGCATGGGGGCATCCTCCCGCAAAAAAGTTATGCCGCACACACATGGTCGGACTTTTCCACGGGCAAGCCTCCGTCGGAATTTCGACCGTATGTACGCGGCATTAGGAGCAAAATCACTCCTCCGCCCCTGCTGCCCCAATGCTTCGGCATATTTGCTTTTTTTTTTAACTGTGGTGGTAAAATCACCTCCTACAGCACTGGAGTCGCAGGGATCAGGCCTGTCTCTGCGAACGCTGCAGTTATGTGTGTTGTGTTTTGTAAGTGACAGTGATCGATCGATACTGCACTTGGGTGGCCTGGGCTGGACGGAGGGGCAAAACGCAGGTGCTAGCAGGTATCTGGGCTGATCCCGCTAACACTGCGTTTTTGGGAACCCTAAACTGCTGGGGATGCTAGTATAGATCTGATATTGATCTGTTCAGATACTATACCACTAAGGGAGGTGTATGCTTCACGTGTTGGTGTTAGCGTTACTGGCACTAACCTGACGCTGCCTGGGGTGTGACGCAGACCCTCTCTGACGCTAAAACCTAATTGATATCACCCGCCGGGCGATCAGGGGGTTAAACCTTTATTGGGTTATATACGGCGGGTGCCCTGACACTATAAAAAGCAAACTAACTAACCAGCGTCACCCGTAACACTTATATGGTGATTACTGGTGAAAGGGTTAACTAGGGGCAATTAGGGGGTTAAAACCTTTATTAGGTAATATATGGGGGTACCTGACGCTATATAAAAACCTGACGGCGAACCTAAAAAAAAATTACTGGCTACCTATCGGCATCACCGACACTAAGACAACGATCATAAAAACGATCGCTTAGCGACAGTGGTGATAGGGGGTGAAAGGGTTACCTGGGGGGCGATCAGGGGGTTAAACCTTTATTAGATAATATATGGGGGTACCTGACGCTATAAAAACCTGCGGCGAACCTAAAAAAAATTACTGGCTACAGATCTGCATCACCGGCGCTAAGACAGCGATCAGAAAAATGATCGCTTAGCGACAGTGGTGATAGGGGGTGAAAGGGTTACCTGGGGGGCGATCAAGGGGGTTAAACCTTTATTAGATAATTTATGGGGGTACCTGACGCTATAAAAACCTGCGGCGAACCTAAAAAAAAAATACTGGCTACTGATCTGCATCACCGACGCTAAGACAGCGATCAGAAAAATGATCGCTTAGCGACGGCGGTGCTAGGGGGTGAAAGGGTTATCTGGGGGGTGATCAAGGGGTTAAACCTTTATTAGGGGGGGTTAGGGGGCTACACTGGACCTAAAACTAAATGTAGTGACACTTTTACAGTCACAAATGTCACTGATTGCAGTGATCAGTAAATAAATGGTCACTGCAATCAGTGACACTGTGACTGGGGGCTGGGGGGGCCTGGGGGGGCGATTTATGTGCCTATGTGTGCTGGTGTTAGTGCACTAACCTTGATGTCTTCTCTTGTACGGCGCTCGGTATATGTGAGCACCACACAAGAGATGACATCACTTCCTCCTGCTTCCTCTGCCTGTGTGTACATTCCACAGACAGAGGGGGCATTTCCATTCGCCGGGAGCGATCGCAGGGGGGGGTGGCCGGAATCGAACGGCCGTCCCCTCATGTCGGATCGCTCCCCAACGAATTCCGACCGCTCACTGTACAGAAGGGGGGTCCGATTGGACCCCCCAACTGTACAAAGGCAATCACGTACACTCTACGTGATTGTGCCTGTCTGTGCCATTGTGCCGACGTATATATACAGTGAGCGGTCGTTAAGTGGTTAAATTATAGGTATTGGAATTTCCTTTCAAATTTGGCTGTTAGTGAATGTAACAAATACAAATTTATCTGAAGTTACGAATTATAGGTGAGTTGGAAGCTCTAGTGCATCAGGAGAGCTATGATGTAATCGGTATTGCTGAAACTTGGATTCATTCCTCACTTGACTGGGCTATTAATATTCCTGGCTATGCACTCTTTCAGATAGACAGGGTAAAAAGGAAAGGTGGACGGGTCTGTCTCTATGTGAGAAGTGATCTCAAAGCGAGTGTGAAAGAGGACCTGGTGGATGGAGAGTGTGATGAGTCTGAAGCATTATGGGTGGAACTGCATATAGATGTGCGTAGTTCAAAGTTGATCATTGGAGTTTGTTATAGACCACCCAATGTTAAAGAGGAGGTGGAGACTCAGCTCCTTGCATGGATGGAAAGGGCTGCAAGGGCTGGGATGCTGATAATAATTGGGGGATTTTAACTACCCAGAAATTGACTGGAGTAATGGCACTGCTGGGACAGTTAAAGGGCAAAAATTTACAAACCTATTACAGGACAATTTTATGGTCCAGTTTATTGAGGCCCCAACTAGGAATGATGCTGTGTTGGACCTGTGTAGCAGTGATCATAACTTGATTTCATTTGATGTTGGCTGTAAGCAAAAATCACATACGGGAAAGATATAAAAACACTTAATTTCAAGAGAGCAAATTTTCCAAGGATGAGGGCTGCTCTCCAGGACTTAGACTGAGAGAGAATATTGGCATCAATGGGCACGGAACAGAAATGGGAATTCTTCAAAAAGACTGTTTGTGAACTCACTGCAAAGTATATTCCCATGGGCAATAGGTTTAAAAGGCTAAAAATAAAACCTATGTGGCTCACGGCCAAAGTTAAAAAAGCTATAAACTATAAGAAAAGAGCTTTTAAAAAAATATAAAAATGAGGGAACACTAGTGTCATTTAAATGTTACAAAGAATATAACAGAATATGTAAAAAGGAAATCAATGGTGCAAAAATTCAAAACGAACAACCGATTGCAAAAGATAGTAGGACAAACCCCAAATATATTAATAGTAAAAAGGTCAAGTCTGAGCATGTAGGCCCTTTACAAAATAATCTAGAGTGGGTGACTGGGGACAAAGAGAAGGCTAATTTATTAAATACTTTCTTTAGCTTTGTGTATACAAAGGAGCATGGGGGAGTTCATGTTCATAATGGGGGTGGTAGTGACACAGCCCCAAATCCACAATGGCTCAAAAGTGATAAGGTCCAGAAATATTTAGACAGAATAAAGGTGGATAAAGCACCTGGACCAGATGGCATACACCCACGGATCCTAAAAGAATTGAGCTCTGTAATTTCAAAGCCATTGTATCTAATTTTTAGGGACTCATTAATGACAGGAATAGTACCACTGAATTGGCGCAGGGTGAACCTGGTGCCAATATTTAAAAAGGGAACAAAGTCTTTACCAAGTAACTATAGACCTGTTAGTTTAACTTCTATAGTTGGGAAGATACTGGAGAGTAGTGATGAGCCGAACACCCCCGGGTTCGGTTCGCACCAGAACCCGCGAACGGACCGAAAGTTCGTACGAACATTAGAACCCTATTAAATACAATGGATGCGAACGTTCGAATTCTAAAGTGCTAATTATAACAACTATTATGCATGTTATTGTCCTAAAAAGGGTTTGGGAACCCGGGTTCTGCACCAGGGGACATGTATCAATGCAAAAAGAAGTTTTAAAAACGGTCGTTTTTCGGGAGCAGTCATTTTAATGATGCATAAAGTGAAAAAAAAAAAGTCAAATATTCCTTTAAATATCGTACCTGGGGGGTGTCTAAAGTATGCCTGTGAAGTGCCACGTGTTTCCCGTGTTTAGAACTGTCCCTGCACAAAATGACACTTCTAAAGGAAAAAAAAGCCATTTAAAACTGCTTGCGGCTTTAATGTAATGTCTGGTCCCGGTAATATGGATGAAATTCTTTAAGAAAAATGGCATAGCTACCCCATGACCCCCCCCCCCCTACCCCAGCCCATTACCAGCCCCTTTGGGTCTTGTATGGATATTAAGGGGAACCCCGCACATAAAATAAAAAAGGCCCTATATACTCTGAACAGCCGTATACAGGCGGTGCATACAAGACAGGGACTGTAGGTTTGTTCTTATGTAGAATCTGTTTGTAATTTTGAACAGGTACATTGTTGAAGTGTAGCTCCAGACCAAAAATCTATTTTTAAACTTTTTGGAAAACATAGGTAAGGGTTATCACCCCTGTAACATTTGTTTTGCTGTCTGTGCCCCTGTTCAGAACATTTCACCTCACTTTCCGTCCCAATGACAACTGTTTTTGAAATGTGGTGTTTTTCTTGAAACAAGGATTGCTGATAAAGCATCAGTACAGAGGAGACACCTTTCTCCCATATTTATTCTTACAGGAGAGAATTTTCCTTCCTAGTGGTAGATTTCCTCTCACTTCCTGTTGTCTTCTTGCGTTTGCAAGTAGGAGTCGTTTGTAAGTTGGATGTTTGAAAGTAGGGACCTGCCGTATATACTCTGCAGAAAAAGGCCCCTTAGTTGTTGGTGTTGGCACAACACTGTAAGCACTCACAGTTACTCTTGGTTGGTGCTGGAACGCCCTGCTGTCAACTATTATATCAGGAATTTTAATTACATATAATTGTTGAACAGTGGTAGTAAAAATTGGGCCTTTGATGGTGGTGCTGGTGCCACAACACTGTAAGCCCTGACAGTTACTCTTGGTGGGTGCAGCAATGGGCCCTGCTGTGAATTATTAGATCAAGAATTGTAATTGCATGCCCCTGTTGAACAGGGGCTGAAAAATTGGGCCTTTCGTGGTGGTGGTGGTGGTGTTGCCACAACACTGTAAGCCCTCAGAGTTACTCTTGGTGGGTGCAGGAATGGGCCCTGCTGTGAATTATTAGATCAAGAATTGTAATTACATGCCCCTTTTGAACAGGGGCTGAAAAATTGGGCCTTTCGTGGTGGTGGTGGTGGTGGCGTTGCCACAACACTGTAAGCCCTCAGAGTTACTCTTGGTGGGTGCAGGAATGGGCCCTGCTGTGAATTATTAGATCAAGAATTGTAATTACATGCCCCTTTTGAACAGGGGCTGAAAAATTGGGCCTTTCGTGGTGGTGGTGGTGGTGGCGTTGCCACAACACTGTAAGCCCTCAGAGTTACTCTTGGTGGGTGCAGCAATGGGCCCTGCTGTGAATTATTAGATCAAGAATTGTAATTGCATGCCCCTGTTGAACAGGGGCTGAAAAATTGGGCCTTAGGCACTGGTGGCACAACACTACAACCCCTCACAGATACTGTACTTGGAGCACAGCAATGAGCCCTGTTGCAAAGTATTGCTTCAAAAATTGTAATGACACGCCCCTGTTAAACAGGGGCTGAAAAATTGGGCCTTAGGCACTGGTGCCACAACACTCCAACCCCTCACAGATACTGTACTTGGAGCACAGCAATGAGCCCTATGGCAAATTATTGCTAAAAAAATTGTAATTACACGCCCCTGTAAAACAGGGGCTGAAAAATTGGGCCTTAGCCACTGGTGGCGGCACCCATAAACAAAAATGATCTTCCAAGCTATCATCATCAATCGTATCATTGAGGACTCGGAGGAGGAGGATAGCCAGTCAACATAACAGCACAGGCACTCAGCATCAGCATCAGTCTTGAAGGGATGTGACATGTTAAAATCAATTAGTCTGTTATATCAGCATCAGGTGTGTGGTAGCTGGTGGTGATCCAAGACTGGTTCATCTTGATGAAAGTCAGTCGATCAACCGAGTCGGTGGACAGGCGCACCCTGTGATCCGTGACAAATCCTCCAGCAGCACTGAATGTGCGTTCCGAAAGAACGCTGGATGCAGGACAGGCCAGTAGCTCAATTGCATACTGTGCAAGCTCTGGCCAGTGATCCATCCTCAAGACCCAGTAAGCCAGAGGATTTTCGGTGGGGAAGGTGTCCAAGTCTGACCTTGCCCCTAGATATTCCTGCACCATGTTTATCAGACGCTGGCGATGGTTGCTGGAACCGATCATACTTTGGGGCTGCGGACTAAAGAATTGTCTGAACGCATCGGTCAGACGGCCACCTTCCCCACCGCTCCTTCTTTGACTGGCCGAAGCCTCAGCAACTCGTTGTCCAGGACCAGGAGTTTGTAACCTCCCAGTCTCTGGGAACGCGTTGCACAGACCTTTCTGCAAGGCCTCCCGGAGTTGTCTCATCCTCTGCTCCCTCTGCGACGGTAACATAAGGTCCGCAACCTTACCCTTGTACCGTGGATCAAGGAGAGTGGCCAGCCAGTAATGGTCCCTCTCCTTGATCCGAAGAATACGAGGATCCTTCCGCAGACTTTGCAGGATCAGGGAGGCCATGCAGCGTAGGTTTGCTGAGGCATTCGCTCCGGAGTCCTCTGGGTCACTAAGGACGACATGATCCGCAGCCACCTCCTCCCAGCCACGTACAAGTCCACTGGTTTCTTGGGACTGTAAATCATCCCTAAAAGACTGCTGCTGATGATGCTGAGTGCCAGCCTCCACCTCCATGCTGACACAATCCTCCTCCTCCTCCTCCTCCTCCTCCTCCTCCTCTTCCTGTGCGATGGGTGGGACAGAAGGAACACTGTCTGGGTAAAGGGGGCCTTGAGAGGCAAGGAAGTCCTCCTCTTCCTGCCTCTGTTCTGCCTCAAGTGCCCTGTCCATTATTCCACGCAGCGTGTGCTCCAACAGGTGGACAAGAGGTACAGTGTCACTGATGCATGCACTGTCACTGCTCACCATCCTCGTGGCCTCCTCAAATGGTGCCAGGACAGTGCATGCATCCCTGATCATGCCCCACTGGCGTGGAGAAAAAAAAACAAGCTCCCCTGACCCTGTCCTGGTGCCGTAGTCGCACAGGTACTCATTGATGGCCCTCTGCTGCGTGTGCAGCCGCTGCAGCATGGCCAACGTTGAGTTCCACCTGGTGGGCATGTCACATATAAGGCGGTTCTTGGGCAGGTTCAACTCCTTTTGCAGCTCAGCCAGGCGAGCACTGGCATTATAAGATCTGCGGAAATGCACACAGACTTTCCTGGCCTGCCTCAGGACATCCTGTAAGCCCGGGTACCTGCCCAAGAACCGCTGCACCACCAGGTTAAGGACGTGAGCCACACAGGGCACATGGGTCAGTTGTCCCTGTCGGAGGGCGGAGAGGAGGTTGGTGCCATTGTCGCAAACCACCATTCCTGGCTTAAGCTGGCGTGGCGTCAACCACCTCTCGGCCTGGCCCTGCAGAGCAGACAGGACCTCTGCCCCAGTGTGGCTTCTGTCCCCCAAACACACCAGCGCAAGCACGGCATGGCATCTTTTTGCCTGCGTACTTGCGTAGCCCCGTGAACGGCTACGGAGCACCGCTGGTTCATAGGACAAACCACAGGAAGAGGCCATGGAGGAAGAAGAAGAGGAGGGGGTGGAGGAGAGAGGTGTGTCACAACCAGTAGTAGCATTTTGGAGGCGTGGCGGTGGAACAACCTCCAACACTACTGCACCTTGTCCTGCATCCTTCCCAGCTGCCAAAAGAGTGACCCAATGGGCCGTGAAAGAAAGGTAACGTCCCTGTCCATGCCTGCTGGACCATGAGTCAGCGGTAATATGCACCTTACCGCTGACCGCCCTGTCCAGTGAGGCCAAGACATTGCCTTCCACATGCCGGTAGAGAGCCGGAATAGCCTTCCGTGAGAAAAAGTGGCGTTTGGGAACCTGCCACTGAGGAACCGCACATTGCACAAACTCACGGAAGGGGGCAGAGTCTACCAACTGAAAAGGCAGCAGTTGAAGTGCTAGCAATTTAGCCAAGCTAGCATTCAACCGCTGGGCATGTGGATGGCTGGGAGTGAACTTCTTTCGACGGTCCAGCAGCTGGGGCAGGGAAATTTGCCTGCTAGAATCGGACGTCGGTGTACTGCTAGCAGAGTGGCCGCAAGTACTTGGCTGTGACACACCTAATTCTACACCTTCATTCCTCTCAGTGCATGTTTCAGAGAGGACTGAAGTTATAGTGGGGTTGGAGATCCCAGCTGATGCGGTGCAAGGAGAGGTCCGCTTTGTTCTTTGGTGTGGGTCTTTGAGGTAGGCTTGCCAACGAGCTGCATGGCAGGTCAACATATGTCTGGTCAGGCATGTGGTACCCAAGCGGCTGATGTTTTGGCCACGCGATATACGCTTGAGACATATGTTGCAAACAGCAGCTGTGCGATCTGATGCACTAGCCTCAAAAAAGGCCCACACCAAAGAACTTTTTGAATGACGGGCAGAGGCAGCGCCCTGCACAGGCGGAGCTCTGCGGTGTGATTCCGTCGGTGTACTGCCCTTACGCTGGCCACCAAAGGGCATCCTGCCTCGTTGGAGATGTGCCTCCTCCTCATCCTCCTCCTCCTCCTCTCTCCTATTAGGCACCCACGTGGAGTCAGTGACCTCATCATCCCCTCCCTCCTCATCACTGGAGCCAATCTGGCAGTATGCTGCAGCTGCTGGAACATGACTGCCAGATTGGTGTCCTTCTTGAGCATCCCCTCTGTCTGCTCTCACGCTACTGCCTTCCTGTAGCTGGGTTTCATCATCAGACCCTTCGAAACGCTGGGCATCCTCCTGGAGCATGTACCCAACACTGTGCTCAAACAGTTCGGGGGACTCCTCAGGAGGAGGACATGGTGGGTCTAGGGAAGGAGTGACTGATGATGAGTCTGACATTGATACCAGGGAAGAGGACGCTTTGGCAGCTGCTTTTCCAGTACCCTGAGCCTGGGTGAGAGAGGATGAGGAGGAGGAGGAGGGCTTGGTCATCCACTCTACCAAGTCTTCGGCATGATGTGGCTCAACCTGTCCAGCTGCCGAAAAGAAGGACAAGCGTGTCCCATGGCCATGTGCTGATGACAATGCACCGCGTCCACGACCAGCACTGTTGCCCCCAGACACAGAGCCTGCTTGCCCTCTTTTATTGCCTCCTGACTGTCTGCCTCTCCTTGTTTGCCTTCCAGACATTCTAATAGATGGCCTGCAGGGAGATGGGAAAAAAGCAATAAGGGCTACCTTCAGGTGTCCTTCTCTGTCCCTTTACTTAAGGATTTCTAAATATGGTTGAGGATGATTGCTTTTGCACAGAATAGCACAACGACAATTTCCCTGACTGTCCAAAAAAACAAGGATTTCAAAGATGGTTGATGAGGAATGCTTTAGCACACTATAGCACAAGGAGAATTTCCCTCACTTTCCTTCTTTGTCCCTAGAAACAAGGATTATCACAGTGAAAGAAACTGACACTCTCCCAACCTAGAGTTTTCTGTCCCTAGAAAAAATGTTTTTTTAAAGCACACTATAGCACAAGGAGAATTCCCTCACTGTCCTTCCCTGTCCCTAGAAACAAGGATTCGCACAGTAAAACACACTGACACTCTCCCTACCTATAGTTTTCTGTCCCTAGAAAAAATGTTTTTTTAAAGCACACTATAGCACAAGGAGAATTTCCCTCACTTTCCTTCTTTGTCCCTAGAAACAAGGATTATCACAGTGAAAGAAACTGACACTCTCCCTACCTAGAGTTTTATCTCCCTAGAAAAAAAGTTTTTTTAAAGCACACTATAGCACAAGGAGAATTCCCTCACTGTCCTTCCCTGTCCCTAGAAACAAGGATTCGCACAGTAAAACACACTGACACTCTCCCTACCTATAGTTTTCTGTCCCTAGAAATTTTTTTTTTTAAAGCACACTATAGCACAAGGAGAATTTCCCTCACTTTCCTTCTTTGTCCCTAGAAACAAGGATTATCACAGTGAAAGAAACTGACACTCTCCCTACCTAGAGTTTTCTGTCCCTAGAAAAAATGTTTTTTTTAAAGCACACTATAGCACAAGGAGAATTCCCTCACTGTCCTTCCCTGTCCCTAGAAACAAGGATTTGCACAGTAAAACACACTGACACTCTCCCTACCTATAGTTTTCTGTCCCTAGAAAAAATGTTTTTTTAAAGCACACTATAGCACAAGGAGAATTTCCCTCACTTTCCTTCTTTGTCCCTAGAAACAAGGATTATCACAGTGAAAGAAACTGACACTCTCCCTACCTAGAGTTTTCTGTCCCTAGAAAAAATGTTTTTTTAAAGCACACTATAGCACAAGGAGAATTCCCTCACTGTCCTTCCCTGTCCCTAGAAACAAGGATTTGCACAGTAAAACACACTGACACTCTCCCTACCTATAGTTTTCTGTCCCTAGAAATTGTTTTTTTTAAAGCACACTATAGCACAAGGAGAATTCCCTCACTGTCCTTCCCTGTCCCTAGAAACAAGGATTCACACAGTAAAACACACTGACACTCTCCCTACCTAGAGTTTTCTGTCCCTAGAAAAAATGTTTTTTTAAAGCACACTATAGCACAAGGAGAATTTCCCTCACTTTCCTTCTTTGTCCCTAGAAACAAGGATTATCACAGTGAAAGAAACTGACACTCTCCCTACCTAGAGTTTTCTGTCCCTAGAAAAAATGTTTTTTTAAAGCACACTATAGCACAAGGAGAATTCCCTCACTGTCCTTCCCTGTCCCTAGAAACAAGGATTCGCACAGTAAAACACACTGACACTCTCCCTACCTATAGTTTTCTGTCCCTAGAAAAAATGTTTTTTTAAAGCACACTATAGCACAAGGAGAATTTCCCTCACTTTCCTTCTTTGTCCCTAGAAACAAGGATTATCACAGTGAAAGAAACTGACACTCTCCCTACCTAGAGTTTTCTGTCCCTAGAAAAAATGTTTTTTTAAAGCACACTATAGCACAAGGAGAATTCCCTCACTGTCCTTCCCTGTCCCTAGAAACAAGGATTCGCACAGTAAAACACACTGACACTCTCCCTACCTATAGTTTTCTGTCCCTAGAAAAAATGTTTTTTTTAAAGCACACTATAGCACAAGGAGAATTTCCCTCACTTTCCTTCTTTGTCCCTAGAAACAAGGATTATCACAGTGAAAGAAACTGACACTCTCCCTACCTAGAGTTTTCTGTCCCTAGAAAAAATGTTTTTTTAAAGCACACTATAGCACAAGGAGAATTCCCTCACTGTCCTTCCCTGTCCCTAGAAACAAGGATTCGCACAGTAAAACACACTGACACTCTCCCTACCTATAGTTTTCTGTCCCTAGAAAAAATGTTTTTTTAAAGCACACTATAGCACAAGGAGAATTTCCCTCACTTTCCTTCTTTGTCCCTAGAAACAAGGATTATCACAGTGAAAGAAACTGACACTCTTCCTACCTATAGTTTTCTGTCCCTAGAATTTTTTTTTTTTTAAAGCACACTATAGCACAAGGAGAATTCCCTCACTGTCCTTCCCTGTCCCTAGAAACAAGGATTCGCACAGTAAAAGACACTGACACTCTCCCTACCTATAGTTTTCTGTCCCTAGAAAAAATGTTTTTTTAAAGCACACTATAGCACAAGGAGAATTTCCCTCACTTTCCTTCTTTGTCCCTAGAAACAAGGATTATCACAGTGAAAGAAACTGACACTCTCCCTACCTAGAGTTTTCTGTCCCTAGAAAAAATGTTTTTTTAAAGCACACTATAGCACAAGGAGAATTCCCTCACTGTCCTTCCCTGTCCCTAGAAACAAGGATTCGCACAGTAAAACACACTGACACTCTCCCTACCTATAGTTTTCTGTCCCTAGAAAAAATGTTTTTTTAAAGCACACTATAGCACAAGGAGAATTTCCCTCACTTTCCTTCTTTGTCCCTAGAAACAAGGATTATCACAGTGAAAGAAACTGACACTCTCCCTACCTAGAGTTTTCTGTCCCTAGAAAAAATGTTTTTTTAAAGCACACTATAGCACAAGGAGAATTCCCTCACTGTCCTTCCCTGTCCCTAGAAACAAGGATTCGCACAGTAAAACACACTGACACTCTCCCTACCTATAGTTTTCTGTCCCTAGAAAAAATGTTTTTTTAAAGTACACTATAGCACAAGGAGAATTTCCCTCACTTTCCTTCTTTGTCCCTAGAAACAAGGATTATCACAGTGAAAGAAACTGACACTCTCCCTACCTAGAGTTTTCTGTCCCTAGAAAAAATGTTTTTTTAAAGCACACTATAGCACATGGAGAATTCCCTCACTGTCCTTCCCTGTCCCTAGAAACAATGATTCGCACAGTAAAACACACTGACACTCTCCCTACCTATAGTTTTCTGTCCCTAGAAATTTTTTTTTTTTAAAGCACACTATAGCACAAGGAGAATTTCCCTCACTTTCCTTCTTTGTCCCTAGAAACAAGGATTATCACAGTGAAAGAAACTGACACTCTCCCTACCTAGAGTTTTCTGTCCCTAGAAAAAATGTTTTTTTAAAGCACACTATAGCACAAGGAGAATTCCCTCACTGTCCTTCCCTGTCCCTAGAAACAAGGATTCGCACAGTAAAAGACACTGACACTCTCCCTACCTATAGTTTTCTGTCCCTAGAAAAAATGTTTTTTTAAAGCACACTATAGCACAAGGAGAATTTCCCTCACTTTCCTTCTTTGTCCCTAGAAACAAGGATTATCACAGTGAAAGAAACTGACACTCTCCCTACCTAGAGTTTTCTGTCCCTAGAAAAAATGTTTTTTTAAAGCACACTATAGCACAAGGAGAATTCCCTCACTGTCCTTCCCTGTCCCTAGAAACAAGGATTCGCACAGTAAAACACACTGACACTCTCCCTACTGTGAGGGGGTTAGCTCGGCAGCGGGTGTGTGTGACCCCCGGGATGGGCTCCCCACACAAAACAGGCCCAGCAAACGGAGGTTGTGGTTTTCAAAATCAAAAAAGGTGCGGTTTATTTTCTATTTACAGTGACAAAACACAGCAAAGCAAAAAAAACATAACCAAAAATAAATCCTGGTCAAGTTGACCTCTGACTAAACATACAGGTTTCCTAACTAACAACTGGGATCAGCCTAGTGCTGTCCTAGTCCCTAAGTCCCTGGTTTAGTAAAAGTCCAAACAAATAGCCACACAGGCTTTGCCTCACCGCACAGGGGTTCACTCTCCCTAGACAGTCCACACAGGTCTGGTTCCAGGCATGAGCTAACATCTAATGAAGCTGGGAGTTCTTATAGAGGCCTAAATGAGCTGACAAGCTTCAGCTGGTCTCATCAACTCCCTGTCTGCACGACGCCCAGCCCTCTCCCTAGAGGTATGAGTCATCCATGAGCCCACTAGCCTTATACAACTCTCCACCTAGTTGTATAAGTCGGCGTAAAGCCTGAATCTGGGCAAAATATATCTACCCCCCTGGATGCAACCAGGTGACTTTACCTTCCTGCTGTCACATACCCCCCCCCCTCTTGTTTTAACCTCGGGGTTGGAACACCAGCAATCAGGCATTCATGTACTCGAGACAAAGCATCCACATTCCCCATTTGAACGCCAGGGCGATGCTTTACTGTGAAGTTGAATTCCTGGAGGGCCAGGAACCACCTATTCACTCTTCTATTTGTTTCCTTGTTTTGAGCCATCCACTTTAACGGAGCGTGATCCGTAACCATGTCAAAGTGCCTACCTAGCAGGTAGTACCGAAGGGAATCTAGAGCCCACTTCACCGCTAAACACTCCTTTTCAACGGTGGCGTAATTTACCTCATGGGACTTCAACTTCCTGCTGAGGTAAATGACTGGGTGCTCTTCCCCGTTCCAGACCTGGGACAATACTGCTCCTAACCCCACATCTGACGCATCACTTTGTACGACAAAGTCTTTAGAGAAGTCGGGTGAGTACAACACTGGCTGGCTACATAAGGCTTGTTTCAAGAATTGGAATGCTGCCTCAGCCTCGGGGGTCCATTTAATCATGACCGACCCTTTCCCCTTCGTCAGGTTGGTTAGGGGCACAGCCTTAGAAGCAAAGTGGGGAATGAATCGCCGATAATACCCAGCGATTCCCAGAAAGGCTCGTACCTGCTTCTTGCTGTTGGGACGTGGCCAACTCTGGATGGCCTCGACTTTGTTGAGTTGGGGTTTTATTACTCCCCTCCCAATGGTGTACCCAAGATATTTGGCCTCCTCCTGCCCAATGGTACACTTCTTGGGGTTAGCCGTAAACCCCGCTTCCCGAACAGAGTCCAGGACTGCTTGCACTTTTGGCAGATGTGAGGCCCAATCTGTGCTATGGACAATTACGTCATCCAGGTAAGCCGCAGCATACTTCCGATGGGGCCTCAGCATCTGGTCCATTTTCCGCTGGAATGTGGCCGGCGCATTCTGTAACCCGAACGGCATTCTTTTATATTGGAACGCCCCGTCTGGGGTTACAAATGCGGTTTTCTCTTTGGTCGACTTGGCCAGGGGGATTTGCCAATACCCTTTTGTGCGGTCAAGAGTCGTCATGTATCGGGCTGTTCCCAGCCGGTCGATCAACTCATCTATACGTGGCATGGGGTAGGTGTCAAATTTTGTAACTTTGTTCAACTGACGAAAATCGTTACAAAATCGCCAGCTCCCATCCGGTTTAGGCACCAACACGATGGGACTAGACCAATCACTTTGGGACTCCTCTATCACCCCTAAGTTCAGCATTTTCTGTACTTCCTCCCGTATTGCCTCCCGTCGAGCCTCTGGGATCCGATAGGGTTTTAACTTCACCCTTTCACCGGGCGGGGTAATGATGTCATGCTCTACCCCAGATGTTTGTCCCGGCAGCTCAGAGAATACCTCCTTGTTGCGAAGCACAAACTCCTTAACCTCCTGTTGTTGGGGTTGTGACAAGGTGGCTGCTATTCCAACCTCAGGAATCACGCAACCAGTTTGAGCTGGTGACCAAGTGTCTGCGACTAGGGACTCTCTATCCCTCCAGGCTTTCAACAGATTAACGTGATAGATCTGTTCGGGCTTTCGCCTTCCTGGTTGTCTGACCTTGTAATTCACTTCGCTCACTTTTTCCATTATCTCGTAGGGGCCTTGCCATTTGGCAAGGAATTTACTTTCAACCGTAGGGACAAGTACCAATATCCTATCCCCCGGGGAAAAGGTACGGGTCTTGGCTCCACGGTTGTACACTCTCTGCTGTGCCAACTGCGCTTGGGCCAAATGTTCCTTCACGATGGGCATTACCTGTGCAATTCGATCTTGCATCAGGGCGACATGCTCAATCACACTCCTGTGGGGAGAACTCTCACTTTCCCAAGTTTCCTTGGCAATATCCAACAGCCCTCTTGGGTGTCTCCCATACAGTAACTCAAAGGGGGAGAATCCCGTAGAGGATTGGGGCACCTCCCTAATAGCAAACATCAAATAAGGAAGTAAACAGTCCCAATCCTTTCCATCTCTATCCACCACTTTCTTCAACATTTGTTTTAGGGTTTTGTTGAATCTTTCAACCAGCCCATCGGTTTGGGGGTGATACACAGACGTACGCAATTGCGTCACTTTGAACAATTTACACAGCTCTTTCATAACCCGGGACATAAAGGGTGTACCTTGGTCCGTAAGCAGTTCTTTACAAATACCCACCCGGCTAAAAACAAGAGATAGCTCTTTGGCTATGGTTTTGGCCGAGGTATTTCGGAGAGGGATCGCTTCTGGATAACGGGTGGCATAGTCCATTATAACTAATATGTACTGGTGCCCCCTAGCGGACTTGATTATAGGACCTACCAAATCCATGGCGATCCTCTCAAACGGGACCTCAATGATGGGTAGAGGGACCAGCGGGCTACGGAAATGTGGCATCGGGGCCAACCTCTGACACACAGGGCAGGAGGAACAATAATTTTCGACGTCCTTCATCACCCCCGGCCAATAGAATCTCTGTAATACCCTCTCTCGGGTTTTCTCTGTCCCCAGATGACCTCCAAGAATGTGCCCATGGGCCAACTCCAACACCAACTTCCTGTAAGGTTTGGGCACCACAAGCTGCTCAACGGTTTCTTCTGCCCTTTTTGCCACCCGATACAGTAGGTCCTTCTCTACGCTGAAGTATGGGTAAGTGCAGGTATTATCTGGGTTCACTAACTCACCATCTATTTTCACTACGTTTTCCCGTGCCTTTATTAGGGCGGGGTCTTTCAACTGTTCTGTGGCAAAGTTTTCCCTGTGAACCTCAAGATCAGAAAACTCCACAGACGGTAGGTTTTCGTCTGAGGAGGTGGGCTCCTCTCCAGTTTCTTGAGTCTCCCCTGCCAATACTGATAAGGGAAATTCCGGAGAGTCCTCACCACTCTCAGGGGAGTTCTGGCTATCACATTCCTGGTACATAGGGGCACCAGTGAGGGGCTCAGGATCATCCCACAGTTCCCAGAACTTCGGAAAATCCCTTCCCACAATGGCGTCATGCGGTAACTGAGATACTAAGCCCACTGGATGAGAGAGGGTACCTTTGGGGGTCTCGAAACACACTGTAGTCACTGGATACTCTCGGGTGTCCCCATGCACACAAATAACAGCTACCTTGCTATTCCCAGAGACCTCTGTTTTAACTAACTCAGCCTTTATCAGGGTCACAAGGCTACCTGAATCCAGCAATACCACAACATTTCTACCATTAACACACATTTTGCATAAATGTTTCTCAGTTCCTCGAATGGCAGTGCATGCGACTGTCGCACACAGCGACTGACGTCTGCCCGTCAGAAAGTCACACTGCATGGGTTCCTCCACAACCGGGCAATTGGCTGCAATATGTCCCGCTTGCCGGCAGCGGTAGCAAACGATCCTTCTTGCCGCCTCTTGAGCCGCTGATTTCCCAGGCTGTTCTCGCCAAACTTGGGGTAGAGCTCCCACCCTCTCACTCTCTCCACCCTCACCCCTTGGAATCCTCTTATCCGCCCCTGGGGATGGTCTGGTCTTAGGGTGGAAAGTCCGAGTGTCTCTGGAAGAGGCCGTCAGGTTCTCTGTAGCCAAGTATTTCTCCACACGATCCACAAGACCATCGGCCGTCTCTGGGTCTCCATGGCTTACCCACTTTTGGATGGCAGTAGGAAGAGCTCTCAAAAACCGATCCATTACAACACGTTCCACAATCTTTGGTGCGGACAAAGTCTCTGGCTGTAGCCACTTTCTGCTCAGGTGAATGAGATCATACATTTGAGACCTGGGGGGTTTTCCAAGCTGGAAAGTCCAGTTATGCACACGCTGAGCCCGGACAGCCTGGGTGACACCCAGCCTTGCCAATATTTCAGCTTTTAGCATCACATAGTCTTTTGCTTGGTTAGGCTCTAGGTCATAGTAAGCTTTCTGCGATTCACCAGTTAACAGAGGAGCCACCAGTCCAGCCCACTGCTCCTCAGGCCACTTTTCTCTTTCAGCGGTCCTTTCAAATGTGGTCAAAAATACCTCTGGATCATCCTCTCCAGTCATTTTTGTCAATAAACGACTCACCCCAAAGGACGCGGTATTAGTGGGACGGCTTTCCTCACTGGTCTGCGGACGTTGCTGCATTACTGCTTCCATCTGTTGTTGTAGTCTCTGCTCTTGCTTCTGCAACAGGTCTATGAAGCGGGCCTCAGATTGCTGCTGGGCTCGTTGCTGAGCCTCCAGACTCTGTTGCAAAGTTGCGTTTGTCTGCTGCTGGGCTGCAAGGCTCCTTTGCAAACCTGCATTTGTCTGCTGTTGATTGGCATTTGCTAGAGCCAGCTGCTTCAGTATCTCCTCCATGCTGGCTTAAAAAAAACTGCCACTGGTTCTCCACCAACTGTGAGGGGGTTAGCTCGGCAGCGGGTGTGTGTGACCCCCGGGATGGGCTCCCCACACAAAACAGGCCCAGCAAACGGAGGTTGTGGTTTTCAAAATCAAAAAAGGTGCGGTTTATTTTCTATTTACAGTGACAAAACACAGCAAAGCAAAAAAAACATAACCAAAAATAAATCCTGGTCAAGTTGACCTCTGACTAAACATACAGGTTTCCTAACTAACAACTGGGATCAGCCTAGTGCTGTCCTAGTCCCTAAGTCCCTGGTTTAGTAAAAGTCCAAACAAATAGCCACACAGGCTTTGCCTCACCGCACAGGGGTTCACTCTCCCTAGACAGTCCACACAGGTCTGGTTCCAGGCATGAGCTAACATCTAATGAAGCTGGGAGTTCTTATAGAGGCCTAAATGAGCTGACAAGCTTCAGCTGGTCTCATCAACTCCCTGTCTGCACGACGCCCAGCCCTCTCCCTAGAGGTATGAGTCATCCATGAGCCCACTAGCCTTATACAACTCTCCACCTAGTTGTATAAGTCGGCGTAAAGCCTGAATCTGGGCGAAATATATCTACCCCCCTGGATGCAACCAGGTGACTTTACCTTCCTGCTGTCACACTACCTATAGTTTTCTGTCCCTAGAAAAAATGTTTTTTTAAAGCACACTATAGCACAAGGAGAATTTCCCTCACTTTCCTTCTTTGTCCCTAGAAACAAGGATTATCACAGTGAAAGAAACTGACACTCTCCCTACCTAGAGTTTTCTGTCCCTAGAAAAAATGTTTTTTTAAAGCACACTATAGCACAAGGAGAATTCCCTCACTGTCCTTCCCTGTCCCTAGAAACAAGGATTCACACAGTAAAACACACTGACACTCTCCCTACCTATAGTTTTCTGTCCCTAGAAAAAATGTTTTTTTAAAGCACACTATAGCACAAGGAGAATTTCCCTCACTTTCCTTCTTTGTCCCTAGAAACAAGGATTATCACAGTGAAAGAAACTGACACTCTCCCTACCTAGAGTTTTCTGTCCCTAGAAAAAATGTTTTTTTAAAGCACACTATAGCACAAGGAGAATTCCCTCCCTGTCCTTCCCTGTCCCTAGAAACAAGGATTCGCACAGTAAAACACACTGACACTCTCCCTACCTATAGTTTTCTGTCCCTAGAAAAAATGTTTTTTTAAAGCACACTATAGCACAAGGAGAATTTCCCTCACTTTCCTTCTTTGTCCCTAGAAACAAGGATTATCACAGTGAAAGAAACTGACACTCTCCCTACCTAGAGTTTTCTGTCCCTAGAAAAAATGTTTTTTTAAAGCACACTATAGCACAAGGAGAATTCCCTCACTGTCCTTCCCTGTCCCTAGAAACAAGGATTCGCACAGTAAAACACACTGACACTCTCCCTACCTATAGTTTTCTGTCCCTAGAAAAAATGTTTTTTTAAAGCACACTATAGCACAAGGAGAATTTCCCTCACTTTCCTTCTTTGTCCCTAGAAACAAGGATTATCACAGTGAAAGAAACTGACACTCTCCCTACCTAGAGTTTTCTGTCCCTAGAAAAAATGTTTTTTTAAAGCACACTATAGCACAAGGAGAATTCCCTCACTGTCCTTCCCTGTCCCTAGAAACAAGGATTCGCACAGTAAAAGACACTGACACTCTCCCTACCTATAGTTTTCTGTCCCTAGAAAAAATGTTTTTTTAAAGCACACTATAGCACAAGGAGAATTTCCCTCACTTTCCTTCTTTGTCCCTAGAAACAAGGATTATCACAGTGAAAGAAACTGACACTCTCCCTACCTAGAGTTTTCTGTCCCTAGAAAAAATGTTTTTTAAAGCACACTATAGCACAAGGAGAATTCCCTCACTGTCCTTCCCTGTCCCTAGAAACAAGGATTCGCACAGTAAAACACACTGACACTCTCCCTACCTATAGTTTTCTGTCCCTAGAAAAAATGTTTTTTTAAAGCACACTATAGCACAAGGAGAATTTCCCTCACTTTCCTTCTTTGTCCCTAGAAACAAGGATTATCACAGTGAAAGAAACTGACACTCTCCCTACCTAGAGTTTTCTGTCCCTAGAAAAAATGTTTTTTTAAAGCACACTATAGCACAAGGAGAATTTCCCTCACTTTCCTTCTTTGTCCCTAGAAACAAGGATTATCACAGTGAAAGAAACTGACACTCTTCCTACCTATAGTTTTCTGTCCCTAGAAATTTTTTTTTTTAAAGCACACTATAGCACAAGGAGAATTCCCTCACTGTCCTTCCCTGTCCCTAGAAACAAGGATTCGCACAGTAAAAGACACTGACACTCTCCCTACCTATAGTTTTCTGTCCCTAGAAAAAATGTTTTTTTAAAGCACACATTAGCACAAGGAGAATTTCCCTCACTTTCCTTCTTTGTCCCTAGAAACAAGGATTATCACAGTGAAAGAAACTGACACTCTCCCTACCTAGAGTTTTCTGTCCCTAGAAAAAATGTTTTTTTAAAGCACACTATAGCACAAGGAGAATTCCCTCACTGTCCTTCCCTGTCCCTAGAAACAAGGATTCGCACAGTAAAAGACACTGACACTCTCCCTACCTATAGTTTTCTGTCCCTAGAAAAAATGTTTTTTTAAAGCACACTATAGCACAAGGAGAATTTCCCTCACTTTCCTTCTTTGTCCCTAGAAACAAGGATTATCACAGTGAAAGAAACTGACACTCTCCCTACCTAGAGTTTTCTGTCCCTAGAAAAAATGTTTTTTTAAAGCACACTATAGCACAAGGAGAATTCCCTCACTGTCCTTCCCTGTCCCTAGAAACAAGGATTCGCACAGTAAAACACACTGACACTCTCCCTACCTATAGTTTTCTGTCCCTAGAAAAAATGTTTTTTTAAAGCACACTATAGCACAAGGAGAATTTCCCTCACTTTCCTTCTTTGTCCCTAGAAACAAGGATTATCACAGTGAAAGAAACTGACACTCTCCCTACCTAGAGTTTTCTGTCCCTAGAAAAAATGTTTTTTTAAAGCACACTATAGCACAAGGAGAATTTCCATCACTTTCCTTCTTTGTCCCTAGAAACAAGGATTATCACAGTGAAAGAAACTGACACTCTTCCTACCTATAGTTTTCTGTCCCTAGAAAATTTTTTTTTTTAAAGAACACTATAGCACAAGGAGAATTCCCTCACTGTCCTTCCCTGTCCCTAGAAACAAGGATTCGCACAGTAAAAGACACTGACACTCTCCCTACCTATAGTTTTCTATCCCTAGAAAAAATGTTTTTTTAAAGCACACTATAGCACAAGGAGAATTTCCCTCACTTTCCTTCTTTGTCCCTAGAAACAAGGATTATCACAGTGAAAGAAACTGACACTCTCCCTACCTAGAGTTTTCTGTCCCTAGAAAAAATGTTTTTTTAAAGCACACTATAGCACAAGGAGAATTCCCTCACTGTCCTTCCCTGTCCCTAGAAACAAGGATTCGCACAGTAAAACACACTGACACTCTCCCTACCTATAGTTTTCTGTCCCTAGTGTGACAGCAGGAAGGTAAAGTCACCTGGTTGCATCCAGGGGGGTAGATATATTTCTCCCAGATTCAGGCTTTATGCTGACTTATACAACTAGGGTGGAGAGTTGTATAAGCCCAGCTGAGGCTAGTAGGCTCATGGATGACTCATACCTCTAGGGAGAGTGTGGGGCGTCGTACAGACAGGGAGTTGATGAGGCCAGCTGAAGCTTGTCAGCTCATTTAGGCCTCTATAAGAACTCCCAGATTCATTAGGTGTTAGCTCATGCCTGGACCCAGACCTGTGTGGACTGTCTAGGGAGAGTGAACCCCTGTGCGGTGAGGCAAAGCCTGTGTGGCTATTTGTTTGGACTTTTACTAAACCAGGGACTTAGGGACTAGGACAGCACCAGGCTGATCCCAGTTGTTAGTTTAGGAAACCTGCATGTTTAGTCAGAGGTCAAACTGACCAGGATTTATTTTGTTTATGTTTCTTTTTGGCTTTGCTGTGTTTTTGTCACTGTACATAGAGAAATAAACCGCACCTTTTGATTTTGAAAACCACAACCTCCGTCTGCTGGCCCTGTTTTTGTGTGGGGAGCCCAACCAGGGGGTCACACACACCCGCTACTGAGTTAACCCCCTCACAGTTGGTGGAGAACCAGTGGCAGTTTTTTTTAAGCCAGCATGGAGGAGATACTGAAACAGCTGGCTCTAGCAAATGCCAATCAACAGCAGACAAATGCAGGTTTGCAAAGGAGCCTTGCAGCCCAGCAGCAAGCTCATCAACAAGCCCAGCAGCAATCTGAGGCCTGCTTCATAGACCTGTTACAGAAGCAAGAGCAGAGACTACAACAAATGGAAGCAGTAATGCAGCAACGTCCGCAGACCAGTGAGGAAAGCCGTCCCACTAATACCGCGTCCTTTGGGGTGAGTCGTTTATTGACAAAAATGACTGGAGAGGATGATCCAGAGGTATTTTTGACCACATTTGAAAGGACTGCTGAAAGAGAAAAGTGGCCTGAGGAGCAGTGGGCTGGACTGGTGGCTCCTCTGTTAACTGGTGAATCGCAGAAGGCTTACTATGACCTAGAGCCTGACCAAGCAAAAGACTATGTGATGCTAAAAGCTGAAATATTGGCAAGGCTGGGTGTCACCCTGGCTGTCCGGGCTCAGCATGTGCATAACTGGACTTTCCAGCTTGGAAAACCCCCCAGGTCTCAAATGTATGATCTCATTCACCTGAGCAGGAAGTGGCTACAGCCAGAGACTTTGTCCGCACCAGAGATTGTGGAACGTGTTGTAATGGATCGGTTTTTGAGAGCTCTTCCTACTGCCATCCAAAAGTGGGTAAGCCATGGAGACCCAGAGACGGCCGGTGGTCTTGTGGATCGTGTAGAGAAATACTTGGCTACAGAGAACCTGACGGCCTCTTCCAGAGACTCTCGGACTTTCCACCCTAAGACCAGACCATCCCCAGGGGCGGATAAGAGGATTCCAAGGGGTGAGGGTGGAGAGAGTGAGAGGGTGGGAGCTCTACCCAAAGTTTGGCGAGAACAGCCTGGGAAGTCAGGGGCTCAAGAGGCAGCCAAAAGGATTGTTTGCTACCGCTGCCGGCAAGCGGGACATATTGCAGCAAATTGCCCGGTTGTGGAGGAACCCATGCAATGTGACTTTCTGACGGACAGACGTCAGTCGCTGTGTGCAACAGTCGCATGCACTGCCATTCGGGGAACTGAGAAACATTTATGCAAAATGTGTATTAATGGTAGAAATGTTGTGGTATTACTGGATTCAGGTAGCCTTGTGACCCTGATAAAGGCTGAATTAGTTAAAACAGAGGTCTCTGGGAATAGCAAGGTAGCTGTTATTTGTGTGCATGGGGACACCCGAGAGTATCCAGTGACTACAGTGTGTTTCGAGACCCCCAAAGGTACCCTCTCTCATCCAGTGGGGTTAGTATCTCAATTACCGCATGATGCCATTGTGGGAAGAGATTTTCCGAAGTTCTGGGAACTGTGGGATGATCCTGAGCCCCCCACTGGTGCCCCTATGTACCAGGAATGTGATAGCCAGAACTCCTCTGAGAGTGGTGAGGACTCTCCAGAATTTCCCTTGTCAGTATTGGCAGGGGAGACTCAAGAAACTGGAGAGGAGCCCACCTCCTCAGACGAAAACCTACCGTCTGTGGAGTTTTCTGATCTGGAGGTTCACAGGGAAAATTTTGCCACAGAACAGTTAAAAGACCCCGCCCTAATAAAGGCACGGGAAAACGTAGTGGAAATAGATGGCGAGTTAGTGAACCCAGATAATACCTGCACTTACCCATACTTCAGCGTAGAGAAGGACCTACTGTATCGGGTGGCAAAAAGGGCAGAAGAAACCGTTGAGCAGCTTGTGGTGCCCAAACCTTACAGGAAGTTGGTGTTGGAGTTGGCCCATGGGCACATTCTTGGAGGTCATCTGGGGACAGAGAAAACCCGAGAGAGGGTATTACAGAGATTCTATTGGCCTGGGGTGATGAAGGACATAGAAAATTATTGTTCCTCCTGCCCTGTGTGTCAGAGGTCGGCCCCGATGCCACATTTCCGTAGCCCGCTGGTCCCTCTACCCATCATTGAGGTCCCGTTTGAGAGAATCGCAATGGATTTGGTAGGTCCTATAATCAAGTCCGCTAGGGGGCACCAGTACATATTGGTTATAATGGACTATGCCACCCGTTATCCAGAAGCGATCCCTCTCAGAAATACCTCGGCCAAAACCATAGCCAAAGAGCTATCTCTTGTTTTTAGCCGGGTGGGTATTTGTAAAGAACTGCTTACGGACCAAGGTACACCCTTTATGTCCCGGGTTATGAAAGAGCTGTGTAAATTGTTCAAAGTGACGCAATTGCGTACATCTGTGTATCACCCCCAAACCGATGGGCTGGTTGAAAGATTCAACAAAACCCTAAAACAAATGTTGAAGAAAGTGGTGGATAGAGATGGAAAGGATTGGGACTGTCTACTTCCTTATTTGATGTTTGCTATTAGGGAGGTGCCCCAATCCTCTACGGGATTCTCCCCCTTTGAGTTACTGTATGGGAGACACCCAAGAGGGCTGTTGGATATTGCCAAGGAAACTTGGGAAAGTGAGAGTTCTCCCCACAGGAGTGTGATTGAGCATGTCGCCCTGATGCAAGATCGAATTGCACAGGTAATGCCCATCGTGAAGGAACATTTGGCCCAAGCGCAGTTGGCACAGCAGAGAGTGTACAACCGTGGAGCAAAGACCTGTACCTTTTCCCCGGGGGATAGGATATTGGTACTTGTCCCTACGGTTGAAAGTAAATTCCTTGCCAAATGGCAAGGCCCCTACGAGATAATGGAAAAAGTGAGCGAAGTGAATTACAAGGTCAGACAACCAGGAAGGCGAAAGCCCGAACAGATATATCACGTTAATCTGTTGAAAGCCTGGAGGGATAGAGAGTCCCTAGTCGCAGAAACTTGGTCACCAGCTCAAACTGGTTGCGTGATTCCGGAGGTTGGAATAGCAGCCACCTTGTCACAACCCCAACAACAGGAGGTTAAGGAGTTTGTGCTTCGCAACAAGGAGGTGTTCTCTGAGCTGCCGGGACAAACATCTGGGGTAGAGCATGATATTATTACCCCGCCCGGTGAAAGGGTGAAGTTAAAACCCTATCGGATCCCAGAGGCCCGACGGGAGGCAATACGGGAGGAAGTACAGAAAATGCTGAACTTAGGGGTGATAGAGGAGTCCCAAAGTGATTGGTCTAGTCCCATTGTGTTGGTGCCTAAACCGGATGGGAGCTGGCGATTTTGTAACGATTTTCGTCAGTTGAACAAAGTTACAAAATTTGACACCTACCCCATGCCACGTATAGATGAGTTGATCGACCGGCTGGGAACAGCCCGATACATGACGACTCTTGACCTCACAAAAGGGTATTGGCAAATTCCCCTGGCCAAGTCGGCCAAAGAGAAAACCGCATTTGTAACCCCAGACGGGGCGTTCCAATATAAGAGAATGCCGTTCGGGTTACAGAATGCGCCGGCCACATTCCAGCGGAAAATGGACCAGATACTGAGGCCCCATCGGAAGTATGCTGCGGCTTACCTGGATGACGTAATTGTCCATAGCACAGATTGGGCCTCATATCTGCCAAAAGTGCAAGCAGTCCTAGACTCTATCCGGGAAGCGGGGTTTACGGCTAACCCCAAGAAGTGTACCATTGGGCAGGAGGAGGCCAAATATCTTGGGTACACCATTGGCAGGGGAGTGATAAAACCCCAACTCAACAAAGTCGAGGCCATCCAGAGTTGGCCACGTCCCAACAGCAAGAAGCAGGTACGGGCCTTTCTGGGAATCGCGGGTTATTATCGGCGCTTCATTCCCCACTTTGCTTCTAAGGCTGTGCCCCTAACCAACCTGACGAAAGGGAAAGGGTCGGTCATGATTAAATGGACCCCCGAGGCTGAGGCAGCATTCCAATTCTTGAAACAAGCCTTATGTAGCCAGCCAGTGTTGTACTCACCCGACTTCTCTAAAGACTTTGTCGTACAAAGTGATGCGTCAGATGTGGGGTTAGGAGCAGTATTGTCCCAGGTCTGGAACGGGGAAGAGCACCCAGTCATTTACCTCAGCAGGAAGTTGAAGTCCCATGAGGTAAATTACGCCACGGTTGAAAAGGAGTGTTTAGCGGTGAAGTGGGCTCTAGATTCCCTTCGGTACTATCTGCTAGGTAGGCACTTTGACATGGTTACGGATCACGCTCCGTTAAAGTGGATGGCTCAAAACAAGGAGACAAATAGAAGAGTGAATAGGTGGTTCCTGGCCCTACAGGAATTCAACTTCACAGTAAAGCATCGCCCTGGCGTTCAAATGGGGAATGTGGATGCTTTGTCTCGAGTACATGAATGCCTGATTGCTGGTGTTCCAACCCCAAGGTTAAAACAAGAGGGGGGGGTATGTGACAGCAGGAAGGTAAAGTCACCTGGTTGCATCCAGGGGGGTAGATATATTTCTCCCAGATTCAGGCTTTATGCTGACTTATACAACTAGGGTGGAGAGTTGTATAAGCCCAGCTGAGGCTAGTAGGCTCATGGATGACTCATACCTCTAGGGAGAGTGTGGGGTGTCGTACAGACAGGGAGTTGATGAGGCCAGCTGAAGCTTGTCAGCTCATTTAGGCCTCTATAAGAACTCCCAGATTCATTAGGTGTTAGCTCATGCCTGGACCCAGACCTGTGTGGACTGTCTAGGGAGAGTGAACCCCTGTGCGGTGAGGCAAAGCCTGTGTGGCTATTTGTTTGGACTTTTACTAAACCAGGGACTTAGGGACTAGGACAGCACCAGGCTGATCCCAGTTGTTAGTTTAGGAAACCTGCATGTTTAGTCAGAGGTCAAACTGACCAGGATTTATTTTGTTTATGTTTCTTTTTGGCTTTGCTGTGTTTTTGTCACTGTACATAGAGAAATAAACCGCACCTTTTGATTTTGAAAACCACAACCTCCGTCTGCTGGCCCTGTTTTTGTGTGGGGAGCCCAACCAGGGGGTCACACACACCCGCTACTGAGTTAACCCCCTCACACTAGAAAAATTTTTTTTTTAAAGCACACTATAGCACAAGGAGAATTTCCCTCACTTTCCTTCTTTGTCCCTAGAAACAAGGATTATCACAGTGAAAGAAACTGACACTCTCCCTACCTAGAGTTTTCTGTCCCTAGAAAAAATGTTTTTTTAAAGCACACTATAGCACAAGGAGAATTCCCTCACTGTCCTTCCCTGTCCCTAGAAACAAGGATTCGCACAGTAAAACACACTGACACTCTCCCTACCTATAGTTTTCTGTCCCTAGAAAAAATGTTTTTTTAAAGCACACTATAGCACAAGGAGAATTTCCCTCACTTTCCTTCTTTGTCCCTAGAAACAAGGATTATCACAGTGAAAGAAACTGACACTCTCCCTACCTAGAGTTTTCTGTCCCTAGAAAAAATGTTTTTTTAAAGCACACTATAGCACAAGGAGAATTCCCTCACTGTCCTTCCCTGTCCCTAGAAACAAGGATTCGCACAGTAAAACACACTGACACTCTCCCTACCTATAGTTTTCTGTCCCTAGAAAAAATGTTTTTTTAAAGTACACTATAGCACAAGGAGAATTTCCCTCACTTTCCTTCTTTGTCCCTAGAAACAAGGATTATCACAGTGAAAGAAACTGACACTCTCCCTACCTAGAGTTTTCTGTCCCTAGAAAAAATGTTTTTTTTAAAGCACACTATAGCACATGGAGAATTCCCTCACTGTCCTTCCCTGTCCCTAGAAACAATAATTCGCACAGTAAAACACACTGACACTCTCCCTACCTATAGTTTTCTGTCCCTAGAAAAAATGTTTTTTTAAAGCACACTATAGCACAAGGAGAATTTCCCTCACTTTCCTTCTTTGTCCCTAGAAACAAGGATTATCACAGTGAAAGAAACTGACACTCTCCCTACCTAGAGTTTTCTGTCCCTAGAAAAAATGTTTTTTTAAAGCACACTATAGCACAAGGAGAATTCCCTCACTGTCCTTCCCTGTCCCTAGAAACAAGGATTCGCACAGTAAAACACACTGACACTCTCCCTACCTATAGTTTTCTGTCCCTAGAAAAAATGTTTTTTTAAAGCACACTATAGCACAAGGAGAATTTCCCTCACTTTCCTTCTTTGTCCCTAGAAACAAGGATTATCACAGTGAAAGAAACTGACACTCTCCCTACCTAGAGTTTTCTGTCCCTAGAAAAAATGTTTTTTTAAAGCACACTATAGCACAAGGAGAATTCCCTCACTGTCCTTCCCTGTCCCTAGAAACAAGGATTCGCACCGTAAAACACACTGACACTCTCCCTACCTATCCTTCTCTTTCCCTAAACTAAAGGAATCCAGGTTAAGCAAGAAAGAAATAAATGTCACTGTCCCTGCCTATGCTTCTCTTTCCCTGCTCCGGAACACACTACACTAGGCCGCCGTGCTGGCGGCCTTTTATAGTGTGGGGCGTGTACTAAACACCCTCAGCAATAATTGGCCACAGGCATCCTGCCTGTGGCCAATCATTGCTCTCCTCGCTGCCGGCGCTGTGATTGGCCAAGCATGCGGGGTCACAGTGCATGCTTGGCCAATCACAGCGCCTGGATGACACTGCGATGGCGTAGTGCATTGTGGGCCGTTCGCGTCACTCGAATTT